>JAIPRK010000071.1:391331-465613 GCA_025469195.1 Chaitophorus viminalis
GTTATTCGTATACAATGATATCTATCATTGCATTCAAATTTAACAAATCCATTGTAATAATGACCTATCCTATAAACGAGGTGCACTCCACCCCCAACTGTACAGCAAAGCGAGGCCCACCCGTTTTGTTTTAACTGCATATGCTTTCAAAAATACTCCGAGTGCCACTGACTCCTACTCATAGTCCTCCAAGTATTTTTCCTTCTTTGTGATCCTCTTTAGTTATTATACATTTTATTTTGTTACAAATTATAAATGTTATATGTATACTAAATTCAATAAAAATAAATATAATAATGATATATATATATAATAAATTTGTTGTTCCGGTACTTGTCTTAATTAATACATATTCCTGATTTTCATTAAATTTTTATTATAAGTAAAAACTTTTTTTATATGATAAATAATAATAAAAAATAATTTATAAAACTTTAATTTACCTACTTGAAAATATTGAAACATATGATGATGTATTCTTTTGAATACAAAATTTTAATACTATTAAGTTCCATGATTATGGAAAAGTTTCTATTACTGGGACTAGGGAAGTAGATTTCCTTAAATAGAAGTATTTTATCAATAAGTATACTTTCAAAACACTAAATATCACATTCATAAACTATATTTATGAAGATACATTTTGTAATTATTTAGTCCCATTTTTTAACAAAAATTGTTTCTTTAATTCTTTTTAATGATCTTAATAGTTCAAAACTTAAATTTAGTTATATAACACCAGACAAAAAGTAATAATCAACATAACATATTCAGTTTGCATTATTTAGAATAGCCTATAATCTTTATATTTCAATGAAAATCTAATGTAAGAGTAATTATTATTTGATATGTGAATTATGATACAGCCAGTTAGCGTTCACGAAATAAATAAACTGAAATACTTCATCATTTAAACATGCATTTGAGCAGTATTATATTATAAATTAAAATTAAAATAATTGATATATATTGATATATATGTTACGCCGAATTTGTGAAATTACCAATCTCATGAATTTAGCCACGTTATTGCTGCATGAATCGGCAACCCTAATGACATAAAATTGCTGATATTAAATAAATCATATTATTTAATGATAGGTATTCAACATTAAACACATTGACTACTATGAAATATTGAAATCCCAAATTAGATTTCTTACACTCTCTGGTTTATTTTTAGTGGTTTACTCACACAATTATTGAAATTTGACATAATATATTTTAAAACTACTATATTACATTATTTAAAAAGGATGACTATAATATTAAAAACACAATATTCATCCATTTGGCAGAATTATGTCTACACAACTCATGAAATTGTCAATTTTGATTCTTATTTAAATTTAAATAATGTGTCAAATTGTATACCTAATTATTTTTATACAACGTAATTATTTAGTATCGTTTAAATTTTTTTAAATTATCAGCAGTAATTTTTTTAAATTTTATAAATAATTATTTATTAATAATGATAGACATAAATTTATATTAAAATTATAAATCATTTTTGAAATTTACTACTATATTTATCGATATGATCGAAAACAAAAACATCGCAAGCAAAAACTAGGTTGTTAACCACAATATTTATATACATATATTTTATTTATTTATATTTAAAATGACATTTTAACATTTTGAATATTTTTCTGAAAATAAAATTACCATATATTTTATATAATTCCAATTTTCATATTAAAGTGAAGTTTAGTGTTCACAAATATTATTGTATATATTCTAGGATAATAGAATTTCCGGTTCTGACGAGTAACTGTAGGCTTGGCTTGTATTGTTTACTCACAAAATTAGAAGTATAATTTGTATAATAGGTATGATAATATGCAATATATAACTTTCATGACATATTTTATACTTTTATCATTTTTTCGTTGTACAAACTAAGACTATAATAATAAAGGAATGAATTTCCTGTTTACAGAAAGTGTGGTTCATAATGTACTTCTAAGAAATATTAACAAATTGATGTCTCAATATCATATACCTGATTATCTATCACAAGAACAAGGTCAAATGTATTATTCTAAATTAATACATGCTCTAAGTCCTTCAAAGAATCAATATTTATTATTTGGTGAAAAGTTAATGTTTAATAATCTAGATATTTTTCAACAAAATTACAAAAATGTAACTTTTATTGTAAAATTAATATTTAAAAAAAAAACGAATAATTATTAGTTTAATAATACATATTTTCCAGGTAGAAATTGTTTGGTGTAAAAACAATAAATGTGAAAATTGCACAGAACAAAAACCTATGGCATTAGCAATAGTGAATCAAGTTCCAGAAACTAAAAGTATTGATTTTGATGTACAAAATCAACCAAAAAGTAATTAAACTTAAATGTGTATTATTGAAAATAGAAAGGTATTGTATATTTAATATTACAGTACAGATAGTATTTTTATTACTATACAAATCATCATACTTATTGATTATTATAATTTATTAGTTATTTCTCATTCTTGTTTATTATATTGGTATTATATTTTCTTTAAAAAAAAAAAATTACTGTTGACCTTTAAAATGTGATTGCGTAAAATGTATTACAATATTTACTATCACATGCATATTATAATTTATATTTATAATTATTGTATAAGAATGAAAGTGCTGTAATTTTATTAAAATTAAAAATAATATAAAAATGTACTTGATTTTTCATTAAAAATTTAAAATGTAGTTAAAGTATTATCAAAACTGAACGTAATTATAATTTATAAATATGACAAGAATAAATTATATTTGAATTTATTAACTAATTTTGTAAATTAAATTTTTTTTATTAGAGTATAGTGAATTCCGCCAAGTTTCTTTTCAACTTAAAAATAATAGTAAATTCTTATACTCAAAAGTATGTTTCTAAAAGACTAAAAATACTGTTTAATTAAGTAATTAATATAGATGTATAATTTATCAAAATAAATACCTAAATATTATTAATAAAGATTTTGAACTATTTAAAGTATTGTCAAAGTATGAATTAAATTATTATTTATTTTATAACAAAAAAAAAAACAAACAAAATTATAAATACATTTGTCTCAATCAATACATTTAATTATAATTTGAACTTCACCAAACACAAAAGGTACTGATGTAACACCTAATTGATCCAATTATAAATAATTTTTGGCTAGCCCCTAGTACTAAGTTGAGAAGTTCTTAAAAAAAAATTATCTACTAATGCTATGTAAATTTTTTTTTATAATGTACCAGTAGAAAATTTTAAAAATGTATACTTATTCAAACTAAGTGCATCCAATTAAACAATAAGTGTAAGTAATGATATCTATATTATAACTTAAAATCGGATAAAATTAATCTTAATAACATTTATAGACATGGACAATGACAATTTCAAATGTTGTTGTTCAAATTTGGTCTCATGTGTTTTTAATAGATACACAAATTTGATAACTACATAAGGTTTAAAATAAAATTGAACACATATTTTTATTACACTGCCTTGTTTTCATACATTAGAAAAATGTATAGTTAAACAAGAAATCAATCATCTTTTTTATGCATGCAAGTATACATATAGGTAAACAAATTTAACAACATTCAAGTATACTCAATATTAATAGTTGATAAAGAAATTAAACTAGCAGTTTTAAATTATAATTGTACATAAATGATAAATAAGATTTATCTAGAGTAATTTTGATAAATATAATTTATAAATGACTACCTAATCAAGTATATTTTAAACTATACCTATCCTATGTATATTATATCATTGATTTATAATTATAACCAAAGCTTATAAGAACAAGAAGTTTATATTTTTAACTTAACATAATGTATACCTAATGAATATTATATTTATCTTAGAATTATACTACTATCTTAAAATTATAAGTGAAAATGAAATTACTTTAGACACATACTTGGTGAAAGAACCAAGTTCAGATTTTTAAATAAAAATGTACATACCTAATCAGAATAACGATGAGGCTAACATAGTAATATTACTTTGAAGACTGAGAAAATTCATAATATAATTTATCTTTTATAATATACACATAAATTTGTTTTGATTACATTTTTATCGCTTGTATTTAATTACGAAAATACGGCGATTGATGATGTGTAAGTTAATAACCTTGACCAACAGGTGCGTATGAAATTTCCATAAAATGACGTTCTATAAAGGCATAAAGCAAATTAATATGTGTAGTTACAAAAACGAAATAACAAAGACAAATACCATAAACAAGAAATGCATGACGTATATAATATTGCTATCTCTAAAGTTGACGTAATAACATGAAAATTACACATTTATACATTGAATTGCGATTATTTTTCAGTGCCTAGTAAATATATTTCAAAAAAATAGCAATTCGTATCAATTGTATCATCAAACAAAACAATGATTGAATAATAATTCTTTATAGTTCTTTATAAAAATGTTTCTAATATTTAAAAATTATTTAAAATTATGGTTAAATATTTGAAGGAAGTACAAGGGTATATTCCAAACATATAAAAAGTAAACAGTTTAAAATGTAAATTAACCTGTTTCCTCATACTCAATTGGAAAATACTTATGTATTATACTTATGCAGGATAAGTATCTATTGAAAATAATATTAACCGTTGTTGATTAAATTAAATACCAATTATGAATTTATCTAATTGTTATTATAACAATGTTAGGTGGTTATGTCTTATGTACAACTTGATTTTGTATAAACATGATTAATTATGAAATTATAGTTCTCAGTCTCAGCGCTCTCACGAATCAAAATGATTTTACTTGACACTGAGAGGAAGCGTTAGGCAGTGAATTCGATTAACAGAATTTTCCCCGAATAGTATTTTTCCTGAAATTTTTTTTCGACCTAAGCCAGTCAGTTTATTGAGATTTAGTCGCTGGTCTTAAGTACCATAAAATAATCCAGCTCATCGTAAATTGAAAGTATAACTCATATTAATATGCTTTTATAATCATTGGCATTTGTACCTTTGTCCGAGGTTAGGTACTCGCATTTTCTCGCTATTAGAAAATGATGCGCCTGAAATCTACGGCCAATTTTAAAATAGTTTAAGAAAAAAATAATGTTTGGTGTACCAATAACAAAATACTAGAAATTCTTCCGTTATCCACTAGAAATGTAGAATCAATATCAGCCCTGCTTTGACTAGATCGCAGAAAACCAACAATATAAGCTTCTTAATTTCTCGGTTCTCATCCTTAAAGGGGCACACACGGACACAACACATAGACACATAGGCACAACAGCATTAAATATAGCAGCTATGAAAATATGAAATGATTTGGTGAAAATACAATGTAAAAAGAATTATTACTTGAAAAAATATTAAGAAATTTAGAATAGCCGCGTGAAGCCATTGGATCTGGCTCATCGTAATTGCCTATTTTATGTGATAATATATTGGATGTGTGACATCATCCGAACATTCCGAACAACAGTTAAGATACTTATATTAAAAGAAATACTTTGAAAAAAATGTATTATTCATACATACTTGGAATAATTATCTCATTAATTACTATGGATTGTATTATCTAGATTTTTATAATTTATAGATAAAGCCTTAGATAAATCAGACGAATTAAATGGTTCACATGGAGCTAAAAGTTATACATTGGAACTATCTCCTAATTCAATTCTCTGGGGGACTTCAGGAGAAACGGTCAAATTATACTTCAGAGTGATGAATAAACAATGGTTTCCTCAAGAGTATACATTTCATTGCTATGATCAAATGGGTCTTATAAGATCAGTGTTACCTACAAGGTATGTGTTTTGTAAAATTAACAATTGTAACTCTTAAAAGCTTGTATTATAAAATTTTATTATTTCAGAGTAATACTACATCCAAATAGTGCACCATTTGATGTAATGGTAGTTTTGGAAATAATAGGACCAGAAGGATCAATTGACCAGATTTCATTTTCCATTGTTCAACCAGAACTCGAGACGATTAAAGTTAATTTTTACATCGGAAAACTAGTGAGAAATTACTAATACCTACATTTATAATAATATTTAAGTTATAATAATTATGTATATTTTCAGAATGGAGATACAGCACAACCTACCATAGATTATATATTTAATGGTGATTGTCGTTTTGCAGACACTCCTCATAAATGTGCTTCTGAAATATGGAACATTGAAGCTACTATTCAAGATGAAAATTCAGGTGATTATTAAAATATAGTAAAGTAGATTGGGCTAGGCATCACATTTTTAATGGTTATTGTAAAAGTCTTAAAGATATTTTAAGATATATTAATTTACAATATTTGATTAAATCTAGGCATATATATACATATATGATTAAAATTTGAATAATAATTATATAATTTCACGTCCTCAACCACAAAATCAATACATCTTATATAAAATAAAGTACATAGTATCTTAGTATCTTTAGTCTACAGGTAAATGTAGATTTATTTTTTATAGTTAATATTATAAGGATTTACTATTTTATTTACTATTATAAGATATAACCTAGTGGATAAGCCTATAATTTACCCCAAGAGGCTTTAAAACTAATTATAAAAAAACATGCATATATAGAAAAAATTATATGGAGAAAATGATACTTTTTGTATAATAGGTTTAGCTATGATTACATCAATTCCTAACAATTTGCGGTTACGTAGTGAGTTTAACATTGGAACCAGAGAGCCAGTAATTGTATATTATTCAGCAACATGCTGTTTTCCAAAATTAGAAATCATTGCTATAGATTTAAGAGGCAATACAATTAAAAAGCTAATAAATGCTGAAAAACGTAAGTACAGTTTTAAATTAAATCTGTAAAACTATTTTACCTAACTAAAGACAAACAAATAAATATTAACCTAATAATCGGATTATGGGATATTACATTTAGGTTATTTACATATAGGTTATATATACCTATTGTAGGATTAATTTCAAAATTGTATTGTTTCAGTTTTATTTATCATGCAATTATTTACAAAACACAAAAAATAGTATTAATTTAAAGAGATATATACCTTGGTCTTTATACCTTAATACTAATATATATTCTTTCGTTTTTTAATATAATATAACTACTTATTGTATTATATTATATGTATTACCTACCAAATCTTGTGTTTTAATAACCCATTTAAAAAATCACATTTTTAAG
Organism: Chaitophorus viminalis; assembly: GCA_025469195.1. Taxonomy (NCBI): domain Eukaryota; kingdom Metazoa; phylum Arthropoda; class Insecta; order Hemiptera; family Aphididae; genus Chaitophorus; species Chaitophorus viminalis. The sequence continues at coordinate 398,503 of JAIPRK010000071.1, forward strand.
CAAATATTGAACTAAATATAAATTAAAATGATCAGATTGTAATTGATAACACATATTATATCGATATTTTTGATAGTATTGACAGAAAATAATATATATATTTATCATATAGTTCATCATAAATTACAGATTAAACCAAACAATGAAATGTGGGATTTAAAATTAATTATTAATTATAAATAATTAGTCTCACAATGTATTTTTTTCGAATACACTTTTTGTTACAGAATACTTGAACATTGCAGAAATTGGATTAATAATTCTATCAGTAATAATCCTGCTACTACTAATTTTCATTTTAATTTTGGCTATTGTAAGATGTCAAAGACGAAAAAGGAGTCGTGACCTATCAAGCTAAATTATAAGTTTTTGAAAACAATTTATTTACCTGCAGTATTATTCGGTCGGTTTTGAATTTTATTTGTAATATTGTCGGATGAAAGTGTACCTTTATTTTCATTTACCTCAGACATTTTGTGGAATTGTATTAATTTAAATAAAAAAATATTTTTCCCTTGAAATAATCACAATTTGAATACTTAGCTCTTACTGCAAGAAAAATATAAAAATTATCTTTTTATTAGCATATGGAATGACTTGATGTGTCTTTAAACGTCTATTGGTCTACTAAGTATTGGATAAATAATAATTAACAAAAACATTTCAAAAGCATAATACATAAATAATAATTAATAATAGCTTATACGTGATAACTGATAAAAGATTCTTTATAATCGTGATGATAACAATATTACCAAAGTGATAATGCTCCAATGTTTATACCAGGGCTTAAAATATGATAAAATAGGACCTTGTGAGAAAATAGTTCACAGATAACAATTATTATTAATAACAGATTATAATCTATTTTAATACTACTTAATAGACAATAGTTAATAGTTAGTATATTCTGTGGTTATTATTTATATTGAATATTGAATACGTAGTTTTGAAGCTAACCCATAACAAAGTTGCCGTTTGTTACCACTTTCACTGTTGTGTATATAAATATATATATATTATTTTTTCACCAATAGGAAAAATGTTATGTTGGTTTTACAATTGAGGTATAGCTGGTAGAGGTAAATAGTTGTGTAAATGAATATCTCACAAAAAAAACTTCGGAGAAGTAAAAAAAGGTCTTCTCTGCTTTACTTAAATGGATTGGAGTACTTGAATTTAGAGGTAAATAAAGAATTCAAATCAATATCAAAATTCTGTGCCTGAGAGACAGAGTGCCATAATCCAAGAAAAAAAAGATTTCGAATTTTGAGGTGAATAAAGATGTAAAATCAAACCTTAAAATTGTGGTAAATAAAGATGTGAAATCATACCTCAAAATTCTGTGCTAAAACTTTCAAAATTGACTATTGAGGAAAATTCGATGACATGAAATTTCACCACATTTTCATCCACAAAAATAAAAACGGATGGGCCTCGCTTTGCTGTACAGTTTGGGGGTGGAGTGCACCTCGTTTATATGATAGGTCATTATTACAATGGATTTGTTAAATTTGAATGCAATGATAGATATCATTGTATACGAATAACGGTTCTGAACGGAGTTAATATATTTGTCTAAAATGTGTATATAATAATATAGTTGGTATTTTATATTATTTTATATTTTATATTTAAATTGAATTATAATGTAATTTCGTAAAAATTTAAATTTCAAACAGTCATAAAATTTTTTCTTTTAAGTCCAGTAGAAATTTTTTTAAATATTTTTGAAGATTAGCTTATGGACAACCTAATGTTAAAATTTTGAATCTTAAGTATAAACTGAAAAAATCTTATGAATTTTCAACTACAAAATAACTTGCAAATTATCGCGATTTTAACATATTTTATACAAATTTAAACTTTATGGGCTTATAAAAAAAAATTTGAGTGAAACCATCTCCGATATTTTTTAGTTACAATTGGTATAACTTATAATTAATCCTTTAATACATTTTCAAGAGTTTTCGGACGGCCAAAAAAATTTTATAGATATTTAAAAAAAAAAACTTACAAAAATCGAAAATTTAAACTGTGTATAAATAAGTCAAAATATGTCAAAATACTTTGAAAACCTAAGTATATATAAATAATGCCAATATAAAGATTTGGTGAAAATATCAAGTTGTTACGGTTTTTCATTTTTGAGTTAGAGCATTTTAAAAATGTATTTTGTAAAAACGTGATTTTGCGTAATATTTCCCGTTTTTTCGTAATTTTTTTATCGTTCTTTTCGATTTTTTTAAAAATTATTGAAACAGTTGGATTTTTGACTCGCCTAAGTACTATATACATTCACTTTCCTTTCAGAAAAGTTGCTGTTTAAGAAAATCGAAGCATTTTTACACACACCATTGTAAAACTAATAGATTCCATCACTCCGTTCAGAATCTAAAATGCACAGAACGAAGTGCATCCTTAGATATGCGAATTTTTGCAGGCAAATATGGAATGTTCTAAAACTTAAGAGCAATCGAAAATTTAAATTGTCTATAAATAAGTAAAAAAAATGTCAATATTGATACTTAGAAAACCAAATATAGAAAATGCAAATATAAACATTTTTCATGAAAATTTCAAATATTTGTGAATTTTTCAACTTTGAGTTAGAACATTTTAAACACCGTATTTTGTCAAAACGTGGTTTTGCGTAAAATTTCCCGTTTTTTCGTAATTTTTCTAAAAAAAAAAAAGAAACGCATATTATTGTAAAACCAATAGATTATATCACTCAGTTTAAAATCTAAAATGAATATTCTATAAATTGTATCATAGCATAAATTAAAACATACCTACACTATATATATTATTATTATATGTAAAAAAAATTAAATAAATTTGATAAATGACCATTATTCATTGTTATATAATGGGTCTACATACATATCCAGTAAAACCTCTATATTACGGAATTGTTTTGACCAAACATTTTTCCGTTGTATAGTTTTCCGTCATAGTCATAGAGGTCAATTTCATAAATTATTGGCACCGGGACTATTGATATTTTCTATTATAAGGAGAATCCCGTTTAATTGAGAGTCCGTTATATAGAGGTTTTACACTGTACACACATTTTATATTCACGCAGAGCTATATAGATGAACGTTTATTGTTCAAGATATAATAAAATAAACCGTGGTCATGAACGAGCGTATATTCTTTAACGTTTTATATAATTTTAGTGTGATTTAACTTACTATTAACTGAAATTGAAATGTTACGTATAACATACTTTTAAACACAACAGGTTGGTACAAATAATTTAATACTTATAATATTCATTTTATTCAAATTCAATTTTAAATTAAATTACAAGTTCATATATTATGACTTTATGTACAATGCTGAATGTATCCATCATTATATAATTATATATGCTCAATATTTATATTAAAATTAAAACTTTATTAAGTTATTATTAGTTAATGTATTGAATTCTAAAATATTACTTAATCATTAAATAGGACATTTTTTCAAAACACTGCTTAAACTGGAAAAAATACCTATCAGTTATATTTGATCGTCAGATTCGCAAGAAATCAGCATATTAAGTTTTCTAATCATTGTTGTGATAGTGTTGTTCAGTTGTCCTCATTTTTTATAATTTTTAGTTTATAAAAAGTTCTCTCTAGGGGTTGTATTTGAAACTGGCAATATGCAATATATATTATTACTATCCAATATTATTAGATAATATTCAATTTATATTATGTACGAAAATCATAATTTAGAATAGGTAGGTACCTAAACAAAATACTAGGAAGGCACCACTCCCAAATTTACCAGATTCAACCACCCTAACTTCCTTTTGGGTGCCACTGCGTGTATCAATGGAACGCACGTATACATCGAATTATGCGATATTCGCTAAGAATTCGGACCGTCTTTCGTAATATTCTAGGGCTACCATTTATTTGAGATTAAAAATCGGGACATTTAATTTTAGGGACTCCTCCAAACATATGAGCTTTGTGTGCACCACTAATTACGATATAATAAGATGTATATTTTTATTCGTGATATGTACCCAAGGTTTATAGATAATAAAGGTTGCCTCATTATCACGTAGACAAAGCAATCCCCCCGCAGCTTCTTATGATGAAGACGTCATGGTCATCCATAGGAGAGTTTCGCTGGCGGCCGTGGTGTCGTATGTACAAACAACAGAAACGATGCTTAATATTCATACTTACTGCTATACTTGTCAGTTGTCTGCTAATTAATGTGAATTTGTGTTTTACATTTGTTTATTATTATGTTATTAGTGTACCAACCTATAATATTTTAATCATATATTAAAATATTTTATGTTAAGAAAGTAGAAACCTATATTATTATGAATGTATTCAAAAATACTAGTATTCATAATATACTCTGATACTCAATTCAATTTAGAAATTTATTTACAAAGTGTTGACTTATTATAAAAATTGTAATTATTACTAAACGTGTAAAACTTTAAACCCAACCTTAAATTGTGATACTTAAAATACTTTAAATTCATTGTATATCAATCTTCATATCAATATAAACTTATTTTTAAAGTTTTCAGTTTTCTCATGAATGAGAAATACATTCCAAATCATAATCATAGTCAAAATCAATAATATTATTATTTATTAGTAATATATTTTAATATATAATAAATTATTTTACAACATATTTTATAGATACTTCTAAAAATTAATGTTTTAATACTCAAATAATACAATAAATAATATTTTTAACAGTATATTACATTCAACTGTTTGTTTTTATACATATTTTAAAAGATAGTTCAAGCATTTAATAACATATTTTAGTACAATATTTATACAATGAAAAATAAAAAAAATAAAAAAATAATCATTGTTATTCAGGTAGATAAATTTATACATACAAACAACAGTTGTTGAATTCAAACTGAACCTTTATATCTGAACTTGACTTCAATTCAAGTCATTAATTTTCTTAATTTACTTATTCTGCTTAGTTGAGCTTTTGCTTTTCTTTTTTTAGCTAATGACGCTGCATGTTGGTTGAAATATTTCATACGGATCAACAACCTTTGTTTGACATAAGACTGAATAATAGGTTTATATTTTTGTGCAATTTCAGTTCTGTTGAAAATCTTATCTGCTAGCCTTTTAACTGCTCCTAAACCTTTAGGAATAAGTTCCTTTGTCATTTTTTTGAACAATTTTTCTATTCTAAAAAGGTTTTTTTTTCTAAGTTTTTACTGGGAGTTATTAATCCTCCATAAAAAAAGATGACTAATCCGAGATGGCATTAAATAATCATATTTGTTATATGCTTGTATATAGAAGGTTTAGAACACGAGTCGATTATGAAATAGGTAATACGATTAATCGGATAAACAATGGTAAAAAACAATGGTATTGGAATTAAATAAACCCAGTGGTTTGTGCCTTGAAGGAAATTTGTCTGAAAATTTCAAAATATTCAATCAATAAATAGAAATATATTTTAAAGCAACAAAAACAGACAAAAAGGATTAAGATGTACAAGTGGTTCGAAGGTTCAATTATTAAATTTGATGGGTCATGATGGATTGAAATTGTACAACACAATCAAAAAGAGTAGTGAAGTCAGTTGAGTCCATACTGAAAACATTAGAAGAATATTGCATTCCAAAAATTAATGAAATCATTAAACACTTCAATTTCTTTAATAGAAAATAGCAGGAAGGTGAACAGTTTGATGTATGGTATAATAATCTGAAAAAACTAATTAAGGGTTGTAAATTTGGTGAAACTGAGAATAAAATAATGAGAACACGAATTGTGTTAGGGATATCTGATAAAGAAACGTAGATAAGATTACTAAGAGATGATATAGAATTGACAAAAGTTGTATTGTACTGTCAATCAGTTAAACATGCAGAAAGCAATAGAAGAACGCTAACTTCAACCAATAAATCCAACAAAGTGGTACATGATCTTAGTTACAAAACAAGTATTAAAATCCAAATAATATTTGGGAGAAGAACGGGATTTAAAATGAAACTCATAGGTGAGATTAAGACTGTGTTAACGTTAGGTGATAAAAATGTAGAGACGGAATTTATTATAATTAATAAAGCCTATAATAGTAAATCAATAATTGGTCTACCAATGCTTACAGAATTTAAGTTATTAAGAAATATAGATTTAATAACAACAATGTTTACAATTACGTTTTTTAGGAACCCAACCTGCTAAGTATCCTATAGCATCATTTGTAATTTCACTGTTATTTCTTGATTCCTTAACTTGTGACTCATTTTCACTGGCTGTTTCAGAATTATTAAACATATTTTCTTGGTTTTCAAGTATTTCAAATTCACCTTTAACATTTAAATCAACTTGTTTAAAAGCTGCTGCAACTAAAAACTCCTCTTGATTTCGATCTGCTGTGTTGGATGAACTTGAAACTATACCAGGATTTTTTCCAAGAATTATGATCCTCAGCCAATGGAGTGCATTTAGAGGTAATGGGTGGTCATTTAATCCACCATGTGACTTTAAATAAGAGAATACATTTTTTAGGGTGTCTTGATTAATTTTACTAGTCAACAAATATTTTAAGTTATTTTCCGTCAAAATTTGAAGCAGAAATTTAAGTGGTTCTATTTATATTCATAAGTAAAGCTTTTTGAAATAGTTGTAAATTTTGTTTTCCAATACATCTCATATCTAAAATTGTTTCATACACTTAATTTAATAAAGAATTTTGATCTTCAAAACTTAATCCATAAGGTGCTGTGTAAGGGGTTCACTTGTCATTTGAGTGACAAACATTTGCCAAGCCAAACTAATTATTTATCGATTCTATAAAATAAGCAGTATCATTATTTAATTTTGTATCATTAATAAGTTTTTAATGTAAAAGTGCAGTAGCTGTGGTATGTAATAATAGTTGAGTGGCTAATTTAAATCTTTGCTGTTGAGGTCCTTCACAAGACATATGTTCTTTGGTAAGTTTATAATCCACACTTAATTCAGTTGCTGAAGTAATTTTATCATTTATAGAGAAACCTGTATCCAATTTCTGACTAGCTTTAATATATGAGGTGCATCAGGTATGTATACTATACGTCTATCACAAGGAATGCTAAATACAGGATTTTGATAGTTTATATCTAAAGCCTTCCATAAACCTTTATTGCAGCCTCCGCAATCACTGACACAACAAATAACCTTGAACCCAATTTCACCTAACTTTTCAATTATGTCAAACATTATGTCTTTGGTCATTTTTTTATCAAAGTTGACAAAAATAGGTTGTTTCCACTGTGAGGAAATTTATCGAGCTATTACAACTTGCATTTAATTATGCGGACCAATAAATTTATAATGTAATACATCATATATTACTGTACTTGATATTTTAACTTCATCAAATATCAAAATAGTAAGTTTCTCATAATCTTTAAAAGCATCTCCATTGAGTTTCATTATTTTCAGCACATCACCAAGAATACCATTTCTCATTTCAATAGTCTTAACCCATCGGTAAAGAGATGACAGTCCTGAAAAAAATAAAACTTATAAATAGATGGTAAATATAATTAAAAAAAATGTTTATTACTAGTAGAGGATAATGTAGATCGTTTTTCACATAGACATATGAGCTTTTACCAAGGTACTTTAATGTAAAAGCTTTGGCCACCTCATCTCTTGTCCAACGAACTCTTTTTTTTCTTAATTATTAAATTTAGTTGATTCTGTGAAAAAACTGATGAAACCAATTTTTTTGCCTCATTTTCAATTGATTTATTTTTGTTCACAGAGAGAATTTTCACTTCAGATTTTCAGACATTATTTTTTGATTTTTTTTTTTTAATTAAATTGGTTGAATTTAATTGTTTTTGCAATATATTCATACTAGTTCGGAGACATTTATTAATTTTTTTATAATTTTTAAGACGCTCTTCAAATAATAAAATTTTATCTTTCTGTTAGTCATTTTCAACTTTCAATTCATTGTGTTTTTTCAAAATGTCATTGAATAATTATTCATAATCCATATTTAAAGGTAATTTATCTGGAAATGGAAGAAAGTCCGCATTCATTGTAGAAGAAATTTCAATTGACGGTGACAGATCTGCTGAAGTAGAAGTAATGCTAGATAAAATTAATTCATCATGGACCTATATATACTATTTTTGTAATTAAATAAAATATCTACTTATTAATATTCACATATTGTTATAATTGTACATATATTAAACATTTAAAATTTACCTGTTTTATTGATTTAGCTTAAATTATCTTATTTTGATTGATTGCTGAAGTAGAAGTTACACTTTGTGAATGATCTGGTGGCAAATGTAAAATTGGGATTGCATCGTTTCAGCATACAAACTTTAAGAGTGTTCCTAAGCATTTTTGAAAAAATGTTTATTATTATTATTATTAAACATTTATTATATCTATATATATATATCAATTAATTTTTAACTACCAATAAAATAAAATTACAAAAAATAGTTACCTAAAAGTTCTGCTTTCACATCTTGAACGAAAGAATCTGAGGTAAAATATTTAGAACAAACCACTGATGTCTTAGGATTCCATTTATCTCTTCACCAACATTTATGTACTCGCATATTATAGATCTTAAGATTCTTTATTGAGAACCTATGCATAATTCATAATTTTTAAATTTATATTAAAAACATTATTAAAGATATTTACATTATTTCACTGAGAAAAAAGCATTTTATACTTAGATACCTACAATTACCTAACGTTAAACATTAATAATTAATTTCAAGATTTATTTTTATGTACTAATATATTTTAAATATAAAGTCTGTGAACACAAAATCCTTCTTTGATTTTAAGATAGTGGTTTTCATTTAACTTTAAAACATGAAAAATATTATTGTCATGAAAATAAACTACCTATATATTTTCAGCATACATATTTAATTTATTGTATTATATTTAATACAATAATACCCTATAGGCGAAAACTACAGTAAAAGTAGTTACCTGTGAAATGTTAAGTCCAGTCCTTGCTTTTTAATCTTGCTAACATAATGCTTACACGTCGCTACAGCACAAGATGAACCTCTTGAGTGTTTTCTTGTACTTGTAGACATGATATCCAATAAAATAAATTGTATTCAAATTAAATAAACGATTCGCATACAACTTGTAAAATAGAATGTAAAGACGATATACATAGTACATATGTAACAAATTTCAAAACTCGAAAAAACAATATATTTTTCTATATTCACTATTGTAAAAAAAATAATGTCTCCTACGGGTGACGTCACGGTCCGATTTCTCCCACTCCCGGAGTGATAATGATGAAAGTGAATTTGAAAATTCTAATCACTCCGGGTGAACTGGTGTATTACACTATTACCTATATCTTATAAATATTGGAATTGGAAAGTGGATGGGCAATGGGCATTCCCCAATCGCCGTTCGCCACGATCCACGGTCACGACCATTGAACTATAAACTTAAAACTATACTATAGTCTATAGTGAAGAGTGACGGCATAGAAATAAGATTAGACGACGAGCCTTGCCACCAGCTTTTACCGACAACGGACAAGTCCACTGACTACTTGACTCTTCGACAGTCCTACGTTATTCCGTGGTTCTACTTCACGAATTCTCGACTGAGGTAGTAACCTGAATCCAGAGTGTACGTCGTCATATCCAACACTTACGTCTGTCTTAACAATTCAAAATTGAAAGTCGAACGATAAAATTAAAAACTTTTAATTTCTTTCGCATAGTCATCCAACAATTATTGTTTTATTTATTTTTTTTTGTAAACATCAGAAGAGTACTAAAATTTTAACCGCGCAATCATATAAATATAAATATGAAACTTTTTCTGACTGGTGCTTCCGGTTTGTTAGGCAGGGCTATCTATGAACGGTTTCTGGGTGAAACAGACTGGACTGTATGTGGGATTTCGTTTAAAAGGCAAGTAGTAAAAACAACCTTGAGTAAGATATCTAATTCAATGGTTGTGTATTGCTACAACAGTAAAAGTATCAAACGTTGATATATGAATGATCTTGTTCTTAAATATTGAAATAATTTTCAGAACAACTCCTGCCTTGATAAAACTGAACTTGCTCGATAAAGAATCTGTCACCAATTTACTACATAATGTTTGTCCTGATGTGATAGTTCACTGTGCTGCTGAAAGATTTCCTGATAAAGTTGACAAAGATCCCCAGGCAGCATATGATCTAAATGTTGGCGTTTCTACTCATTTAGCTGATGTAGCAAGTAATAGTCTACATTTTATAAATAATAGATATTAAATAGTATTAGGCATTTAATTATAAAAATGTACTATGTAAAAATGTTAAAAGGTATTATAATCTATCAAGAAAGATAAAAATAATTATATCAATATTCATACATTTGATACATTTATATTTAAAGTAAAATAAAAATAATGATTTATTTTTTTTATCACTAGACATGCTCAACGTGCCATTGTTATATATTAGTACGGATTATGTGTTTAATGGTGATAATAGTCCATATAAAGAAACTGATGAACCAACACCTATAAATGAGTATGGAAGGTTGAAACTTTTAGGAGAAAAATCAGTCTTAGCTGCCAATTCAAGTATAATTTTTCAAATAGATATCAAATATTAAAGTTTAATTTACTGTTAATACTTACAGAAAATATAGTTCTTCGTATACCAGTACTGTATGGTCCGGTTGAAAGTTTAGGAGAAAGTGCTGTCACTTGTTTATTTACGGGATTAAAAAATTGTCAAAATGAGAATAATGAATTTTTTAAAGTATCTAATCATGAACTTCGTAATCCTTCTAGTGTTAATGATATAGCACACATTGTATTTAAATTAATAGAAAAAAAAATCATATCTGTAAGTAAACCATATCTAATTTTGTTTAATATATGATAAAAAATTATTTTTTGTAGAATAATGACATCAATGGTATTTATCAATGGTGTGGAAAAGAAATATTTACAAAGTATGATATGGTTGCTAAAATGGCTCATATTTTTGGTCTGAGTATGGAACGTGTGGTTCCTATAACAGAACAAAGTGGAGTGAAGCGTCCATTCAACACTTTACTAGATGTTTCACGTATCAATCAATTAGGCATTGGAATACATACTGATTTTGAAGATGGAATAAAATCTGTACTGGATTGTTGGATTAACAACTAAATTTTAGTTAAATATAACTATTACCAATTAAAATCTATAATTCTAAAATTCAAATAGAATAAAAGAGTTCTGTGTAGTAATAATTTTAAATTATTTATATAAAAACATATTCTGTGATTTGTTGGAAAGTTCTCAATTTATTGTTACCAATTACATGAATTTTTATTTAAATATGTATACTTTTATTTTCAAAACTTATCAAATTATAAATAAAAATACAATTTTTATTATCTGAATTACCAACCTTCACACAGATTAGTCTTGGTCAGGGCATAGTTCTTAAAAAAATACTACATTACATACATTTGAGCTTAGCCATGTTTGGTTAACTTTATGATACCTGTTACGGTTTATTATAAAAATAAATAAATAAAACATAGCTTTCATAAATTTTAACAAATTTAATACTTTTTTCAAAATTCAAAATTCAAAACTGTTTCAACCCTTAAAAATTATATTTTCGAAAAATTCTTGGTGAACTCATACATGGTCATTACTCATTAGTTCATTTAATTTACTATAATATTATATTTAGGACCTAGAACTAGATGGCCTAAATATATATAAAAATGACATGAAAAAATTATATTTTACTGTAAAAATTGTAAAAATTGTTAATATAATTATTATAAATTGTCACAGTTCTAAAAAATTGTCGGCCCCGACTTTGGATGCAGCTGTACGAGCTGGTTACCTTAAGAACGACAACAGTGAACACAACTTATTCGACGTAGTTGTTGATAGATTCCACGTAGATATCGAACAAATACGTTAAGGTTAGGTTAGGTTCGTATTGATGAGTTATATTATGCAAAAAAATAGAAAAATGCATAAAATGCACCAAAAATCAAATTAACCAATGCTTCCCAATTTCACTATAGTCTAAATACACTCTTGCGAGCTCGCCTCCAAATTTTTCACGAGGACGCGTCCTACATAACGTGACTTACATGTTATATTATCCATCACGATCACACTCAATATGCTTAGTTGTGCATTAATGAATAATGATCATGCATGTATTCACTATTCATGTTTCGTCCTCGTATCTTTTGATCATAGGCGAAATTTGAGATTTTTAATTGGAGGAGGGGGCTAAATCTTTTTAAACAAATTTTGATTAATACAGAGCATAGTTATGGGTAAAAAGTCAAAGAACAAAATACTACTGCTACCACAGAATATAATATGCTTTATATGCTACTACTTATTAATTAAAAAAAAAAATATGAACATTTAGGGTGTCCGGTAAATTGATGTTCAAGATTTTGGACGTTTAACTTTAAAGGATGTTTGAAGGCTTCCTGAATTATAAGATAAGATAAAAGATATATGTATAACTTAATTCGTGGTTATTAGATATTGATATTATACTACTTGTATTAGAATTAGAGTATAATCTAATAACCTTGGTTAATACCCATTAGGTGCCCATAGATTTATCTACATTTATAATATATTGCAGCGATTTCCAATCTTTTTATAGTTATACGGACCACCAATTTTATAAAAAAAATCTTTTCACCATTCAATTGTGTAATCAATGATAATAGTTAACAACCCATATATATAAATATATAAATAAATTGATGTATGTGTATATATTTACATAGAGTTACACTTGTTATAAGAAATAGAAGAATTAAAAAACATTTGCTTATAAATAAAAAAACTTTATTCAACAATTTAAATAATTTTATGTGATTTTTGACATTACTTGTTCATCACGAGAGAGTCAATATCTGAGTTAAAACTAGATAGGTAAGTAGTTTTCACCTTAAATTATTTTCAAAACTCAGTTTTTTTCCTACATTTATTTGAAAAAATAAAAATAAAGTAGAAAAAACTCGTTCATACAGATATGTTGTCGAAAAGCCTATCAAGTTTCTAGTTGGTATATAATAAAAATATATAGTAATTAATAATATTATTTTAAATATATACTTAATAATATACGTAATGTTAATTTTACATAGTTTGGTCCACGGCCCAATTCCATGCTGCCTTCGAGCCATAGGTGAATATCGGGGGGGGGGGCGTAGCCCTCCTAAATATTTTAATAGCCCCCAAAATCGAAACATTATTTGAAATTTCATTAGTTGTTTTTATAATTATCATTTGACATTGGATTATTATAGCCCCCCTAAAAATTCAACCAAAAGTCCGCCCATGGGTTGGGAACCACTGATATATTGTATACGTATACTAGTAGTAGGTATTTATAATAAATGGTATATCCAGTGGAGTAACTAGGGGGGCGCAAGAGGGTCTTTAGTACCCCCGAGTTCAAATTTAGCACCCCTTGTACAGAAAGATTGCTATCGACTGGTCGGCGACCCCTGCTTTATTTTATAGTGGCATATCGTAATGTAACATTTGTTTGATGTTAGTCAAAACACCGACATTTGGGTGACAATACTGTGACTGAAGAGTGTTGAGATAAATACAATATACATACGTAATACCATTGATTATAATTTTGTAAATATTAAATACTGATTTGAAATACTAGTATTTATAATCAATGGTAATACAAAATAGTGTTCCATTGCATTACATATAGGTAATATTTTCTATGGTATTGCTATTAAATTGATTATAAATTATAATTATACATAAATACTATACAAAAAAAGTATATATAGTCAATATAAGCATATAACTTGTAACCACGGCTGTACATACTATCTGAGGCCGTGCTTGTAACTAACCTTGTAATCTCGTTTACTACTCTATCATAGTATTTCATAATCAATGCCCAATATCCAATGGTATTATACCATTGTTTTATACCGTGTTCAACGCGAAGAGTGCATCCATGATGTATATAAAAATAAAAAAAAAATAGAAAAGATGATTATTTTCTTTACGTCGTGGTGAGTGCATCTTAAACCACGATTACCACTACAACCAAGAGTGAACTAATAGCAGGTATTCCAAAACAACGAATGAATATTATACTTTATTTGTCAGACAACAGTCAATAATAGAATGAAAATGGGCAGAAAATTTAATTTTGAACTTGTAGGGCTATAATTATTAGCACATAATTAATAAATACAAACGGCCTGGGTGGCGTAAATTAAAAAAAAATATTTGTGCAATAAAATTATACCATTAACGTGGTATATATTCGATAGATCATAGCAGGGTATGCTTCTACTTTTTAGGTTATCCGAGTCTTCATAGAAGTCATAACTGATCCACTATCCATGTCCAGTACCCATTATTCAATGTCAATGTGGTTTGTGACGTTTGAGTGATGAGTATTGAACATCGTGATTCATGATTTGACCGATTTGTTCTCATTCCTTGATAATTTTGAATTCGGTAAAATGTTCTTGTTACATCGTTCGTTTTCTAAACCTTGTTGACCGTGTGATGTGTGCGTTTACCTGATTTCTATGTCTACAGATTTTTTGTTACCGTTTTGCCTAACATTTTCCCACCCGTATCCGGATTTGACGCGTTCAAGTTTGTTAGTAACTTGAACTCGGTTAGACGAACACGCAGCATTGCATTTGCTTGTCAATTTGTACACTTCATAAGCCGTTGTATACTGGTATGTATTTATTTTATTTGCTAATTTGACTGGCGTTAATTTTAATAGGTATTGTATTTTTGTTTTCCTCGATTAAATTCGTTGAATAAATACCGTACTCTATGCTTGTTTTCGTATATTACTGTCGATATTTTTATTTTACCAGTTGCGTACATGGTACTATTTAGGTACATATTCAATTACTTAAGCTAATATGGATTACCTATATGTATAATTTTAATTTAACTGTACTTAATTATTGTATGTGATCCTGAGATTTTTCACGCGTTTCCTTAAGTCCCTAAAGGGCTATAGTGCTATCCTTAATGTATTTTTAATGCATTCTACTTGCACAGAAAATTTTTGTATTTATATAATTACCTGTTTTATTCTGTCCTTATCACCAATATCTGTATTGCCTGTTATTTATTGTTGTAGGTAAGTAGATATTTTTGATATATTTTTTTAGGTGTTGTAGAACATATTGGATTAGGTAGGGGCAGTAAACCGAAACAGGATGTTTAAAGAAATCAGTCTTGAACTGGTGATTACGTTTAGACCTTATCTGGTTTGGCACTCTTTAGATATTATTTACATATGGCTTACTACTGTATTAAGATTGAAAATGTAAAAATAGATAAGTACCTAGTATTTATCATAGATAATAAATTGTGTTAATAAATTAAATATCTACTCTATGAGGTATCTGTTTGATAACATTTTTAAAAAGGCAAGATTCCAAGGTTGGTTTAGTTACAGAGATGGCTGAATGATATTGCTGTATTGATGTTGCATATGAAACAAATGAATAATATTGTTTTTTAAGATCAATCTATAGTAAAGAGACCATGAAGGTGGATCACTTTTAATTTGGAAGACTAAGATAAATGATATTGGAGAATTAGAAAAACTATATTTCTTAATAAGGCTTAACTTTTAATCGGATATTTCAAATAGTTATATACTTATAAATTTCATTATAATATTTCAAATATTAAGAGATATCAATAAAATACTAATAATAAATTACTTAAAAGTACCCAGTAAATGTTCTAAGTTGTTAATACAACCAAAATGACCATTAAATAAATATTTTTTGAAATGTTTACACTATTTTCTCAATTATTTGAAAAACTATTGAGATATTCAAAATATTACCTTACCTGTACCAACTAGACAAAGTTTCCTATCAGTTGTTTTTGTTTTTCTGGTTAAATTGTGCTCAGACAAAAAGAATCAATAGGTACATTCATAATTTCACTCTTAAACAGTATTTATGTATGGTCGACAAAATATTTATCTTATGTTATTTTAATCATGTTGAATTGTAAGTAGATAAACATAGGTATGGGTTTAAGCAAAGGTTTATTTAATTAACTTAATTTTGTTTGTATTAGATTAATATTAAATGTGATTATATAAAGTTACTAAATTACAACTGTATAGACTTCATTTAGAATATACATTATGTATAAGATTTAATATTAGTAATTAATTTGTGATTGTGAAACCATCAGGTTTAATTATAGTTTATGTATTTTTATTGTAGGATTAACATTTTCCAACCAGAATTTATTATAAAATGTATGTATAATTAAATATATGTTTTCTTTACTTATAGTATTAATTAATTAGCATTTAATTTTTACTCTGAACAATTTTGTAATAAAAATAAAGAGTATTTAATGGCAATCACTCCTTATTTCTATTATATTATTTAAAGTATTGTAAGTTCTTCTGTTAAATATACAAAAAAAGAATAAAATGACCTTATTTACAATTCAGTACAATTCAGCACTAATACTTCTAAGAAAAAAAAAATTAATTAATATACTTTTACCAAATCATTTTTTAGTATGCATAAAGGATTGGCTAGCACCCTAGGGTAGTGGTTTTTAAATTGTTTTCATTGAAGCATCCCTGAGAAAAAAAAATCATGCATCTCCCACAAATTATAAAATAAAATAATACACTTGTTACAATAATTATTTATATTAATTATTTTATAAGTTTAAAAATATTTACTGATATGAAAAATTAATTTAAAAACAAATGAAACAATTGGTAATTCAGAATTATAAATACCTATTGTCATAATTGAATTGGCTATTATTATACCTAATGCTTATGAGTTATGTTTTATAAATTATATATTATTATTATTTTTTTTTTACTATGATTTTATCATCTTGTTTACTTTGTATGATTTGTTAATACAGATATTTGTAAAATTAATTTGTATCTATTTGTTAACTTAAAGAAATAAATATTTAGTTCGTTATATTTATTTTATTTAACTTTTAATTTGTTTGATACTTAAATTGTATATTTAATTTGTTTTTCTTTTGTTTCAAATATTATAAAAAATAAAAATGTTATACTATAAGCATTTTACTAGAAAATGTACTTTATACCTAGTTCTTCAATGGTCCTAGTCTTACTCAAGGAAATTTTACTGTTGTAATTGTAATATGAAAATCCCTTTAAAATCATAATCTTAAGTTATATATTACATATTTATTAATTAAAAACAGCACAAACCAGTTTAAATTATTACTGAAGTAGTATTAAAAATTTGCTTTTTCATTATCAAATTCATATTATTTTAGTATTTTATTTATTTTCTGATGTATTTTACATTATTTACTAATTACTAGTTAATAAAATAAAAAATAAATGATTTGTAAGTACCAATATTTGTATGGATGTTGTTATATTACCTAACTATAGTAAAAAAGTGTTGACGGTTATACAATTTATTTCAGGTTTATAATTGAGTATTTGTTTTCATGAATCTGAACTGACACAATGGAATTAGAAAGGTACATGATAGTATAATTTATTTTACATTTGTTTATATTTGAAATTAGTTCTATTCAGATGATTGGAAGCAGTCATTTTCTGTCTGCCAGTAGTATACTGACAGAAAATTACTGCTTCCAATCTTAATGATGAACATAATACAGGTATAAATTTTCTATGTATGAATTTATTTATATTACTTTTAGGCCTGAATATCCATTACTCAATGAAACTTTAAATTATTTGGAAGTTGGTGTAGTTGGTACAGTTAAAAATTTAGTGAGATTTAAAAATTATAAATTTTTAATTCACATGAAATTACAAAATTGTGAATCAATAAATAATGATGAAATTGATTTGGCTTTAGTAAATGAAGAAATTATACCTTTGTAAGTTCTTTAATATCATTATTTTTTAAAAAAAATTGAGCTGTTCCTTTTTATTTTGTTTTTTATGAAAGCAATTAGGTAATTAATAAAAAGTTAACCTTATAGATATAGGTATAGCTATACAATTTTGATGAATTAAATTTGAGTTATTTTTTATTATATATTTATAATTCATTTTAAAATCATATATGCCATGTAAGGATTAATATTTTTATTAAAAATAACTCATTTTTATGATAAATCTAAAATTGTTTTACTTATTACTTTCATCATATTATGTTCAAAAAAAAAAAATTTAAATATTTGTTCATACATTTTTCTTATTCACTTTTTTATTGATAAAATAAATACGATAAAACAATGGACAATGGTACATTGTAAAATTTATTTTATTCATTATTTTATTAGAATTAATGTTCAGAGTAAATTTGAAATTTTATTAATGCAAAGCTTAACTTAAATTCTAGTTATTATATTAGATTCTTCTAAATATTTTCATATTTTATGAATTAATTATTGCTTTGAAATATAATCATTTTATCTTAATTTATATTTTATTTACATTAATTAACAAGGCCATTATCATTAATTTATTTCAATTGTAACTAAGCTATATTAGATTATTCATTGTATAAAATTATTAATTTTAACTTTTTTTTTTATGTATTTGTATATTATGTATTTTTTTTTTTTTAAATAAAGGTCAAATGTAAAACCTGGTTTGCTATTGGGGTGCCTTCACCCTCAAAATAAAAAATGGGTGCGGTGCTATGTTATATCTATTTTGCACTATGAAGCTTACGTTGCACTCTGTGATACTGGTGACATGACCAAGACTAAAAAACTTAAAGATATTCCTATTAGGTATAAAAGTATACCTATTATCACATTTGAAGCTGAGGTTCCATGTGTATGTCCTAATGGAAAATTACGACATTTGACAGAGGTAGTTTTAACATAATTGTATAATGGCATATAATATAGATTTCTTATGTCATTTTGTCAAGTGTTAAATTATGTTATATTAAAATTGTAATATTATATCAATATTTGCTCTTCAAACGCTAATAAAAAGTAGTTATGGTTATGTATTTTAATAATTTTTGAACAAGTAAGAACAACCTCTGTGGAATCTTCTATTAAAGTTTCAAGTATCTTGTCTTGACAAAAAAAATTTTTTCAACCATTATAAAAATAAAAAAATTATAATAAAATCAAATATTTCAAATGTCTATAAATAGCTTAAAAATAAGTAAAATTTTTTGATAAGAAAATGTGAATCTAAATAACTAGTAAAAGTTTCAAGTTTTAAGACTTATAATTTTTTAATAGTAACAAACATATAAAATCATTTGTGGATAAATGTTATTTTACGCAATTTTGTAAGAATTTAAATTTCGGACATTAATAATAATATTTTCCTACAAGTTCGTTAACAGTTTTTTTCAGTTATTTGAAAAAAAATCTATGGATAACCTTAATTATAAATACTAAATTTTTTTTGAATTTTCGACTATAAAATAACTTAATTATAATAAATTATCACGTTTTTGACATATTTCGTAAAAATTTGAACTTATAACAAAAATTTGTGACTACGATTTTTGATATTTTTTTTAAAGTGATAAGTACAACTCATAATAAACCTTGTATAACATTTTCAAGATTTTTTGGAGAGTCAAATTTTTTTATCGAAATTTCAGTTTCAATAAGTCAAAATAGTCAAAATATTTCGAAAACTTAACCATGTATAGAAAACACTAATATGTGTGTGTGTGTATATATATATCATTGTAAAATCAATATAATATTTAGAATCTAAAATATTTTCTACAAATTATACCTATCCAGAATTACAATATGCATATGCCTATAGGTTTTAGCCCTGATTTTAATAATAGTGCTTTGAACAAAATTAATTTTAGTTTTCATAAAAACATCAATAAGTCCTCAAGTCCTCCTTTGAACTCTCCTTTCAAAATTGCATAGCAAATAACTTTTTAACTATTCTTGTCTTGATTTCAGAATTTTGAAGATTATATTGCAACCTTTGAACTGTTTATGAATCAATCAATTAATAAAACTCATAAAAAAATGAAACTTACTTATAAAAATTCATGTATAGATTTAATTATTAAAAAATGGGATCTACATAGTTCCATGAATGTTCATGACACAAATTATGATTTATTAATGTTTAAAAATGGTAGTACAGTGACCGTAGGTAATGTAGAAAATTATGACTGGAGAAATATATTTGTGAGGAGTGCTGATCGATTTGTAAATGTTTGTAAAGAGTTGCAGATATATTGTAAAAATGGTAATTTTATCTAAAATTTAAATCAATCAATAGTTGATAAATATTGATGTTTTATTTTTTTAAATAGTATCAAGTGTTCAAATTGATCCTATTATTGGAGATATTATCGCAGTGAAATGTATAGATCAATTTTACAGAGGGAAAATCATTGACGTATTAGATAAACCAAATTTTTATTTATATTTAATAGACACAGGTTTTGTGATATCTGCTTCAATTGATTGCCTAGTTAATTTATCAGAAACTTTGAAAAAGGTATTGTCTTATATTTCTACTTACTTACTTTAAGAAGTGTAAGCTTTAAAATATGTGTTTTATGTATCTTAGATTCCTCCAACTGTATGTTTAGTTGGCTTGAAAGATATTACTAATAAGCCATGGACACCTGAGACTTCTTCATATATTACTACATTATTTGAAAATTCTACAGCCATGATTATGGTAAAAAATTGGCATGTTTTATTTTAATAAAATAATGCAGTTCCTTAATTATATTATAATTTAAAATTATTTTGTAAAGTATTTAATTAATTTTTTAATATCAAGATAACCTATTGGCACTAAAAAAGTATTGTGAAGTTAAAATTTAATTATTGGGTTAAGTTTTTAGAGTATTGAATTTAATACCATCATCAAACTTATAATTAGAAATTGATAATACTTGTTGAGCCATTTAATTCAAATAGATATATTATATCTATATAATTCATTTTTTCTCTAAAATAATAACCAACTGACATTTAAATATTTTAATAATATTCATATTAATGGTTTATTATATATCTTAAAATTATGTCAAGAAAGTGATAAATTGGATAAAAAGATGAGAAGATAATTAACAAAAGATAGTTTACACAACTTTTTAAACTAAAATACATAATTTTATTGTATATTATGTTACTCATTTTTTGTTGTACATTTTAATTTATGTAAATAATACATCTTGAGCAGTTATGTTTTGGTTTCTTAATGATTAATTCTACTAGGTACAGATTAATTATTTAGAAAAAAGTGTTAAAAATGAAAACTTCTCTTTATTGTGGAAAATTATAAATTAATCCCTATAAACAATATTAAATATTATAAATTGTTCAGTTGGATTATTCAAAAATGACTTATGATCTTTTTATTACTTCTCTTACATAAAATGTTCATAATATATTTAAATCAAATTATTATGATTTAGTTAATATTATTCAAACATTATATTCTTATCACTAATTTGTTTTTATTTAACTATTTTATTATGTTATTTAGGAATATAGTGATTTTGATGTTTTTGGTTTGGATTCTGTAACATTAACTTTAATTAATAACAATGAAGATGTTAATGGACGTTTAATTGAACTTCTAGTAAGACATAATTTAAGTCTCATATTAATTCATTAATATTCATTTATTTTAATGAAAATGTAATTACATGCTTTTAATAATAGGTACTATGTTAGTGCACACATTTTTAATATGAATTATAATAAATAATATGTGTAAATATGTAATTAGTATTCATCTAAAATGTTCCAAAATACTCATGTTTCAAATAAATAAATATTGTTGAGTACTTCAATAAGAAAATAATTCACTATTTAGAGTTTGTATGTACAGTGGACGTTGCTTATAAGTTATAAGACTCACTTTGTGACCAACACAAAGTGAATCTTATAGGCTAAGTGAAAAAAACAATTGAATTAATTATTAACTTTATTTTGTTTTTATTATGTACAACATATATATATATATA
Organism: Chaitophorus viminalis; assembly: GCA_025469195.1. Classification (NCBI taxonomy): domain Eukaryota; kingdom Metazoa; phylum Arthropoda; class Insecta; order Hemiptera; family Aphididae; genus Chaitophorus; species Chaitophorus viminalis. The sequence continues at coordinate 420,470 of JAIPRK010000071.1, forward strand.
TATATATATATTAGATATTTCATAACATATTAATACAGATTATAAAATAAATATCCAGACTGTTCTAGGCAATTTTAAGTCTAATAAGCGACATATATAGTGTTTATGATTGTATCTCAAAATATTTCTAATTGAAAATTATTAATTCAGTCTTAAACTGTAAAGAGTATTTTTATGTACCATATTATTTTTATTCAAAGTCATATTGTTTTATTTGTAAAATTAGATTTAATACAACTATAAAAAGCAAATTACTATTATAAAATTATTACCATAATTATGTTTTCATATGAATAATTTTTTTTGCAATATATTTAATCTTAAAATTAACTCTTAACACATGAGTTTATTTATATTCAATTAGAAATGTGTGGAAGATCAAAATGATGATGAACATGCCAGTTTAAATTATTGTTTTGGTAGCACATTTACAAATTTACAAACAACGAGAATTATTCCCGTCCAAGTGGATAACTTAGTAAAATCAGGTTATAATAATTTTTATTTATTTATTTAATCTCATCAAAATATGTGTATATCTATGGAGCAAATAGTATAGGTAAATTATATAACAGAAAACCTTATTGTAATTAATACATAAAAAAAAGTTATTATTTATTAATTATTATACTTTATTACTGTAGGGAATGTAAGAGAAATTCTAAATGAAACTCATTAGTAGGACTTAGATTTATATTTAGGTACTATTATTATTTTTACAAGCTAAATTTATTGAAGTGGAAGAAAAATTTGTTTTGAAATAATTACCCTTTTTCTTTTTGTCCTAGAGTTATGGTATTTCTCAACTTATTTTATTTAAATTTCTATTACTAACTTCGAAGGCAATCAAGTTTTGCTACTCAAATTTCAGCTTCTGTATATATAGTAATTGTATTTTCTATGAAAAAACTATTGTTATGTAAATATGTAGTAAATTTAGTAACTAAGTCCCAAAATCTTAAATATATAGGTAATAAGGTTTAAAATTCCTTCACATTCATCTCGTTCCTTAGCCTCCTTTTATGTCCTGAATTCTACTACCAACTATATGGCTAATGAACCTTAAAAGTGTCTTATGTCAATTGCCAATGTAGATCCTGCCTTTAATAATTTGCTTGTAAACTGTATGTCATAAATTATTGTACTTTTTGTATTTTGTTACTTCAAATGATGCATGTGCAAAAAGGGCCCAGCTCGTATAGTTAAAAAAAAAAATAAATAAGATAAGCTATTGGGACCCTTAGATATTTTGAAGAGGACATTTTAGATTTTTCATCAGTTATTTATATTAACAAATTTATGACCAACCTTCATTTAAAATAAATTTTCATTGTTTTTAAGTTAATTTGTAGAAATAATATTACACAATTTTGACAAGACTGCTTGCTTTAATATGTATAAATCTGGTAATTTTCTGATAAAAAATTAAGTTTATTTGCTACTTTCAGAAGGTCTTTTAATTTCTAAACAATTTTCCGAATAATTAAGAAAAACAGTAAAACTTAGTTGTTGTAGTGTCTTAAAACATTAACTGGATACTTTTATAAGCATTTAATATGAATTACATTTTTTAATGTATTGTAATGTAATTTGTGCATTTATAGGCACTTGACATATTTGATTAAAAGTTTTTTTTTTTTTAAAAAAAAAAAATATATTTGACTTTATTATGAAAAATTACAATCTATACATAGAGTACAATAAATAATATAAATATTTTACAGACAGTTCATAGGTTAAATTATATATATATGAAGGGGAGATCACACATTTGTGACACCCCTGAATATTTTAAGTACTTAATCTTAAGTTATCAGGTCACGGCACCAGTTTCTTTTGAGGTGTCTAGCTGGATTGCCAGGGAGTGTAAATGAGGCTAATTTGTTTATTAGTTGATTAAGATTATCTCGTAGTTTGGAGTGAAAGCGCTTGTAGAAGATTGAGGCAGTTTCATTGATGGATGGTAGTTTGAGGTCATAATTTAATGACTCATTTGAGACAAACCAGGGTGCACCAGTGATAACACGTTGAAATATGTTTTGGAAGGTTAGTTCCAAGGAATAGTTCTTTTGTTTGAGTTCTTTGCAGAGCCCCAGATTACAATGCCATACATCCAGATTGAGTTTTATATAGGATTATTTTGATAAGTATAGTTAAGTTTGAACGGAGGAGTGGTCTTAAAAGGTGGAGTCTGGAATTAAGCTTTTTTCACTTCTTCTTTAGATGAGACCAAGTTAATCGTTTGTCCAAGGTATTTAACTTTGGTCGAGTGAGGGATGTCAATGTTGTTTGTTGATACAACTATGAGGTCGAAGTGTAAAAGTGACAAAGGAAGACTTAGATTCATTGATTTTTATCTTCCAATTGGTGAACCATTGTGAAAAATTATTTAGGTGAGTTTGTATTTGTTGAGATGCAATGGTATGATCAGAAGAAACTGATAATAAAGCGGTATCATCAGCATATGTTCCAACTATAGTATCTTCAGATATAGGCAGGTCTGACGTGTATATGGTATTTAAGAATGGAGCGATATTACTGCCTTGAGGGACACCAGCAGAGATAGGAAATTGATTAGAGTGTTGTAAGTTGTGGCGGACATTAAATGAACGATTTTCTAGACATGATTTCAGAATTAGGTATAGAGGGGCAGGAAATATTTTTTTAGTTTAAAAAGAAGACGTTCGTGCCAGATGGTATCAAATGCTTTCGCAACGTCTAAAAAAACTCTAGCACAGTATTTTTTTGTTTCGAGTGCTGTTGAGATGGTGTCCACTACACGGTGAAGTTGATGGGTTGTGGCATGAAGAGAACGGCAACCAAACTGGAAGTTTGGGATACTGTTCAATTGCGCAATGGTAGTGATGCACTTGAGGATAAGTTTTTCTAATATTTTTCCAAGAACCGGTAGAAGGCTAATAGGTCGGTACGAGGAGAGTTGTTCTGGGGGCTTACTAGGTTTGAGTACAGTGACAATGACTGATGATTTCCAAGTAGTTGGGAAGTAAGATAGACGAAAGGTAGCATTATAAATATGTGATAGTTGTACAATTATTTTCGTAGGGAGATTTTTAACAACTTTGTTGGAAATAAGATCGTGGCCTGGAGATTTGTTATTTGCAAGTTTTTTTATAGTGCCTACTATCTCCCCTGGGGAGGTTGGTTTTGCAGGGAGTGCCATAGGTAAAGTTGATTGAAGGGAATCCATAACTGTCGCCATATGTAGTGCTGGTGTGGAAATAAGATGAGGTTTGAATACTCCTGATAGTTCTTCAGCGAGAATATCCACATTTTCCTTGTCTGAGAAAGCAAGTGAGTTGTCTGGGCGGCGAATTGGAGGAGAGGAGTCCTTGATTAAAAGTTAACTAACCTATTTAACCTACCTTCTTAAGAAATTTGGTTTTACTACTATATCATTATTTATTATCAATTATCTATATGAATAACAATTTATCCACTAGACTTCTTTCACTAGAAATCATTTTTGAACAATGATACATTGGTTTCATGTCTAAAACACCAATACAGCAATATCATACACCCTGTATTTCAACTGATTGTGGGGTCTCTTTCAACAATTTTGACTTAAAGATATAAATATGTATTCTGTTTGAGTTTTGAAAGTTATTAACCTATATGTAATATTAATTCTCTAGATATGGCTGAAAATTTAGAAAGTTTGTTACTGCCAATATCCGGCAGTTTGGTTTTTATGACAGGCTATGTGTCTTTGAATGAAATATATATTAAGCACTCTGAAGATTATAATGATGAATTTGACAAATTTATAGAAACTGTCAATAACTTCTGTTCATCAGGTTAGTGACTTGAACCTTATAATAATGTTTCAAATTTAATCATTATTAAGTTAATTTTATTTCAGCTGTATCCATTAACAGACCTTTGGTAATTGGTGAGATTATTGGAGCTCAATCTGCATCAGATAACACTATTTATAGAGGCAAAGTATTAAAAGAAATAGATCACAATACTTTTTTAATCCAATTTATTGATTTTGGTGACAAGGATAATGTATCTTTGTCAAATATATTTGAAATTCCCAAATATTTGATGGTAGTATATTGATTTACAATCGTTAAAGCATATTATTCGTTTTTTTATGTAAGCTTAATACTAAAATTATACTTACTTTAATTTAACCACAGAATCCTCCATCGAAGGTAATGAAAATTACTCTTAAGGGTGTAAATCCAAATCAAATGAATATAGATACTTCTAATTACATTAGTAGTCTTATGTCAAACTATGTACCAATGATAATTGTAAGTATTAAAGTAATGTTTCATATTATATAGGAAACATTATATATTATTATTCATTTATATAAGAAATTAACCATTTTTCAATAAAATAAATATTTTAGAATTAAAATCATTAATTTAATTTATATTCTGAATTTTTGATTTCTTCCATTTATTTAAATTTGACTACTATTAAAATATGTTATAGGTACTTTGTATAGTAAAAATATGCCGGATTATTTAGATAACACTTTATTACCTTTTTAAAATTGTATAAATTGTAATTTTATTAATTTCCAATTTAGGAATTGTCTTCAAATCAGTCTCTTAATGATGTAATTTTAACTACTGTTCATGATAATGAGAATGTAAATGAACGGATAAATGAATTGTTGAATACCAGTAGTAATTCATCTCTGACAGAAGTAATAAGTCAATCTGCCCCAGGTAAAGAATATAATTTGTGTAACAATATAGTTAAGTTTATTATATTAAAAAGTAGAATAATTTGTGCATTATATTATAATTATTTTTTCTTAAGTAAAGTGATGATGACATTTAAATTTACTAGTAAAATTTACTTTATTAGTTTTTAGTACTTGACTATTACAACACAAAATGTTAGTAGTTGTATTAGATAATTCTCCAAACATTAAATTCTATAATTTTAAGCTTGAGGAAAAATTGATGAAACTGGAAATCAAGTTTGGGGAATTGATTTCATTTGCCATTAAAGATAATTATTCTAAAAGCATATATTACATCTCTCTTATCCGACAGATTATTAATAAATTAGTTGAGGAAGTTCAGATTGAGCAAGAGAGAAAAGGGTTTGGAGTATGTGAAACACTAAATTTTAGTTTCTATTTTATTTTAAAGTTTAATAGAAATTTCATATTATTCAGTTTATAGTCCATATTTCAGATTATATTTAAAAAGTAATTATTTGTATTTTCTAAATTGTTTCAGGAATTAATAAAGGTGTACCTAAATTAAAAATTGGAGATTTAGTTTGTATTGAATTATTCAATGATGTACACAATATATTTGTACGCAAAGTTGAAGATAGAACTGATGAATTTTTAAATTTTATTGAAAATGTTAATTCATATTGTTCTGCAGGTATGTATTCTATAAAAATTTTATTTGATGAATGATTTCAACTGTTTTTATATGAGTTGGAATACTGTATTGTATTCTAATTTTTCTTTTTAGAGACTCCTATTGGAAAATTACCGAAAGTAAATGATATTATTGGAGCAAAATCTATAACTGATGGATTTTTCCATAGAGCAAAAGTTATAAAGAAAGTAAATGATGTTAGCTATAATGTTCTGTTAATTGATTATGGAATGACAGAAAATGTTAGTTTGTCTCATATTGTGTCTCTTTCAACTGAAATAAAACAGGTTTGTTTATCAATTTAAATTGAAAAACCAGAATAGTTTTATTTATTATGTTTAAATTTTTTCTTAAATTGTATTCTTACAATTTTATTTTAAATATATAATTATATCAGTGGTTTTTAACCTTTTTTAATTCCCCTTTTATTTGCCCCCTTTATCATAATAACTAACTACTAACACCCCCCTCCCTCATGCAAAATCAAATTTTTTTTCTTATAAATATTATTTTTAATCTCAGTTTGAAAAAGCTACCGCTCCCTCAACCCTCAACGCCCCCTTCAAAACTATCAACTTCGCCTCCGTTAAGGACCACTGATTTATATTAACAAAGAAATACAATTTTTTGGTTTTACAATTGAATGATTGATTTTATAATATACAGATAATATACCATACATTCTTATTAAATGTTTTTTGGCTTAAATCTTTTTTTTAAACGGTTCATTTTAGTTAAAAATGCTTTTTGTGTTATTTTATTATTATTAAGAATTACAAAAGAAAGTTATAACTTTTTAGTAATAAATGGAAATATTTTAATTCATTAATTCTTATTATACAATTACTTAATGGTACTATTTCATTATTATCTAGTTGTAAATTGTCATACATACTCTTAAACTATATATATTTATGTATTTAAAATTATATATAAAATTAAATTTATTTTAGGTAGTTCCTACAGTTGTTTTGGTGAAACTTAAGGATGTTTCCTTCTGGAAATTAAATGAAGCCGCTCGAGAATATGTCAGTTTAATTGGTGACAATGAATATTTATTAATAGTAAGATATTTCATGCAGTTAAAAATTGTTTAATAACTCTCTTAAAATGTTTATTATCAACAGGATTTTATTGATGATAATACAAATGAAGTTATATTGAAAACTGAAAAAAATGAAAATGTAAATGATCATTTAAATATGTTAATGTTTGAAAAAAATTGTATCACAGAAGATAAAACTAAAATTAATGGCTCTATAGAAGTTAAAAAAAATGATGAAATAGGTGAATAATATTGAATTTACATTTTTATTTTTATTTTAATAATTACTAATGTATTATAATCATTTTAGTTTCTCCAATTGATTATTCTTTGACATGTCATAGTTCTTCTTTAGAACCGGGTAATATAGTTTATATGACAGCTTTTGTTGATTTAAATGAAATGTATATCAAAAAGTTGGAAGATTACAATGACGATTATCATAATTTTTTAGACAAAGTTGCTGAATATTGTTCATCAGGTAATTATGATTATGAAATTACTAAAGACCTAAAAATTACTTAAATTATTTTGTTAAATACTTTTATTTTAGCTACACCCATTAATAGACCTTTGGAAAATGGTGAGATTATTGGAGCTAAATCAACATTAGATAATAACTTTTACAGAGTTAAAGTTATAAAAAAAATAGATATGACTACTTATTTAACCCAGTATATTGATTTTGGGAACATAGATAGTATACCTGTGTCAAATTTATTTATAATTCCCCCATGTTTCATGGTAATAATAATAATAGTTAAAGAGGAAATTGTATTAACATATTACTTTTACACCTATTATGTTTTTTTAGATTCCACCAACAGTGATAAAAATTAATTTAAAGGGAATTAAGTCTAATATATTGAATATTGAAGCTTCAAACTATATTACTGATTTGGTATCATCATATGAGCCAATGATAATTGTAAGTTTTATATACTTTATATGCATATTTATATGCCTAGAACAATAATTTTGATTGATTAAACTTTAATTTATCTTTGTCGAAATATGTTCATTATACTTTTTGGAAATAATGTACATTGTGAATTGTATTTTTTTCTAGGACTTTAATCCTGAACTTTCTATTAAAAATGTTACTTTAATAGTAATTAAAAATAATGAAAATGTTGCGGAAAATATAAATAAACTTCTCAAGGATGTGAATAATTCTAAAATTAATGGTGTTAAACTTATGGATAATGCTGCAGTTAATGATGTAACAGATGTGAATAATACTATAGCAAATGGTATTTTAGAGTATGTGAATAGTACTGCAGTTAATGGTGATGTAAGATATGTGGAAAATACTGAAGTTAATGCTGATACTAATAATGGATTTATTAATGGTGGAGTAATTTTTGTTTATTATTTAATTATTTTATGTTTTAAAAACTGTTGCCTGGTTGTGTATAAATTTATTTGTGTAAAGATTTGTAGTTGATAATTTATTGTTATTACAATTGTGAAAATGAAATCAGTTGTTTGTCTTAAAATATTGTATGTATAAACTAGTAAAGGAAAACTACTACATTTAATTTATTGTAACTACACTGTTAATATAGAAAGATTGCACAGGAGAGATGTAACTGTTTTTCATTGGTGGAAACCATGTTATGGATGCAGATTTATTTGTTAGAATTTGTAATTTGAGGACCACAAAAAAAAAAAAAGAATTTATAAATTTTAGATTTTGAATGTAGTGATGAAAATAGTGATTTTACAATGATGTATATTTTTTTTTTTTTTTGTTTGTCTACGTTTTAGAGCAGTAAAAATGCATCGATTTTCTTATATAGCAACTCTTCTGAAAGGAAAGTGAATGTAAATGGTTTTTTTTTTTTTTTTTGGGCAAGTAAAAAAAAAAAAAAAATTTCAATATTTTTCAAAAGAGTCAGGTAAAATCACTAAATAATATTGAAAAATTTTCGGTTTTTTTTTAAGTATTAGATTCTGAACGGAGTGATGGAATCTATTGATTTTACAATGATGTGTGTTTTTTTATTTATTTATTTTTTTTTTTTTTGTGTCTGTCATCATGTTTTGGGGCAGTAAAAATGCTTCGATTTTCTTAAACAGCAACTTTTCTGAAAGGAAAGTAAATGTGGATGGTACTTGGGCAAGTCAAAAATCAAACTTTTTTCTTACTTTTTAAAAAAACGATAAAAAAATTACAAAAAAACAGAAAATTTTACGCAAAATCACGTTTTTACAAAATACATTTTTTTTTAAAAATGCTCCAATTCAAAAACGATAAATTGCAAATACTTGAAATTTTCACCAAATCTTTATATTGGCCTTCTCTATACATGGTTAAGTTTAAAAAGTATTTTGACTTATTTATAGACAATTTAAATTTTCGATTTTTTTAAAAAAATTTTCTTAAACATCTATAAAATTTAATTTGCTGGCCGAAAACTCTTATAAATTTAATACAAGGTTTATAATAAGTTTAACTTACCGTAACTAAAAAATATCTGAGATCGTTTCACTCAAATTTTTTTTATAAGTCCAATAAAGCTCAAATTTTTATAAAATGTGTCAAAATCACAATTATTTGCAAGTTATTTTGTAGATAAAAATTTATAAAATTTATTCTGTTCATACTTAAGGTTCAAAATTTTAACCCTGGGTTAGCCATAAGCTACTCTTCAAAAATCTTTAAAAAAATGTCTACTGTACTTGGAGAAAAAAATTTTATGACTGTTTGAAATTTAAATTTTTACGAAATTGCATACTATTGCATTATATTTCAATTTAAATATAAATTACTATATTATTATATACCCATTTTAGACCAACATATTAACTCTGTTCAGAATCATTATTCGTATACATTGATACCTATTCAAAATTTATTCAAATTTCAAATTTAACAAATCCATTGTAACAATGACCTATCCTATAAACGAGGTTCACTCCTCCCCAACTGTACAGCAGAGCGAGGCCCATCCGGTTCTTTTTTTTTTTTTTTTTAAATATCAATAAAAATATTCGATTTCCGATAATTCTTGAAAATTTAATATAAGATCTACCATTTGTTTTACTTATTGCCATTAAAAAAAAATTGAAAACCGTTATGAAATATACGTCAAAATCGTAAGATTTTTTTTTGCCATTGATAATTCATAATGTTTTTAGTATTTATATTTATGGTTTAAATATCAAACACAAGGTTGTCCATAAGTTTTTCTTCAAATAACTATTAAAAAATTTCTTCCGAATTTCCAGTAAAAATATTTATGAATGTTTGAAGTCTAAATTTTTACTAAATTGCATAAAACAACAATTTATCCTTAAACGATTTTAAATATTTGTTATTCAAAAATTATTAGTTGTAGAACCTTGGAATTTTGAACAGTTTTTTGGATTGGTATTTTCTTTAAGTAATTTTTATTCAAAATATTTTACTGATTTTTAAGCAACTTTGGGTGTATATTGATAGAAAAAAAATTTGCTAGGACCAAAGTATTTTAACATTTAATAGATATTTTACAGAATTTGTTGTCATTCTAAAATTTTTGAAATAAATAAGCACAAATACTTTTTATAAGCATTTAAAGAGCAAATATTGATATTATATTACAATTTAAGTATAACACAAAATATATTATATTTCTATTCTGCAGTAACAAATCATCTCCGTTCAAAATTGTTTTTCGTATACAATGATACCTATCATTGAATTCAAACTTAATAAATCCATTATCATAACTTATGAACAAAGTTCACTCCACCCTCTACTATACAGCATAGTAAGTCCGGTTCTTTTTTAATAACATATTTTTCTTAAAAATTAATTTATTGGATCAAAAAGCTAATAAATACATGCAAATATTATTATCTTTAATTTTCTGAGAAGAGTCTCTTCAAAATCTATGTATTTTTCAAATAAATTAAGTGTAGAAAGCAATCGTTTGATAATTAAACTGATTTTATTATTGTATTCATTTAATGATTATTTAATTTTTTTTAGTAAATGATTACAGTTTGATCATACATTATTATAAATTTGTAATGTTAACTAAAATATTTAGTATGATTATCATATTTTTAGTTTGTATTTTGTGTATAATATTCAATTATGTTATTACTAAATGTCAATGTATGATATTATGATAGTATAGTTATTACTATCAATTTTCGAGTTCTTATTTTAATTTCATATGCTTTTTTTTTTAATAATTAATTAAATCTTTTCCAAATACTTAAAAGTAGAGGTAAAAAGTTTTTCTTGTATATAGCTAGAAGTTTTAATACTTAGAAATACTTCATCTTTTTTTGTACATTGACATTATTGTATTTATTGCTCTAATCTAAATAATCTAAAACAGTAAAATATTCAACAGTAAAAATAAAATTCACTATGTTATTTATTCATTACAAAATTCTAATACTTTTACAATCTATACACCTTTAACAAATGTATTACTTTATAGGTATTGGGAAATTGGTGTTTTTTGTGTATTCTTTATTTTTTTTATTGGTTTTGTTTATGGCTGAGAATTTAGCACACAAGTCTTGTTGCTGAGGTATTCAAATTTGTTAAAGCACCATACTGCTTTCTGTCAGGGGGAAGATGATCACTATATCACTATACAAAATGCCTTACCTAAAAAAAAATTCCATTAACCAAGGTTTGAGCTGCTATTAATATTAGGTATATAACTGCAGTGACACCTTATGGCCTATACTCTCGGCCACTCTGTTCCTAATAAATTATATTATATTGCTGTAATTTTCTTCAGATAAATGGCGCAATTTCTCTAAATTTGAAGCAATGGGTTATTTTAGAAGTTATATATTAGATATAATGAGGATTCTATACAGTTCTTTACTTATAATTAAAACAGTTAATTAAGTAATTTATAATTAATAATTATATGGGTTATTTGGAGTTACAATTACATAGCTTTATTACTATAATTTTATATTAATTTAATAAATATCTTTTTTTTTTCATTGTGCTTAAGTTTATATGGAAAAGTTGATTTTTAATTTTTTTTCATTGTTTTACAATTTTTGTTAATTTTTATTGTGAATACACATCAATTTTAATTTTCAGAACTATCTCAAGATATGATTGAAGATAAGTTTCATTATGAGACAAATATACTAAAAGATGGAGACCTAGTATATATTACAGCCTATATTGATTTACATAATATCTTTGTTCGTAAAATTAGTGATAATAATGATGAATTCCAAAAACTTATTGAAAGAGTGAATACATTTTGTTCTTTAGGTCAGTAATAAATAAAAAAAATATTTTACTGTTAAATATTACATTTTTGTATTCTCTATAATAGGAAATACTTCAGAAAGTAAACCACCAGAATTGAATCAAATTGTTGGTGCCAAAAGTTCAGTCGATGGGTATTTTTATCGAGCAAAGATAATCAAAAAAACTGATGAAAAAAATTATGATTTAATATTTATTGATTTTGGCTCAGAAGAAAATGTTAATGTTGCTGATATTGTTTCTCTACCTATACAATTACAACAGGTTAAATTTAATTTAATACTATTTTAATTAGATTACAAAAGTTCTAATTTTTGACAGTCTTTTTGTATTGACATATTAGATAACCATCGACATTGTTTTTAATGAACATAATATTTTAGAAATAAAATTGATTGCACATCTTGGAACTAATGTACCTAATTCTTTAGTTATATATATAAAATAATAACTATAATGTTTAAAGTTAAACATTACAAAAATGATAGTACCTTAACTTTTATATTGAGAAGAGTCTTCAACTACTGAATAAAAATTTAAAAAAAATATGGAATATTGGTGTGTAGAATTAATAATTGTTTTTGAAATTTCGTACTAATAAAATTCTGTGTAAATAGTTAATACATTGTTTGCATTGTGAAAAATTTTAATTCTTTTTAGTATATAATATTCTTGACAATAGTTAATCGTAAACTTAAAGTACTAATTATGTTTTTTTACAGGTGACATCAAGTATTCATTTAGTTGGGCTTAAAGGTTCAGTTTTTGAAAATCTAAGTACGAAAGGCTACAAATATTTGGAAGATTTAATGATACTGAGTGAAGTGATGAAAATAGTAAGTTACATTTCAAATATTCATTTTATTTACTTATCTATAATTTATTTATTAAATTAAGATGGTTTTATTCACATATTTCAAGAATTAATCTGATGATAAATAATATTAGTAATATAAATTTTATAATAATCACATATTTTATAACTATATTTATTTTTATTTTTTAACTTAGTTTTTAATACAAATTTTGTAATTTAATTATTACTTGCAATAAGCATTTGGATATATTTTCGGATTTAAGACTTGTGAATAAAAGCTACCCAATGGTCATACTTAACATGGGAATTTATTTAATTCGAATTAGAATTAACATTTATAGATTTAAGTCATTACATCTATTTTATTTTAGCCTAAAAAGAGGATTACCAGGATTGGATTCTGAGTATAGCTCTAATATTAAGAGTTTGTTTTGTTAGTCGGTAGCAGAATTGTTTGTACAGTACTTTTATAGTTTCTTTTATTACCTAGGTCTGTATGACAGTGTGTTTTGAGATTTACATTATGTTATTTGTAATTACACAAAGAGCTTTAAAAGTTTGAATATTATACATATATGATTTTTTGGCTGTCCCTCCTACTGTTGAATGTCATAACATCCAACATGTCATATATCCAAATAGGCATTAATGTAATTTTATAAAGGATACATTTGTGTGCTAATTTAAGAATGTATATTTAGTAAGAACCAAAAATATTAATAATAAGTTGAGAATTTGTTCACTTTCTACATGGTCTGCCCAGATTAGAAATTGGTCTAGTATTTAGCCTAAGCAGTTAGAGAGCTTGTGGACATAATAACTTATAGTATTATGACTTCTATAAGGTTTTGGTTTTGGTACTATTTTAGTTTTTCAAATGCTTGGGTTATGCCCAAAAGATAGCTAAGCATTATTCTTTTTCTACCCAGAGAGTTAGCTATGAGTCCGTCAACTGATGTATTTGGTGGATAGTCGAGTGACCCTTATAAAAGCCAAATTGGGTGTGCCGTATGATTAGTATGTTGTTTATGTAAGAAGAAATATATTTTCTGCAAAGAACGATAGAAGTTTTATTGAACAATATAAGGAAGAGTGATTTCCCTGATTTTAAGATATAAGATTATTATGGAGTTTTTCCATTGTAAAGGAGTCAAAAAGAAATTAAAAAGCCTTAAAAATTAAGATAGAATTCATAATATGAGTAAATTGTATTATGATTGCCTATTTGGTAGCTGTCTACTTCAGTTGTAATTAGATCCAGTTCAGGAGATTCTTTGAAAGGAAATAATCTTAAATGATTTGATGTTTACCCTGTAGCAATGATTTAGGAGTTTGAATAGAAAAAAGAGCATTAGAAAGATACTCTTTAAATGTATTTATCACAATGTCATAAGGTTGGAAAATAGCATATAAATACAAAAAAGTTCTGGCTTTATCTAATCTGCATCAATTTATAGACAATCTTCTTTTTTAAAGAAAAAAATTCATGTACTTAAGTTTTTATCGATTATTAAGTCCTTATTAAAAAAAAGCTAAAAGAAATTCAAGTCAACAATTATCGTTTCTTAATTGGTTTAGAATTTGTTTTTAGTGACAATGCAAGGTTATTAAATATTTGTTAATTAGGTGTAAGTCTGGTGCGTTGCCACAGAGCTCTAGTATGGCACCTTGTTTTTATTACTATTGACTTGAGATTGTGAATTAGAATTGGAATAAAGCTTTAGTATTAAACATAAGGTTAATATTTAACTATAGATTATTTGAGATAATCATAGACTATAGAGATAATCTATTATTTGATCCCATTCATCGTATGTGTAGTTATAATCAGCAGGCTTGTAAGGATTATTTTCAATTGTAGTTCTAAAACCTGATTTTGTAATTTATTTATTTACAATCATTTATTTTTTTTATGTATCACTATGCTTTATCATCTTATTTTTAGTATTTGGGTTAGAAAATTTGAGATACCTATAAAAATCCAATTAATTTTCGAGTTAAAAGATTATTTTAACATTTATTAGTATTGTTATTTAAAGGGGAATTTTATTTATTTGAAATATTGAGAATTCCAAGTTATTAAGATTCAAATTACTGAGAGTCAACTGTACTTGAATTTTTAGTCATGCGGCATGCACACTATGCTTTTACATCTAATATTTAATACCTACTTAACTTTTTCTCAAAATGTTTTGTAAATTATTAGGAATTTAATGATTTAAGTGCTGTATCGTTAACCTTCATCAATAAAGAACAAAATGTCATTGATTATTTAAACGAATTGCACATGGAAGACAATCTAGAAGAATCCTCTTTAGGTAACATGCAATCAAAATAACAAAAATAATCAGTTACTATTTTCAAATTTTACTTGAAATTTTAGGTATGAAGTACATATTTGAAGAAAACAGTATTCCAGAAATCCCACCATTGACTAACAAAAGCATTGTTACCATTCACGCATTTGTTAGTTTGAAGAGTATTTACATCACTGTGCCTTTTGATAAATCAAATATGAATAATTTTTTAAAAGACTTTTCTGTATTTTGTTTGTCTTGTATGTATATTTTAAAGAATTTTTTTTTAAATGTGGTAGAAAAATCATTTAGAAGAATACTGATGTTTTAAATATCTTTTTTAGCACCACCAATTAAGATAAAACCATCAGTTGGAGACATTTATGGCATCCAATCTTCTATTGACGGATTATTTAACAGAGGATCAGTTTTAGAAGAGTTAAATGAAAATCAATTTAAAGTTGTTTTCTTTGATTTAGGCACTGAAGATGTTGTTTCTGCTAGTAGTTTTGTTGAAATTCCAAAACGATTGAAACAAGTATGTAATTAATTTCACATTTATAATTTAACCTATCAGTTTTAATAAATTTTAATAATATATATGTATTATAAAATTTTAGTAATAATGATAATAACAATAAAAAATAAAAAAAGGTTTTTTGCTCTTATTTTAATGTAAATTTTGGGATTATATTTTGTTCACAAATATTAAAAAGGCTGGTTGGAATTTTGTTATTTCAATTCTTGAAATTGAATGAAGGTGCATTTGTTAACAGTACTCTATTAATTGATTTTGTGTGTCTTATTTGTGAAAATATTTTTGCATATATATATATATATATATATATATATACATACATACTCAGTTAAATACAGTTGCTATTTCCATCATAATATCTCTTAAAACAAAAACTTTATTTTTATTTTATAATAGTAATTATTTTGAAAATGTCAAAAAAAAAAAAACTACAAAACTCCTAAATGTGCGCTAAAAAATGAATTATTATTATTTATTTATTTATTTACAGGTAATAATCCAATTATATAAAGATTATAATTTATTACATATAAATATAGTATAAACATTTGAGAAAAAAAAAATAAAAGAAGCTTAGTAAAGAAAAGTCTATCATTAACATCCAAAATATTATTGGATAAAACTAAAATACAAAACAGGAGTTGCTGACCTGATTTAACGGATTACTTGACATTACTTAAATCTTAGCCATATTTAGTTTAGAGTTTTACTTATTAGTATATTTTAATTAATTTAAACAAGTGCTTTGAGGATACACAATATCTTTTGTTTTCCTTTCTAGTAAAGGGGTGGCATACTATGGCACCCTTGCTAGAAGTGGCAAATTAGCCAAACTTCAATAGCACGCCAAATATTAAAAATAAATAGAATGTGTATTAATTGGAAAAAATAAAATAAAATTTTTTTATTAAAAGTAGTATTATAGCTAAGTAATAACTATAGTAAAATTACATTTAATACCATCTCATGATAATTATTTAAAAATCTACTCCATAAAATAAAAATTAATAAATAAACGTTAACACCTAATAAAATGTGTATAATTATTGCATACTTTTTCTTTAATCTTGCATAAAAAAAGTCTTTTTTTATTTTGACACAACCTGAAAAAGGTTTGCCACCCCTGTTCTCTTGCTTAGTAATATAATGTATATAATAATATTTTATTAAATATAAGTTAGATGTTCTGACTGTTTTTCTCAATTATTCAAAACTGTTACAAATTCCAAAAATTGCCTTCCCAAAGAATTAACTTGATAAAATTTCCTCTCAGAAAAGTACCAGCTTTGCATAAAATCCTTTTGGTTGAAATTCGGTACACAGACAAAAACAAATTGCATCATAATTAGACTTTTCATTCCAAATCTATAGTTTAAAATCAATAGTCAATTTTATTTTATTTTGTTATGGTTCTGTTTGTATACTTAATTGATGTTTATAATTATTAATATTTAATCCGTTAAGAGCTATCTATAGTAAAGTAGAAATAATTTTTTTAATTAATTTACTTTATAAAATATGTTAATATCAGTCAATCTAGTTGTATGTAATGTATTTTTTTTTTTTTTATAAGAATATTTCTATATTCTAGGTACCAAGAACTATATATTCTATTAATCTTAAAGATATCTCTTTCCAAAATTTAAATCCCCAAGCAATGTCTTATGTGAATATGCTTTGTGACAACATGTTGTTAATTATTGTATGTATCTCCTTATCAGTTAGTCATTAAATATAATTTAGTTATATTTTTAAATGTTGTATCTTATGTTTTAGGAATTTGATGAGCAAAGTCCTAATGGATTAAATGCTGTTACATTAACCACAGTTGAAACCCAACAAAATGTTAACAATCATTTAGTAAAACTCTTAACTGAGAGAGAAAGAGGTTAGATTTTCTAAATAATAAGATTTATTAAATTATTTTTTGTAATTTACAACTATTGTGATTTAACAAATCTTTTATGTCATAGATATCACTTATCTTAAGTAGATGTGAAAATACTTAAGGGCAATTATTATATTTACATACTGAAGCATTATTTGTATGTACATAAACTATACTTCTTATTGGTTGTTATTAGATTCACCTGAAACAGTACAGATGTTGAGTAAAGGGGATATTGTTTACATATCAACATTTGAAGATTTACAAACTGTATACGTTAGACGTATCAACAACGGGACAGATAAATTCAAAACATTCTTAGAAAAATTTTCATCTGCTTGCATATTAGGTAAATACAAATTTAATCATTTTATCAAGTTATAAATTATAATACATAATATATATTTAAAAAAAAATTTTACAATATTTTTGAAACCTAAAACAGCAATTAAAAATTATTAAAATATATGCGTTCTTAAATTGTATTATGAATATTGATAAAAAAATTTGTTTATTATATATTTATTATATTTTTATATTTGAGGTAGATAGTATTCAGATTGAACTCCATTAAAACCTGTTAAGTTTTGTATAAGTAAAAAATGTTTTGTTTTAATTCCTTGGTATAATGTATGGCCTGTATGGGTTTACCCCATGTAATATTATATCATATTTAAGTATAGTTTGGTGTGAATTTAGAAAATGAATAAAAATAATAAATTAGTTTCAAACATACACTTGTGTGTCTATTTATGCATACAATACTTGTATACGGCAATAAATACTATAATTTTTCTGAAAATCCGGTAACAAAATGGATATTTTGATTTTTTTTTCTAATGGTTAGAGAATATTTAAATATGATTTTGTTGTAACACAATAGCACTATTATATTTATTTTTAAAAAAAAAACAAAAGTTATTGCATTTGTCAAATCATTCTAAAACACCATGTTTTTATAACCCTTAATTAAATAGTTTACACAATTATTTTCATTTTTAAATCTTATCTAATAAATAATTGAATAATTAAAATGTATATAATTAAAAATATATAATTCACTCTTCACGACCTGTACATATTACATGGATGCCATTAAAAATAGGTAAAAGTAGGAAAGTTGAACTTTTCCAAATAAAATATATATTATTAATTTATTATGAATCCCTGAACAGTTTTTATATATTATAGGTAGTTCATACCTACACTCTATTATCAATCCGAGTGTTTGGTGATTTAGGATTTAGACACAGCGATGATAATATTTATCATGTGTCCGATAATAAAAAAGTATTAACAATGGCGTATTTTCAAATTTTTTTTTTTTTGGGGAGGGAGTAATAATTTTTCTAAAGTACAAGTAAGTTTATTATATTACAATAATACTCATGTGTTAAGTATTTTTACAATTTATAACATCATATAATATAAATTAATATTATCTTTTTCTGTACCTAATATTGTAGCCATAGATTAAATAATAATTTTTTGATTCTGGGAGATGATAGTTGAGACCCGGAAAATACCTCCCGAATACTTGTTATTGAGTGTAAATGTGGATGAATAAAAATTAACTAGTAGCAATTTAGAAACTAAATAATATTTAACAAAATATATACAATGTATAATGTATAATAATAATTAATCCCAACTTATTATCTTAGGAATCTTTTACAAGTATTTTCAATCAATGCATTATCTAATTATTGTTAAAAATACACGTTGCCTAAAAATGAAAATAAAAATTGCTTTTATTTATATAACTGTTGGATCAATTACCTTTTTTTTGAAATATTTACTCAGATATTAACTAATATTTTCATTGTAAAATTTCAACATTACATTTTCTTGATAATTATAATGTATGTCTAATAAGAAATTATAATTTTTCTCAATTTATTCCTTCATTATTTTTTTTATATTCATCGATATTTTTGACTTAATGAATAACATGATGACTAATTGCTTTTTAAGCAAATAATTTGAAACCGGTCATACAATACACAATTATGATATTCCAGGCTTTATTTATATTTTTTATTTATATATATATATATATATATATATTATATGGTTTTTAATTAAATTACACAATTTATATATATTTTTTATATATAATTCAATCTGGAAAATATGATAATTACCATTCCATATTGTGTAAAATTTAAGATATAAAATTAATAGTTTGTATACAATTATAACATAGTCTTATTCACCAATTATTATATTCATTGGGTGGCGCACAATAAAAGATTGGGTAAAGCATGATTTGGTACAATTTAGCCTATTTTTTTCACTTCAACTATACTTGATTGAATGAGAGAGTAGGACTGTGCAAATATTTAAACCAGTTGTACATCTCTAACTATCTATTCTTTAGTTTCTAATAAATTTCTGTTTGCCTACTTTCTCGCTGAACTGAGTAAATACATAATTATAATTTATAATTGTCAAAAACATAAAAAATTTATAGAAAATCCAATGGAAAGAGATCCAGAAGTCGGAGAAATTATTGCAGCAAAAGAAAAGAGTGGAAATAAATTTTATAGAGCTGAAATAGTTTCTAAAATAGATCATGAACATTTTAATGTTTGTTTTATTGATTTTGGGTATTGGGATACCATTCACAAAAGTAATATTGTACAGCCTACTAAATTTCAGGTAAAATTATTTATATATATACTTTTTTTTCATTAAATTTAAATAAGTGTACGAAATTGAAATGGTATTACATATTATTATTTAATTTTACAGTTACAAAATTGCTCACCTCCATTTATGGTTGGGTTATTGGGACTAGATTCAGAACCTATAAAAGATGTAATTCTACGATGTATCAAAAAAATTATTCAAACTGAAACTTTTATGATTGTATGTTTTTTATGATGACAATTATTCTTTTATTTTTTTCTTACATTAATGTTTTTTCTAGGATTCTATTACTGAACAAAATAAAGTTGTATTGATATCAGTTAGAACCCAATTTAATATAAATAAAGAAATTGAAAAACTAATCAATAATGGTGGTGAGGAATTAAAAATTCAAACTAACATGTATGCTTGTGGAAATGGTAAAATTACTACTCTATAGATTATACTTAAAGATCTAGGATGTACCATATAGTATTAATTATCAAATAATTATTTATCAATGATTAAGTGTTACTATTAATGTAAATTTTTTTTCAGAAAAATCCATTATAAAATATTATGTACCACCTTTAGATGTTCCCATACAGGTTAATTTATTTTTATTAATATATTAGCATAAATATAATTTCATATTTGAAGAATATCATCAATAAATTTATTAATAAATATTTAGGTTTGGGTGGCTGAAAAAATATCTTTTTCAAAATATTCAGTGCATACTTATGAAAGTCGTATCGAGTTTATGCAATTAGAAAAACTAATGTTTGAAGATAGTAAACAATTTGTTTCTCTAAAATATATTGAAATTAATAAGCCATGCATTGTTTACTTTAGCCCTAGTTGGTAAGATATATATATATTTTTTTATATCAGTAAAGTGAACCTGTATAAAAATTCTATTTTGTAGGTATCGAGGGGAAATATTGGAAATAATAGATGGTGTTACTGCAAAAATTGGTCTCATTGACATTGGAAATTTCAGTGTTATTCGTAATATTAAAGAAATATTCCACATGCCATCAAAATATATAGGAAAGTCTTTGGTGAGTCATCCTAAGTGGGTGCTGTATATATTTTCTTTTCTTTAAGGTTTTAATTTAATTTAATTTCAAAATCAAAATTAAATAATTGTATTTTTATTATTTTAATGTTTTATCATTTCATTATTAATATGTTCTTGTCAATGAAAATAAGATTTTGTATATTATTTTGTTTTTAAATGGATGTTATTGATGACACTTATTATGTGAAAATGACAAATTAGTAAAAATTCTCCCATTTCCCTAACAAAGATATGGCTTTTTTAGTAAATTAGGTTTTAAAATCATAGAGTAAGTTTTAGGTAAATATTTTATTAAAATCAGAATCAGCTGATACTATGATTTTGACTACAAAAACTAAATCATTGTAAGAGAAACTGTGTATTTTACTTTTATTGTGTTGTTTGTAACTGTAAGGCTGTATCAGGAATACTCGACAACAATGAGTGTGATATTATTTATTTTTGATATATCAAATTGAAACAGGTTTTTTGTTTTGAATCATTTTTTGATTTTCTCAAGAGTTTTCTGAATAATGAAAAACAAAGTGTTTAAAATTGGAAATAAATTTTACCCGGATTCAAACTATATTTATTATATCAGTTATTATGGTAATATGATATTTTTCCCTAGTACTTAGATATTATGTATTACTTATTATTCATTTTTATAAATATAAAATATAAAATGTTTCCCCACCATTTGAGGCATATAATCATTATTACTAGAATATTATATGTGATACACATTCATAAATCCTGAAATCTTAAAGTTGAATTTTTTTAATACTTGTCTTTTTTGTTGTTGATACGCATCATTTATTATATATTTCTATAATAATATAATATGTCTTGCAAACTAAAATTTTGAACTAAACACAATTAATGTAAATTAGGTAAAGGATGAGGATATATTTTCATTTAATAAATTAATATAGCAGTGATTGACTGAATTATTTGTTATACCTATACTATATTTAATTTATTATGACTTGTTATTATTTCACTAATAAAAAAAATAGCGAATAAAAATATATTAATTTAAGTTACCAGATTAATGTATTATGAATAATGGTGAAATGTGCTAACCAACAGACACTGTTCATAATTTCTATATAACATGTATGTTTTAAATTGAATCTTCCTATTTAAAATTGAAATATTCATAAAACTAAACCACTATTATTAGCTTATGCTCTTATTTACAATCTCTGCTACTTTTAATTATATTGTTTGAATTTTAAAAACCTTAGTACAAACTAGATAGTACTCAGGTTGGTTGATTGAATACTTAATTAATTAATTAATTTACTTATATATATTTATGTCAAATAATATAAATATATTATATACGTCAAATAAGTGGCAATTAACAGGGTAGAACAATATGTGAACATAATTTAAATTCATTGATAATATAATAATTAATAACATTGGTACTTAAATTAACAAAACATAATTATACAAAATAATTTAATAATTTTATGCTATTCTGTGTTTTCTGACCAAAAAGTATCATATAACATTTAAATTACAAATATTCACTTGATAACTGATTATCAAGCTTAGACAAATGAATTTTTTTTGTTCTATTTTTATGTGTCTTTAGTTCATTCAAAGCTGTAATTCAATAATAATTAAATTTATTGTTAATATTACTATGTATGCTCAAAATTAATAGTAGTATGTTTGATTCTACCTGTTGGGGATAAAAATTCTTTTCTCATAATATATAGTTAGAATTTGAATTACTATAATATAATAATAATTTTATTAAGTCTTGTTCATGATTGATTTATGAATCATATCTTCCTTAAATTTCTTTAATGATTAGAATATTTATTACTTACCCTGCGAACAACTGCACATTGAATGAGTTCAGGATCGCTTCCTTCTCTTTACAGCCTTTCTGCTAAAAATTGAACACCCGCCCCATGATTACATCTTTGTGCAATCTACTCTGAATGTCTCAGCTTTGGCCTCATGCAGTGACACCGCTGATCTGATGTTTATCACCTAACTTCTATATAGTACTATTAATACATCCAAGTCACTAAGCACCGTTTCCTTTCGTGTTTCCTCTCACTCTACGAGATACCATTCCCTTTTTTCTGTTCCCACCCACCACACCTCCTACAGTTATAACCAGTCTTTCCACAGAATGTTACGCCGGTTAAGCCAATCTTAATCCTACTACTATATTTACACTATTTAAACTATTCACACTCATTTACCTTATATTGTACCTGAACCAAATGTCCTGCAGGACATATAATTATCAAAAAAAAAAAAAAAATTTATTTATTTTAAGTTTGGTTGAAATATAATATATATAAATTATTCATAAAGTTATTAATATTTGAATTGTTTTAGTTGCTGAATATTGAGATACAACCAGAACCACAAGAATATTTATCAATTACAACATTCAAAGTTATTGCTAAAAAACAAGTAAGGTTCAAGTAAAATGAAAAAAAAAAATTTATAATGAATTTATATTTAAAAACTTTAACATTTGCTACAAGCTCATTCATATAGTCTCTTAAAATTAATAGTTATATAGTTCACATTTCTTTGAATTCCAAAATTTGATTATGTTAAAATAAAATTACAACAACTATTCTAAAATCATTTCAAATCATCCTCATTAATGCCCTGTTTAAGGAGCAAAACACCAATGTACACTTATTTTTTGTTGTTGTTGAATCTGGCTTATACTTATATTTTTAAGAATTAATTTTCAGTTCTATAGCATGATTTTGTTTTTTGTTTTTTTTTTTGCTTAATTTTTCGATTTTGTTTCCTCTATTCAATAAATATTTCTTCCTAATACTTTTTGAAATAAAATATATATTTATAAGGAAAAGAATAATTTTTAATATTTTATGTAGTATATATTATACAAAAATATGTTAATTTTGAACCTTATTATTAATGTGTAATTGGATTGAAAATAGTTGCTTATTTTCCTTCTGTATTTTAGCTGGACAATACCACTATTGTAGAGCTAGTAGACTCTCCTACCGTAAATCAATCCTATGATGATTTGGTTAGTGTATATTTATTATTTAACATCTATTAAGATCTAATTAATCTATTAATGCTTACAATCTGTATCTTAGGAGAATGTTGGACTCCCGTCTTTTTCTTCAACGCCTATTCCTGAAGACTCTGGCCTATTTCAATATGGCAATGAACAAAGTGTAGTGAGTACTATATTTTGAATTAGGTACATTTTTAATTGAAAATTAAAATTTATAATTTTTGTTTTTAGTGCACTGTTTTGTGTCCAGACGTTCTAACCAGCAGTCTATCGTATAATAGTACTTCTCCTAATAAACGATTTTCTAACACATTAACAATCAAAGATGTACAATTTGCAAAATGGCCTATTCCTTCAGTGAAAACTTTAACATTTTTAAGTATTTACCAAGACTGTTTAATTATGAGAGATCATATGATTGATGATGCTTTGACAGACTTGGAAACCAAAATTCAAGACCACTGTTTAACTACACCATCATATTGTCCTGCCGAAAATGAACTCTGCTTGGCTAAATATAGTGAGTTAATTTTTAATTTTTTGTGTTGGATTTATATTGATTGTTATTTAATATGAAAAATTAATTACTAATATTATGAAATTTTTTAGTTGACGGGCTATGGTATAGAGCTATATGTATCAAAACTGCAACACCAAATGATAGCATTTATAGTATTTATTTCTTGGATTGGGGAATTGAATACTTGGTTAATGCTGAAAACATTTGTAAAATGTCTAAAGATTTTGTTTATCTTCCAGCAACGGCACATAAATGTTTTATAAAAGGTGCTATTATAATTTTTATTATATTCTGCTATTGCAGGGTATGCACTAAAGAGCTGCTATGTATAATCTTATACAAATTTTAGGAAGTTCTGTGTTAGAGTGGAGTGATGGTGTCCATGAAGCTGTTTCTCAATGTATGTTCTCTCAGATGAATTGTGACATAGTTGAAAGAATGGCTACTGATACATACATAATTTCCTGCAACACTATAAAGAATTTGATTGACTCCTAAACAACTTCATTCAATACAGATCTAGTTCTCTTTGAAGTTGCTTTTTTTCAGTTTAAAATTATTAATACAAAAGATAAATTAGAAATTAAAAAATACAATATGTATATTTTATTTATTATCCCAATAAAAAGTGTATTATTATTATTTATTAAATATTAAAATAGAACAGTGTTATTTTTACTTTTATCTATGTTGAGTAACTTTTTTTATTTATATTCCAAAGGCTTAGCAAATTTTCATTATATACTGTATCCACACAGTCAATTTTTTTTTTTTTGAATAGTATTTCTTAAGTAGATAATAATTCAACTAACCATAATTATGTAATGAAAAAATATATTGTAATTTTATATACTTAAATAAATAAATTTTTAATCATCATAAATGTGTTATTGTTTTTTTTTTTCACAGCTCAACAAGTTGATGGCGACATATATATCTACAATGATGATGAATCGTGATATTTTAGTGGTCGTTTCACTTGTCTAAAAAGTAATCAATCGTTTAGTCTGGTAAACAATTTCACGAAATTAATGGTTTTTTTTTATGGTTATTATTGTTAATAATATGATCGTATTTTACGAATTATTGTTATGAAATTAACGAGTTTAAAATTATCGGTATGTGTAGAGTGTGTGCATGTGTTTGTATGCGAAACGACCTAATCGTTAATAAAACTATAGATTTCCTCGTGAACAATATTCGCGTGCATATAAACCTATATATTTGGTGCGTTATATTGTCAAGTCCGTCACGGATTTGATAGAGTGAGAGAGAGTATTATAATACGTGCGGTGTTGTGCACACACTCGTTACTTTAGCAGGTTTAGCTAAAGAATCGGTAGCGGGCAGCGCAAATTGTCGACGACGTGACGAAACAAAACTGTATTATTTTATGACAACGCGTGCTATGCTGAAGCAGAGAGGATGAGAGGGAACATAACGGGGCTGAGGATAATACGTATTTATGTACCATAATAATGTAATAATTGGCGCGCGAATAATATTATATAAACGTTATGTGCACATGGTTTTGCGCGCGCGAGCGGGCACTGGGTTGTCTAAACATTATGTATTGCCCTCGGATACGGTAATACATCATCGCCACGCCGGCCGGTCCCCGCCTGATTATTGTCGTGTTCTCGAGCGGGCAGTGTTGTCTGCAGTCTCGTGCAACACACACGATATTATAGTTTTATAGTACAATACAGCTTAATGTAATATTATTATAATACACGTCATATGCACACGAGTAGTAGGTACCTGCACACAGCCCGCTATAATATAAGAGAAGGAAAACGTCTGCTGGCGGACAATGGAGATGTTATAATAATATAATATGTACACAAAGGCTTAACACGCATGTTTTTATTAATACAATATTATTACGATCATTTATTTGTTTATCATGATATAGTCGGCTGCAATAGCTGCGGTGAATTGTCCAAATGATAGAACACTGACAGTTGCAGATTTTAAGTGATTATACTATACCGGATCAATGTAAGTAGGCGCCTGTTAATACAGCATTCAACATACGGACCTGTTTACTATAGTTATAACGTTATGTTCCCTACGAGCAGGGACGGCATCAAAGGGGTGCTTGGGTGGGCGATCGCCCCCCCCCCTCCTGGGCAAATTTTCTCTCCCCCTCCAGATATTTTGGCCCATGAAGCGATGAAGCATCAAATTTAGCAATACGAATGTACTTGCAAACGATTTTTGAGCACGTAGGTAACTAGAGCGATTTTGTATTATAAAATTTACGATCAGCCGGTCGGCCGGATCATATTCCTTTTCAAACGTGTAAACGATGATTAACAGATTATTCGGAAATAATATATACATAATATAGTGTATGCCGAATAAAAAGAGGTATGATTCAAAGGAATTATAAATAA
Organism: Chaitophorus viminalis; assembly: GCA_025469195.1. NCBI lineage: Eukaryota > Metazoa > Arthropoda > Insecta > Hemiptera > Aphididae > Chaitophorus > Chaitophorus viminalis. The sequence goes on from JAIPRK010000071.1 coordinate 447,337, forward strand.
TCATTAATCACGTTCGCCGATTTCGTAATACATGTATTTAGTTAATTTCAATTTTATTGTATAAACTATAAAAAGCCTAAAGAGGTCTTGACAACGATCGGTACCCTCGACGATTGTATATTGTACAGATTATCATTAATTATGATTTTCAATATCCATACATGTATTTATATTTAAATTTATATTTATATAGGTACATTAGTTTAATATGTTGTATGCAACCATGTAGTTTTCACAGATATATTAACCTTAATAATAAAATTGTTTTATTTTTCGGACAAGTACATTAATTGTTAGTCTTGCCCATCCAAAAAATGTAATTGCCCTTTCTCCCTCCCCCCAGGAAAACAATTTTGATGCCATGCCTACCTACGAGCATACCTCGCTTAATTTCTTAGCTTATTTTTGTAAAGCTATTTTATTACATTCTTCATTAGGTATTGTATATTCGGATACCAATTCAAGTGTAGGAACTAGAGTGGAGAAATTAATAATAATAAATAAATTAATAAACGAATTGGCGAACTTACCAGGACGAAGAATGACAATGTATTATATTATTCTTGTAAATGCATTGTCATTAACCTTTATAATATTATGTTCATCTTGTGTATATAGGTACGACGCATAATATGTTTGCTGTGCACAAGATTGATTGTTGAACGTATTTTTTATCAACAATGTACATATATAAACATCTGTTTTATAATTTATAGTAAAAATTACAACTATTGGTTGTCGTAATCGTTTTGGATTATTAACGTTTCGTACATGCGAGCATACCGGCGTAACGTAAATACTTTATGTTAAAATAGTTCAGCTTTTGTAATTTATATTTAAATATTTATACCTGAACATATCGTATTAGATACATACATTGTATTGTATTTTAAAATGAGTTGTTGCGTTGAATATAAAATACATGGGTCCAACATAGTAGGTGTTTACTTCAGTATTTCATATTGTAAGTCTTCGGCTGGGAGTTTATGTTATAACATACTAGTGGGCGGTTGTTTAGAGTATAAAAATGTAAAACGAACATAGTTAAAATGTTATTGATGTAATATACTAATACATATATACTAATTACTAATATGCAGGGCTGTGAATTTAATACACTAAAAAATCCTTAAAAAATACATTTAAAATACCAAAAAAAAAAAATGCAATAAAATATGCACTTAAAATGCAAAAAAAAAAAGGAATATAAAACGATTAAAATGCCAAAAATTATAGTATAAATTTCATATTTATTGTTTATATTTATATTAATATTATACATTAGTACAAAAAAGTGTTTATTTAATAAAAAAAAAAAAATAATAAAAATGTTGTTTGAATTTGAATTTACATTTGCATTGTTAATGCTATTCACCTGAAACATTGAAAAAAAACATTTTTTTGTATTTATTTTGTTAAAATAATAAAACAAACTTAAAGATATTTATTTACCTTATTTATCTTTAGTCTTTACTGTTGCATTGGACAATAAGTGCTCGTTTGATATTCTCAAATAAAAATGACTGTCGATTGTGTAGAAATACTAGAAAATGAACTAAAAAAGCAAAATATGACCCAAAAATGCAAAAAAATGACCTAAAAATTAAAAACGTCAAAAAATGGTAAAATATGCAAAATAAAAGTTTCCTAGATGGATTCATAGTTACATAATTCAAATTATGTACTTACAAAGCTATGTTTTACAATCACCAAAAAAAATGCACTTTCCTATAAATTCACAGCCCTACTAATATGCTATATCAGGCGCGCACCCATGATTTTTGTTTCGGAGAGGCTTAAACATTTTCTTTACACACAAGTAAATAATTACCACAAATTATAAATGGTCAATTTTTTACTATTATTATTATATGTTTAATCAATCATCATTCTAATACTATATTTGTGAAAATATGCTATACAATGTATATATATTTTTTTTTGGGGGGGGGGGGGCTTCAACCCCAAAGCCCCCTGGGTACGCCACTGTGCTATTAAAAAATTTAATGTTCGTGTTAGAAATCAATGACACTGTGTGAAATCGTTTGTCGTCACAAATGTACCTGAATTGCCTACTCAGAGTGCCGTCTGTTATTTTTAGAACATCGCTCAAGGTAATTACGTATGTATATAATAATATAGCTAAATTGTATTCATATATGGCACTAATCATGTTGGTGTCCCATTATACTAAATTATATTATATTTGAACAAATTTCTTTTCAATTAATAAAATGTATTTGTATGTCAAAATGGTTAATACTATATTTGTTATAAATAACACCAAATATTATTAGTTTATAAGAAAAAGTTGAGAATCGAGATTACATTCAGAGATAATTTTCAAAATGCATTATATTACATGTATATTATAACAAGTGAATAAGTGATATAAAACAGAAAGCTCTTTAAATAAAAAAATAATACTGAGAGGAGTCAGGGATTTTCTTCAAATCACACATTTTAATAATTCATTTTATTCTCTTTGGTAAAATGGCGTTTTGGATCATAGTACATCAGCAGGCATAACCGATGACGGTAATATTCAAATATTCTATGTCAAATACAAATTACTCATCTAAATTCATTTTATTTTATCGTCGTTTATTTAATATTTTAATTTTTACTAATACCTACTTAATATTATTTTTATAAATTTGCTAAAGAATTTTAATAAATAATATTGAAACAAAACGTTTTATTCATCTTTAATTTTTATACTATACTACTTGAACAGTGAAACAGTGTAAAATGAATTAAAATAATAGTTATGAATAAACTACCGTATTTGAGAAGCTTATTCAGATCGAAGCACACCACGAATGATAAACACATACCTATAAGGCCGTATTGCATTGATTTTATTAAGGTAAGACCCCGAGATATATTGTATTATGTTTAAAAGGGTATAGGGCAGTAGTATGGTGAACGAGATTTTCTTATACGTCTATAAGCATCATGGTTGAAACTCGTCATAATTTATTTTACGAGTACCTTCTTGAACTCTTTTATTAATATTTATTGTTTTAATATGGACTGAAATCGTTTCTCATTTATAGCCTCAAAATCAGGAATTATCCATTCCTTCATAAGCATAAAACATAAAGTATTATTAGGTGACTTTAAAACTCGATACAATAAAATGATACATATTCATACATTAATATAATGTGATTTCAAAGTATATATAACAGGGTGACCAAACGATCGATCATGGACAATTTTAAAGTCGATCATGTCAGAGTTTAATTTTAGGGACATACAATCGAGGTTGTATAGTGAACAAATTGTCGATAAGTTTTAGTTCTATAATTTTTATCTTTTATTCTGGTTTCGTATGTAAAATGTTTATCGTTCACGTATGCTCATTTCACTTTGTTCATTCGGTGTCAGTAGTATTAAATTTATAATAACGTATTAAGATTCTTTAAAATATATAAGTATGAGTATCGTATAAGAAACAAAAAACGTATCATTTTCATCAAGAATAGGAAATAGATTTTTATTTATTATACTGAAAGATAAGTGTATATGTTTCAATGTTTGATATGTCGAATAACAATATCCACAACAAAAAAAAGGTAAGCTAGAAAGACATTTTAGAACTACCTACGCATTCAAAATTTGATACACATTTCCTTCTTAAAACTGAAATACGTAAAAAGCAGTTAAAAGTAATAAGATTTTAGAAATTTTTATTTATTATTATATTATTTTTAGTAATTAGTAATTAGTTTATAATCCTTATTGTATGTTTATATACAGTCTATGCAAAAATATTTCTTAATAATTCTATAGTTATTCAATAATAATTACATTTTTCTATGAAAGCCGATCCTCAAAGGTGAAGTATATTTTTAGTAGGTCGAGACCAAAAAAGTTTGGCCATTTCTGATATAATATAATAACTCGCTAGCCGTGTAGCGAGTGTAATTATTATAAATTATAGTTTAGCAATAAGTGTTGTACATTTTGTAATAAACATTGTATTATTAAACCAACACAAACTGAAACTATAATATCAAATGATTATAATCATTCAATTTTTCAAAAGATAACAATTTTTAATTCAGTATTTTACTAGAACGTATTCCATTAAATAAACATAATTATCATCACGATCTTAATAAGGTAGGTATCTATAATAGAGCTCATTCATTTTATATTGATTTTTACGAGTTTTAACAATTTAAACATTTTTGTTTTATTTCACTATGTAAAATCAGATTAAATCAAAGAAAAATTATGAATAAGTTAAAATCTCAAGAATAAATATATTTTAGAAAATGAAAGAGCTTACATTTTAACAACGAGTTTGTCAAAATATTTTTTCGTGTAAATACAACTCATATTATTTATCAAAGATCAGAGTAACACGTCATTTATAAGGATATTAAGGACTAAAAATGGAACTTGCCAGTCCATAGCCTGAATTCTTACACGACGTTTTTTACAGGGTAAAAACAATCTTGCGTTTTCCTGTAATAGGCATTATTGCATTAATGTACAAAACTACACACTTATTTTATTACAAAGGAATAAATATTAAAATAGAAAATTAAAATATTAAGTTATTATCACGTAAAAAGCATAAATGTAGTAAAATTACTTATATTATCTATTGTAAAATTATGTTTCGCGGTGTATAACGTGTTTTGAATCAATAAGGTATGACGAGGTCTAGAACTTTTCGGCGCTACCAATTCGGTGCTGCCATTTCGGCGCTGCCGATTCAGCGATAATGACAAAATACATATTATAATGAAAATTATTTTTAGTATAAAAAAAATTAAAAATTGCACTATAAAAATGCATTTAAATTATTTTTATTATAACTAAAAAATTGGGAAAACATTTTATATTTTATATTTTATTTTTATAATATTGTTATTAGGTATAGTATTTATTAGTTGTTTAGTTCTGAACGTACTAATTGATTACTATTACTACTAGCTATGATAAAATTGTTATCGAAGATAACTTTTACCTATGTATATATGTATTATGTATGGTAAAAAAAATAATAATAAATGATAGATTGATAGCCAATAGGTATATGACGGCGATAATTTGATCGGAAAGGCCTAGATATAATAAAATAAGTTTTAACACTGATGTGTGAAGTGTATAATAGTGTGTAGTGTTGTGTCGTGTGATGTGCAGTAAAAATGGCATTGATTGAATCGAAACGTAGTTTTGTTAAGTGCGAATAGTCAAGTTAAATTTTGGAGATGTCGAAGAAAAGATATTTGTCCAGCAAGGGTGCATACTTCATTAGATAATTTAGAGATTATCAAAGTTCCTACAAAAGAATACACCTATGATTCTGAATCTATAGAAATCGAAGCTAATATTGTAGTCACAAAAATGAAAAGACGGGTAATTGAAACAATGGAGACAACTTCTACTATAATAAATGAATGTGTAAACGAATTAACACAGTCAGCAAAATTAAGTACCTAAAAATATATTTATATAAACATAACAATGTATATATATAAGATATGCCTATACATATTCAGCATAAATAAATCTATTCTACTACGTAGTTTATTACTACGAGTTGTCTTTTTAGGGAATCCTTCAAAATAATGAAGCGTTACGAAAAATGATTAGGAGAAAACGGAATAAAGTAAATTCAGATCCAGCGGCACCAATAGATTTAAAAACTCTACAATTACCCGAAATATATAAAACCTACTCGCCAAATGATGGAATAAACGAACAGTTCTTATTAGCAGATAGTGGGCAGGAATTAGATAGGGTCTTAATATTTGGTCGACTTAGTGGACTAAAAATATTAAAAAATTCCCGAACCTGGTACTGTGACGGCACTTTTAGCATTGCTCCATTATTATTTTCTCAGGTTTATGTTATTTTGGCAGAAGCATTAGGAGGTGTACACCCGATAATATATGCACTACTTCCAAGCAAAAAAGCTAATGTTTATGAAAAATTATTAATTATGTTAAAAACGCTTGAACCAGATTTAAACCCAGACTCAATTTCTTGCGATTTCAAACTTGCTGCTTTTACAGCTATAAAAGATGCATTCCCTAATGTACAAATATTTGGATGTTATTTTCACTTATGTCAAAACTTTCGATCTAAATTAGATGAGCTACATTTAATATCTCGTTATTAAAATGAACCAGAATTTTGCGTACACGTAAAAAGTATTATCGCATTAGCTTTCGTTCCTATATCAGATCTTGATGATGCGCTAGATATTTTATCAGAAAGTTTACCCAAGGAACTTATAGATTTATTAGATTGGTTTGAAGACTTTTATATTGGCCGGAAAAATCGTAGTCGCGAAGATCGACGGCCTGCGTGATTTTCTCCGGCAATGTGGAATTTATACGAACGTGTTTTAACAAATAAAGACCGTACAAATAACCATGCTGAAGCGGCGAATAGAAGATTAAATCAGTTAATGGCAAACAAACCTACAATTTGGGCTTTCAGAAACACATTACGTAAAATACAAGCAGGAACGGATACACAGTATGCGTATACACATTTGGTAACGGATAACAATAGTCCACGGAAAAAGTTGAAAAAGTTTAGAGACACAGACAATCGTATTTATCAACTAGTTATAATAGATACGACAAAAATGACATTCCAACATTTATCAGGGGAATATCAAATAATATAGCGTTGAAATAAAATGTTGACTATAATTGTATAAACATTAATTAACACTAATTGACTATATTATTATTATTATATTATTATTTTTTTACTAATGTACCTACATAATTTTTTAATCTATATTATTTTATATCTTAATATTTGACTGTATAATTTATATTATATTATTTTAATTATTATCATTATAATATGTATTTTGCCATTATCGCCGAAACGGCAGTGCCGAAAATATCTATCGCCGATACGGCGTCGCCGAAACGGCAGCACCAAAAAGTCCCATTCCCTTGTGATGGTGTCGGGTGTCACCGTTGTAGCCGTTGAATTTCAACGGTTGAAAATAATATTCTCATAGAAATATGTCTATAAGTATTCTATGTCTTATGTTTTCCATCTAATTATTATTCGTCAGTACACGTCATGGTTGAAATCTGTTATAATATATAATTTATTTCACACATACCCAAGCAGTAGAATGAAAATTCGTTTATCCTGGTTTTGATTCTCGTAACAATTTGCTGGCAGCGTTTTATGAGTGTGGTAATTATAATATAGAGTCGTATAATTTTATAACGAATTTTTATTACCGAACGGGTAAATCATATTTATAAATAAAATACGATACAGGCTAGGGTACAAAAAACCAGAGTAAAATAATAAACGTATTTCGTTAAAATATTACAATGTGGTTCAATATAGTTATCTATCTATACTATATAATGGCTGGTATTACGGGTAAGCCAACAAAATGCATTTATGAATTTATTATACAGTAAATATATGTATGTATATATATATTTATTATATAGTAAAACATTACTTAAGCCAAAATATGTAACATTTAACTAATTTTTAATTGACTTAATCGTTATTTTCATGTAAAAGTCTTAGTTATAATATATAATAAAGTACAACCGTGAACAATAATATAGTAAAAAGTTGGAAAACATTATTATATGGTATAATAACACGTGTTGGGTCTTTACATAAAATACTAATTAAGTGTTCAACTAATGTTTGATAGACAAGGGTGCTTTACGGTTCATATTATGCTATTTGAGTGTTGGCCATCAAATATTATCATATTATTTAATTATTATCGCCGCGGTTACCGGGAAACAACCCGTGTTTCGTTATTATCACGGTATCAATATTTTAATCAACTATTTCACCACCAATCGCATAACTATACTCGTCAGGTCAGGTGTCCGTAAAAGTTCACTAGTAGTTATTATTCTGATTGTAACGGATATAATACCGTAAGGTCGATGATGCATGTTCATAAACATGTACATGCTGAGTCATTACGATGAATAAGTTGAATGCGTCTTATTTTATGTAAATACCCTAAAAAGTGGAAAACAGCGCAATTTATTTAAAAATTAGTTTCAATATAATATTATATTTTAATAAAATATATTACCCCTACGGCTACACTAAATTTGTAAATATTTAATATGCTACAGATGTAATAAAACTTGATCGGTAATATCGAATGAATATTATGAATATTATACATTATTATATATTACTGCTATTGTTTTCTATTTTGTTGTTTTGTTATGTAGAGAGCGGGTTGAGTAATTTATTGTTCGTACTTTATTAGTACCTTACATTCAGGGACCGGATGTGTTTGATTACCGATATGTACGTATAGGTTATAGGATAATATTTGCACGGCAACCCAAAAAATCTGAAACCACGGAAATTTTATACTATCGTAGGTAATTAGGTAATAGGTATATTAGAAAGAACATTATATTATAATATTTATATTTTAAACAGTAAAACCATTAAAAGGTATTTATACTTTGTAGACATAAAATAAATCTAATTAATAATTAGAATATACGTTTTTATAAAGGACCGCTTTTAAAAATCCAGAAATCACTTATCGACCGTGTTGTTTTGTTTTTTTTGTATAATAAGGAGTTGATAAATATTAAAAATGTTTAAATACTTGTTTTATTTTGAAAATATTCTTAACAGGAACTTGAACTGAAAATAATGAGTTGATATTTGATCGATAAGAATTCACGTGTACCTATTCGCGAAAGAACATTATACTATAAATTCTACAGGTAATATAATTTGAAAATTTTGCAGTATGCAAGCAGTATTCCAATATGTTGGAATAAATAAAAAAGATATTGTTTTATAAGTATATAGAAACATTTTGAACTATGATTTTGAAATTGCCCGTGTATAAATCATGTTTAATATTATTTGAAAATATGAGTTATACTACTATAATGTTATACTTTAATATCTACACAGTGGGGTGAACGAATACGTATAAGTGTATTAATACATTTTTATTCTTCTAAAGTTAAATCTTTTTTTTTATTTTAGCTAAAAAAACTTCTTAGTACCTATCTAAATGAGCAGCGTATAATTAGTAGCATAAGTAATACGATATGTTCAATGACAATAATTATTGGTTAGAGTAAATTGGTTTTATCCCATTGTTATTATTATTATTATTTTTAGATTCAACTAGATGTATATTACTCGATATTCTTCTTAAAAAAAATATAAACTTACAAGTTACAACCAAATTAACCAAATTATCCGTTTAAACATTATACTGCAGTGTTCAAACTATAATATTGGCTGAGATATTTTATGAACAAATTTAATATATTTAAACAGGATGTTTATAAAATCAAAATTTAAGAGATAATTTTTTCGTCTACTGCAGTTTAAAGTTACTATATCAATGTGTAGACCAAGTAACCAATATTAGTTAACGCGCTAAATAACTGTTCTAAACTCCTAACGTCCTAACTATACACAATAGTTAAAAATATTTAACTTTTTGCCGTGTGTGTTTGATGTAGTTATATAGTGGTTACTGATAAGGGTACACACTAGTACAAAAAAAAAAAAAGTCGTTGCCAGATAAATTGAGTCGGCGGCGGTGGCGCTTTTCTGTAAGTGTAGCCCAAACTAGTCGCTGGCAGTGTGGTGCAAAGGTCACACAGTTGGTTACAACGCGTGCAGTCACCAGTTCGAAACCGGCTCAGAGCAAAAACTTTTCTGCAGAATTTTCTTTACTCTCTCTCCTGTTCTGGTTGCCCTACGCTGCTAAAAACTGGTTTATTGATGTATTTTCGGTAATAATATTGAAATACGGAGAACCACTGGTTTTCCGTTATCGCGCCGCCGCCGCCGTCTCAATTTATCTGACAACGACTGTACATTTCACGGTACATAGTAAATTATCACACCATTTAAAAATTGAAAATATCATAGTAGTTTATTGGTGTTACATGATATCTCACACATGACACAGTGATAGTGTAATTTAAAAAAAAAAACCATTAAATGCATTTTTACTACGGATAGGAATTAAACAATAAACCATGACAAATGTTTGTTTTAAGACAAGAAAAGTATAAAACGTAAAGGTACATCAGATGTTTGTGTAGTTATTTATTTAATTATTAAATAATATTAACTGGCAAACAGTGTTTTATTATATATCTGATAACAGATGTTAAAAGTATATTTTGCATTTTAGTTATTTTAAAAATTATTGTTTGTAAATAAAAATAATAACGTAGAAACATGGGATGTCGATGAATGAAAATTATTTTCACCATAGTAGATTGAAAGCGATGTTAGTTTTGGGTACAAAATTGTTTTATATAATAAAAAATAAAAAAATTAGAATATTTAATTTCAATTTTTATACGCACACACATATCCAAATTAATAATAATTGCTACAAAAAGTTAGGTCTAATTATAATTAGAAAATGTTCATTGACAGTAAAATAGTTATTGTCTTATGAAAATCAAAAGACTTGTAAATATATGAGTAAAATATATCACAATTGGTATACAAAATGTTGATATATTTTACAAACGTTTAAGGTTAGCCTAACGTTTATAAGTCATTAAAAAAAACTAAGCAGGGGTATTGTATATATTTATTACCAGAGCCGTAATGGAAGCATTTGCCTCAGGTGCCCATGCAACGGAGGCGCTATTCGCTAAACCTTGACAATTTGTTTTTCTGATAATTATTCTACTGTTATTATTGTTGTAAAATTTTTTTACAACAAACTTAATTTTACATAAAATATTGTAACGGTATTAAATTATCATTATGCAATCTGACATCTGTGGTGTCTATTAGTATCTATGCAATAAACATTTATTTTGGTAAATCCAGACAAGCGTCAGTCCGCTGTCGTCAATCCTTATCTGCTCGGTGCTCACCACTACGGCACTACTCATCAACCAATACACTCTTTACACAAACACTTACACAGTAAACACATATATAATATTTATATACCGGCTATCGCCCATCACTTATTAAAATATCGTAGTCTGCGTCTTTTGGTTACTCAACTACTGAAGTACTACGACAATATTACAGAAAACGCATAAACAATCCAATATCCATTTGGTAAGAACGTGCATATCTAGTTGAATTAAACATTTATTTTGTTATGTACTTGGTAACTGGTTAATAAAATTGTAATGTAATATTGTCATAATAATACTTATTTACAAAATTATGAACACATTTAGAACGCAGACAAAACTATTGATATTTCCTAAAATTACATGCAACATTGAACATGGATATTGGATAGTCCCGATAAATCGTTATTTATGCAATTTCTTAAAATTTTGAATACAAAATATTTTATGAATTTTCCACTATCTACAAAATAACTTGCAAATTATAGTAATTTTGACTTATTTCATGAAAATTTGAGCTTTAGGAGCTTATTAAAAATAAACGCTTTTCAATTTTTTTTACATGTGATAAGTATAACTTATAATAATCAATGTATTAAACTTACAAGATTTTTTGCACAGCCAAATTATTTTTATCGATTTTTTTTTAAAAAAATACTTAGGAAAATATAAAATTGAAATTGCCCAGGTATAAATAGATCAAACAAAGTCAAAGAAATTTGAAAACTTAACCACGTCTAGAAAACGCTTATACAAATATGTGGTAAAAATTTCAAGTATTTGCGGTTTTTTGTTATTGAGTGAGAGCATTTAAAGAAAATGTATTTTATCAAAACGTGATTTTGCGTAAAAATTCCCGTTTTCCGTAATTATTTTATGGTTTTTCAGGACGCTTTTGAAAAGTATTGAAAATGTTTAATTTTTTACTTGCTCACGTACCATTTACATTCACTTTCTTTTCACATTAAGTGCTATTTAAGCATTGTTCCTGCTCCAAAACGTTATGACAGACACAAAAATCAAAAAAAAAAAACAAATGAAATCAAGAAAAGTCCAATTATGAGATTTTTTTGTGTTAAAGAAAATTGATTTTAAAATACTTTAAATAAAATAAACAAATAAATAGTAGTTTGAAATTTTCAAAATTATGAGACTTTTTTACCTAAGAGCTAAGGGGGGGGGGGCGCATACATTCAAACTTGCCTCAGGCGTCAGATGAGCTTCTTACAGCTCTGTATTATTACCTACAGGTTGCAATCTCCTCAAGAGCTGAATATTATATTATTCTTAAAGAATCGAATAAAGTTTCATTTCAGATATCAGGTAATTTAATAATTCGATATTGATATTTCATATTCATTTTGATGATTTAATTTTAAACAATATCCATTGTTTTATTCACCTTAAAGTAATAGTCTATAAATTATATATATCTTTATATAGTATTAACCTTAATCATAGAAGTACATCTATATGGTGATATTAAATAAAATAGAAATGTTCAAATGTATGAATAGATACATATAAACATACTTATGTATCATAGCTTACTAAGCATATATTATTTATTTCTGATAAAAAAAAAATTTGCAATTAAATATACAACCTACCTTTTAAGTGATTATTTACTCTTCAAGTGACCAACGCTACTCCGGCTAGTCGAGTTTCAAGAATCTGTATTGAATTACAATTTATAATATCATGGCTTTCTGTAGTGTCTATATAAATATATTTTCAACGTATACACGATTGTGAAATTTTAATGCATATAAATATGAAATATGAGTACTTTTTCTTTAAACATTTATTATTTATATATCTTAATTACTTAAAACTGTGTCGAATTGTGTTATGTCTGTGTATGAATTATGTGTATAATAATATGTATACTTGCATATTCATAAAGGTCATTTTTTGCCCGCCATCGCCCATCATGTTGTGGTATGTATAATTAATTAACTTTATCTTCCGACGGGGCGTAGGCTTAGGAAAATGGCTTTATATTTTACGGCCGTGGTCGAGACTCACACGCAGTTGTCAGTTGTTGGCGGATTGATGCTGTGCGTGACAAGAGGGTTGCAACGGGCGCCGAGTCAAGCGACTGGAAACCAAAATGAGTGTGTGTGTGTGTGTGAATTTTAGTAAAATTATCAAGATGATGGACGTAATAAAGGCTAAGTAGTTCAAGGAAAGTTTGTGTGTGCTCGTGAGAAGCTAACTCGTATTATGTTTAAAAAATAGGTATGGAATATGGATATATACATCCACAGTATAGTATTATATAGTACCTATATTATACTGTGTACAATGCGTCAATGCACATATGTGAATACAATAAAGATAGATGAGCGCATATAAAGATAAATTCACAATGTATATACGTATTTGTATATTTATTTATTTATGTATATATATTCGTAAATTGTAAGTTTTTACGATGATCATATAAACATTATAAACTATAAATGGCACTGAAGTTAGGTACCTACATACAAAGAAGTAACGACCATTTTTCTCTTAAATTTTTAGAAAGTTTACACTATTCAGATTTTTTTTTCTTTTTACCCGTGTATTATATACTTATGTTTAAAGAACTGAAGTGTGAGTTTAAGTACATATAAAGTATTAAAGTCTGTCTATGGGATTTTGGAGGGTGATGACAACGACAGGTAAAATGATTGAAAAACTGACTAGTATGTTTTTATTTGCACCTTACAGTGGGTTGTTTTGAGCGTTTATAATATACCTAATCTCTACATATATGTACTTAGTATACAGGTCTTCAAGGTGCCTCACAGTGTCTGTTCCTATTGATAACTTTTTTTTTACTAAATAATATATTAATATTATTTGGAAATCTTATTTTTTGTACAAGCATGATGTTCATTAATTTTCCTGAACAACATTATATACAAATAATAATATACGTATATGATTGGTCTGATAGAGCTTTTGTAAATATTTATGAAAAAAGAAGGCTGTAAATTTTTCAAGTCCAATACCAAGATAAGTGTACTCTCAACAACGAAAAATATATAGTTTCAAAAAAAGAAATGATAATAACATTATTTCTATTTGGAAACTTTATTTTTAAATAAGAGGATCCCAGAAGGGATTTCGTACTATAATTTATTTAAGTTTGTTTAATTTATCACACTTTTTATACTATGTGCATACGTACTAAAATTAAAATAAATACAAATCATGAATTCATTAGTATTATATTAGTATAATACTATAATATGTTACCGATTATCACGTATTCACGTGGCACATGTATTGTGTTTGGCCTGTCTTATTATTGTTTATATGGTGAACTTTAAAACCCCGAAATACCTCCTTAAAATCTAAACTTAGGGATGAGAAGCCGAAGGTTTTCCAAAGCTCATTGAAATGAATCCGTGCATAAGTATCTCTTTGGAAGAAGTGGTTCAAAAAATATGATTTTATGTAGTTTCTTGATTTGCATTTCAAACTTAATGCTACACAAAGATAACATAATGTAAACCTAAGTACGTATAAATTTATCGAGATGAGTCTATTTAACTGTATAAAATAATTATGTAATATGCATAATTAGGAAGATGGAGTATTGTATGATTATTTAATCAAAATATGTATGTACACAATCAAGGTTTACAAATTGGTGCGGAATACTAATTAAAATTGGGCTAAGAAATTGAAACTCGACAATAAGAGCGATATAAGTTGGAATTTTCATAAAAATAAATGGTTTTCACTCTCTTTTTTATACAGTATAATATATAATTTTGTTTTAAAAGCCTACCATTTTGTATTGATTTCAAATTGTATTTGATCTCTAAAGTTTATTGTTTCTTATTAATTAGCATTCGATGTCTTAGATAAGTTATTGATATGTTATGAAACAGGCAGGTCAAACTCTAAGTATCAAGTGGGCTAAATATATTGAATAGTTTAATACGCGGGCCGCACATAACCAATTAATGAAAAAAAAATTGTATATTTCAATTTTAATCTTTACAAACACAACCGGTACACATAAATTCAAAAATATATCCAAAAATATTTTTAGCTATGGGCCACAAAAAAATAAGCCACGGGCCGCGTGTTTGACATGCCTGTTATAAAATATTTTTGAAAGACGTTTATCGCAATTTTTTGGCTTATCTTGTTGGATTTAAATACATATTGATTTATGTCCTTTATCAAGTAACTATAGGAGATGAATTAAAAGTTGGTGAGATATTGATTTCGAGTGTAAGTCCTAGTTAAATCTTGTAATTGTAAATCTGAAAGCAATGATAATTGATGATAAAGTCATAATTCCAACTATGTATAAAAAATATTGACCAAGATAAAATGTTCTAATTTATTAACATTAGTTAGGAACTAGGTTCTAGGTAAAACAGCTATGAACATTTCATTAAACGTCCATTAAATAATAAACTTATATTACTCATATTGAAAAATATCAATGGTTGTGGAACGTAACTTGATTATATTTCTAAGTTTTTTCCGAGCTTCCTCCACATCAGAGAAAAGAATAAAAAAACAAACGATTAATCTACTCAAAGTATCATGACATTATAATATATGCTTAATTTCATGGGTATCAAAAAAGTAGGTATTTATAGAAAAATAAAAATATTTAATTATGTATCAATACAAAGGATATCGAAAAATATTGATTAAACATAGGTAACCATATATTAAACTAACCTAGAAAATACGTTATGTCACTTAAAGATATGTAGA
Source organism: Chaitophorus viminalis (assembly GCA_025469195.1). Taxonomy (NCBI): domain Eukaryota; kingdom Metazoa; phylum Arthropoda; class Insecta; order Hemiptera; family Aphididae; genus Chaitophorus; species Chaitophorus viminalis. The sequence goes on from JAIPRK010000071.1 coordinate 462,945, forward strand.
TATAAACTATAAATTTGTAAAAAAGATTACTAGCTTACCAGTCTAAAAGTGGACCATACCATCCCATCCAGGAAATTCACATTTCCAGGCAGACGCCAACCCATGCCCTGTTTAATATGCATGTTCATAATAATTATAACAGTGCATAGTTAGTAGTTATAGAACCTTAAACTATACAAAATACGTATATTGTTTAGCTCATGTGGTTTGATATGAAGGTGAGAAAGTATTGTTATTCATAAATCGAATTCACACCACGCACATTTAAATAATATGTGTTCACGATTACGTCCAAGAAACTCTAAACTATATGTAATGTACAGTTTCTAAAGTTGCTGCATGACGTTGATGTACAACATCTAATTTGTATGACGAAGGAACACAGCTGCATTGTAAATACTATGTAGCCATGTAGGTGTAATGTAACACGTATACACGGGAGGAACTGGATAAGAACATTTATTTTGGGTACAAAACACGTCGTATAATAATACTGAGATCACATAATATAATAATAGTAATATGTAAATCGATTTTAAATCGATGCCAGGTAATAGTATACGACTTACTTTGCATATAGGCAAGTCGGCGGCGATATCCGTTTGACTTTTTCCAAAAAAAAAAACAACACGCTTTTGTAACTGTCGCGTCAGCCAAGGAATCACGTGTAAAATTATGTGCAATGTTAAATTATCATAAACTGCGGTACTACGAATTTTCAAAAATATTGCAGAATCAATAGAGATTTTTATTTCAATTGCACGTGGGTTTTTTTTTTCAAAAAAATTATTAATTTATCAATTAAGAGGTAAAAACTTAGTCATGAGATATTTGTGATGAAAAAAAAGAATTTAACATAATTTATTTCATTTGTTAAAAGTTTAAGGACAAAATGAAAAAAATAATTTCTTTATGTCTCTACGCGTGTGTATATCCGTTTTACGTTCAGCGCATCGTGTTGCAGGGTAAATTATAGTGCTGCGTGTAGTTTAAAAAAAAAAAAAAAACAACGCTAAATATATTACCTATCGCACAGTGTATGACGTTAAGTGTTCTCGAAACGTGTTGCTAAATTACGTACGAGTCTTTTTATTTCGTTCTTCCTTTTTTGTAGAAATAAACCGCACTAGCAATTTTTTTTTTCGTAATAACATTACACACATACGCGTGAGCATGAGCACACACACACTACACACACGTGTGCACGTACGTACTAAGTACTAACACTCATACACTCATACACATGCGTAAGCATTTACACTTTACTTCTCTCTCTCTTTAAAACATATACACACGCGTATGTGTATACTTCACCTTTTCAACAATGCGTGGATCAGTCATTCGGATTATTTCTTCTTGTACATATATATGTCGTTATTTATTCGCGTCCGACCGTCTTATAAAGGTTTACATGCATCCGTGTGAGTATAAATCCTCTTTTATCATTTCACCTGTGTATACTACGAGTACAAAATCCTCCATCTTTACGCAACGCATGCATCTTTTTTTTCATATATGAATATATGTTTATTCGAATATTATACATCATGCATATGAATATATATTTACAAAAAATACTTCGGGTATAAGTAATATGTTGCTATATGAATATAATGTATTACTATTCCGGGAAACCGTTTGTATATCTATTTCACTCTGCGGCGTAATAGGTATACTATATTATGTATATACATCTACAGGGACCACTCCAGGACGTCAGGTTCTTATTTTTTTTTTTATATAATATAAAACACATAACTCCTGTTTATAAAAGTAAAAATAAAAGGCGCATTAATCTCATCCTTGTTCTGTTCCCCGTACCGCAGGGTCCTCGGTCACTCGCACTCACACTCGCTTGGCTAGATTTTACTAACATTACCAATACCATATACCCAGTGACACATGTCAACGTCTGTCTACTCCCTGTAGGTATAGCATAATGACGGTGGATTCCTGTATATTTTTCAGTATTTTATTTTGTTTCATGTGATATATTTAGTTACTTTGGTATATACACAGAATAGAATAACATATATATCACCGCTTGAGAACCATTCGTACGCGAGTTTTGGAGTTTTATTGTAATAACGGTTAGTATTATTACTGTGATTATGTATTATACATATATATATATATATATATTCGTACGTAATATATATACTTTAGAATATGCGATCGCTTTTGAACATTTATAGTTCATTTATAGTAATTCTTTACGGCAGCCACGTGCACAATACGATATGTTGCATATTATTGTGTAATCGTATAAGATGTAAATATAATAGTTCAATAGCTATTATGGTTTTGCTATTATGAAGCTATTATGAAGGTAAATCAACAATTGACGCTATAGTCTAAGCAGATAAATATATTAGGGAACATTTAGATAAAAATAATAAAGTAATGGGTATATTTCTTGATTTAAAGAAAGCATTCGATTTGGTAAACCATAGTACTTTAATCAAAAAACTTGAATATGCTGGTGTTCGTGGTAAAGCACTTGATCTATTCTCATTATTTTTGGTTGGAAGATATCAAGCTGTTAGAGTGGAAAATGATTTGAGTAATTTTTTACCAATTAACTATGGAATACCACAAGGTACAGTGTTAGGACCACTATTTTTTATAATTTATACAAATGGTTTATTTGGTTTAAAATTAAACGCTGA
>JAIPRK010000072.1:0-12271 GCA_025469195.1 Chaitophorus viminalis
GTGGTAGTGATAAACTTGGGTTCTGAGTATCAAACCGTGGACTTGTCTGGTTTGCAAGTAATCAAAGACAAAGATCTGATGGTGCACACGTCAAGTGTGAATTCGGAATATTTTATTGGGTGAGGCACAATCAATATGATTTTTTAGTTATTTTATAAAATGTGATTTATTATTGGTTTGATTCAGGAATAAAATCAATAAAAACGGTTTCAAGATGAGAACAAAATCTGCATTAGTATTGACCACCGATAAAAACGATTCTACTTCATCGGCGACTTCATCAGTTTTCCCTTTGAAAATAACTTTAGTGATTTTGGCTTGCGTTTGGATCAGCATCTGTAGACAACAAGGCACCTGAAACTATAATGCAGTTATCTATACTATATTTTCTTTATTTTTGGTTTTTTCATTATTATTATAACTGTTTTCCCTTTCTTAGAAAATTTAATATATTGTGTACTTGAATATTAAAAGTAGAGTTTTTTTCAGTCAATATAAAATACATTTCCTATAGTCTAGGATAAATCGGCATGACCGTTTCAGTATGATGATATTTTGTTGCGGCATTTTCACCTTTTTAGTGAAATTTATGGGGAATAATAATATGTAATGAAATAAATACCAAAACAAATGAAACATAATATATAATTATTAGTATAAAATTAAACAGAGTAGTTTTATATTTATTTGTAATTTATAATAATAATATGTAATTAAATAAATAAAACAACTAAACATATTTTGTAATTACTATACACGAAAGATGGATTTGAACGAAATGTACGATGATATGATTTATAAATTTAGAGGAGTCCCGGAGGACTACAATCGAAATGACGGAAATACACGTTACGATAGAAAAATCATCAATACCCAGTTCAATGTATTGATAGGTGTTTGAAAGGGTGGGGAGGAAGATAAGGCATTTGTCTTCTTTCTGTAAATTTAATATAAGACATACCGTATAAAATGTCATTAGTTTGAAATTGAAATACACACTAAACGGTTGCAGTTTCTATATTATCAAGGATAATACCAAATTAGTATTTTATCATTACAATATAATAACTTATGTTTTATTTTATTTCTACTCAATATTGTCGATGCCGATAAGTCGTCGACAAAATAATATTGTTTATATTATTGTTAACTGGATGTCCCGATCATATTTCTCACATTTTGTGACCTTGGGACATTAAACCGGATGCCCAAAACATATGCATCGTCGTATTTAAGTTACTTTTAATAATTATTTTCTGGTGAATAATTATCATATTATATAATCAAAATAGGCCAGCGTGTGACGTGTATGTACCTATTATTATTACTTGTTTGTTTTTGTCTGTTGTTTCTAAACCGTCTAGTTGTACCGTTGTACGTATATTGGTCTTATATTTTTGCAAGAAACAGTGCAAGTTTCGATGTTTAAAAAGTGTGTTGTGGACTTATTTGCCTTAAGTATATTGTTTTTTGTTTTCATATCGAATAATTATTTTGCCTATGTTACTTTATGTGCACTAATCGCTCTAAATTACTATTAGTATAATTTATATTGATTGTGCACTAATCACTGCAATAACTCTTTAATATTTGAATGTGCACTAATCTTCAATAATTTGTCTTTATCCATTACACTTTTCATATATTATACCATTTTTGGGGAACACAAATTGTTACATACTAAATTATTAGATTCTGAACGGAGTGATGGAATCTATTGGTTTTACAATGTTTAAACATTATAATAGTGTTTACAATGATGTTTGTGTTTTTTATTTATTTATTTTTTTTTTTTGTCTGACGACATTTTTTTTGACAGTAAAATTGCTTAGATTTGCTTAAACAGCAACTTTTCTGAAAGAAAGGTGAATGTAGATGGTACTTGAACATGTCAAATATCCAACTTTTTCAATACTTTTTAAAAAAATCGAAAAAAACGATAAAAAAATTACAAAAAGATGGAAAATTTTACCCAAAATCACGTTTTTACAAAATACAATTTTTGAAAATGCTCTAACTCAAAAACAAAAAACCACAACAACTTGAAATTTTCACCAAATCTTATTTTTATATTGGCATTCTCTATACATGGTATACATGGTTAAGTTTTCAAAGTAATTCGACATAGTTTGACTTATTTCTAGACAACTTAAATTTTCAATTTTTGTAAGTTTTTTTTTTTTGAAATATCTATAAAATTTAATTGGCTGTCCAAAAACTCTTGAAAATTTGATACAATTTATAAATATTAATTATTAATTATAAGTTATACTTATCGTAACTAGAAAATATTGAATATAGTTTTACTCAAATTTTTTTTATAAGCTCATAAAGTTTAAATTTCTGTAAAATGTGTTAAACTCGCGATGATTTGTAAGTTATTTTGTACTTGGAAATTCATACAATTTATTCTATTTATACTTAAGATGATACTTAAGTATCAACATTTTAACACTAGATCATCTATAAGTTACTCTATAAAACAAATTTTATGACCGTTTGGAAATTTAAATTTTTACGAAATTGCATAAAATATCGATTTATTCTCATACGATTTTAAATATTTATTATTATTTAATATGTATAAGTCGCATATATAATATATTTTCTCTTATTCATAACATTAACAAATTAAAGAAATAAATAATAATGTAGGGTTTTTGTTTCATAACAAATGGTAACAAATGGTATATGATGATAATTATACCCATGATTTAAGATATTAATGTTACCCAACAAGCTATGATAAAGTGACCGCTGAATTGACTCATTGATAGTCAACCATTAACTAGCGCTCGTGTGGATTTATTTGTTAAAATTGACCACGTGACCACTGTGACATTCTATTATCATGGAATGAACAAATTATATCACGAAATCGTGAATATCATCATCATTATCATTATTAATTGCATTGATTTACAAGCCCTAAATGTTAGTTGGCACCCATGTCAGCTGATTTATAAAGTCAAACTTGCTGTCACATCCACAATGCATGTAACATAGCTCGTTGGGTAACCATTATATCTTAAATCATGATTACATTTACTTAATGAACAATGAGATAATAGCTTATTTCAGTACTTCAGCGTGCATTATCTTCAACGGTATAAGTACATAGTTTTCCTTTAAGTTATCTAAACCACTTAAACAGTAATGCCTGAGCAAATTGTGGACAACATATATTTATATATTATATAATATGTTCGACTGGATGGACTAGTATGATTTTTCAAAACGATTTCAGTGTTCCTCAGGCATAATATTAGTCTCAATTCTCAATAGACCTCAAGATTTATCGGAACGGATAAATTTATTTATAGATTTCATCAACTCTACCAGTGTCGAATACCATGACCAGGTCGTTTGCAGGGACATTCTGGTAAGTATAATATGTATGATCAAAAGGTATATTATCTTGTTTGTACACAGATTTTTTTGTGGTTTATAACATAAATAGGTAATATGAATTAAAAATATCATATATTTTTCATATATTTTCCTTATTAGTTAAATAGATTTTCCACAATGGTTCCAATCCAATAGAATATCAATATTATTACATGGGAAAACACGTATTTGTAATACTATGAGAGTGTAATTCATTATCTATAGAAGTGGCACATATTCAATGTATAATGGTGTCGCAGTTGCGACACTATAATTAATGGAATATGGGCCACTGAACAATAGACTATAAATATATAACTTATTGAAATGTTTATTATTATTTTTATTTTTATTTTTAACGTTTTCATAGCTCTACGATTAAGTTGCTACATACATAGATCAAAATATACGTATATAATATTTAAAAATTATATAATGTGATGACTGTAGGATGTAAGGCTCAGATTTTGTAGCAAATACTTCTTTTGAGAGCAGTGTGATAGAAAGATAATTCTTATATTATATAAATACGTTTTGAATCGTTTCGATTTTAATGACTAATTTTAAAAACCTGCTTTTATTGCTTTTTCCCCTATTTTTGGTTTGTTTTCTTGATTTTTACATACTTTTCTTGAAAATTTAACTTATTTATATGTATATTATACTTGGGCTATATTATTATTACCAGAATTTATAAAACTAGTGAAAAAATCAGTAATTAATGTATGATTGATAAAATAACTATGGATATTGTACCCAAATGTTTTTATCTACAATTATCTATAGTTGTATTTTCAACTCCAGGAAAGGGAAAATTATCATAATTATACCTTCGTATTTTTATAGCACTTTCTAATACTTTAGTTAACCGGTAATTATCAATCGACAAACAGTGAGGTATAGTATTCTAAATAATTTTTTTAAAATTGTCAAAATGGCAAAAGTTAAAAATGTAAATTTAAAATTAAAAAAAATCGTTAGAGAATTCGGTGAAGATGTGTTTATAACTGACATAAATATTATATTTTGTAAATTGTGTGAAAAGTAGAAAAGTATAGGTACTGTGTTAGAAGCAAAACAAAAGTTAGAGGAAGCTAATGGTGAAGTAGGTTGCGATAATGATTTTAGAAAAGGGCAATCGTGTTTATTCAAAGAATAATGTATGGTCAGAACTTCAAAAAATTAATAGTACTTATTCATAAAGGCACTGGACTAAACGTAAATGTGGAAAATTATAATACAAATGATTTAGTTTATATAAATTAAGCATCTACTACATTGGTTGACGTGGAAAGATCTTTTTCTATGTAGGTATAAAAATATATTAGCACCCAATAGAATGAGTTTTAATGAAAGTAACTTGACTAAATTTTTGATCGTAAATTCCTATTTTAATATTTAATTGTATGTGCAATTGAAATTTGTTTTATTAGATTTAAATTTAATAAATGCTTTTTTTTTTTTGTTCTTTTTGGCTACTAAAAATGCTTTTTAAGGATTTGTTTTGCTACAAAATACGAGCCCTAGTAATGAGAATTAATATCTAAAACTGATTATTCAAGTTGCAATGAAAAAGTGGAAAGTATGAAAAATTTTAAATGCTACGTCACTATAATGTTATAGTAATATACTTAGTACCTATCGTGATGGTTGCGTGCAGAATTAATTTCCATATCAATAATAATTATATTATTAGAGCCGAGACAAAGGCTGCAGAACTGTATAACGATCAGATAAAAGGGAAATGGAAGTTCATTTATGATCATGATGTTAGAATATTTCTGAAAAATATTAATCCCGTTTATCGAGTAGAAAAACCGATTACACTATTTGTTTATCACTTTTGTCTTATAATTAAATTTATATATACGTAGAGCAAGGTTCATAAAACACTTATAATACTTACTTGAGCAAATGTCAAATAACAATATATTGCGAACATGTATACGCATAAGCATAAAGGTCGTAAAGGAATGGTTGATAATTTTTTTTTTTAAATATATGATTACCATTTTATTTCAAATTTTCAACAGACATCATATTGAATATAATAACTAATAACAATTAAAACATTACACTAATAAATAATAATTTAGAGTTTGGATACCATAACAATTTATATATGGAGATAATTATACCGACCGAGTTTCTAGGTGAGTGGTACCCAACCTTTTTGATTATACCCCCCCCCCCTTGTAAATTTACTAAAATCTCATCACCCTCATCCTTAAATTAGAGTTAAGGCAATTTTTTTTTTTTTGTGAGCCATACAAATGAATCATAGAAAATAACTATATATTATACATTTTTACATTGTATAAAATGAGATTCGACTGACGCGTAAACTGTAAATATAAAGTCGCGTTTAAAAAAAATATTTCAACGTAAGCTCATATTTGGATTCCAATATCCAATATCGGAGGCTGTAATAGATATACACTGACGGGTCCATAGTCATTACTACTAGTCCGCGCCACGCAATCGATATACACTCGTGATCACAACCACTAGTCCGCGCCACGGCTAACCCGTAATCAACAATTAGTACTGCATTCGCGTATAATTGGCTCGATAGATAGCGCGCACTTAGTACTAATATTAAAACACAAACTAACTCTTCAAATATAAGAATAATTACCACAATAAAACATATAAAGAACTATACAGTACATTCCGATATGTAGATTAATAATGACTATGACTCCTTTTAAATCTCTATCAATAATTCCAGATAATATAAGCAGCATAAATTATAATATTTTAACTGTCAGAGTAGTGAGGCTAACGTAGTCAAGAATACATAAATACGGCCGCTACAACCAGATCAAATGAATTACCAACAACCCACATCCACCAAACCTCGACAAAATACACCCATCCACTAATAAAGGCGCAAGCCTGGTGTAGTATACGGTAAGTCCGGTCCCTCAAAGCAAAGCAAGCAAAGCAGATCAAATGAACGTGGTTAACTTAGTGTTATCGTGCCTAACTGACAGAGTAGCAACAGTGGATCATAACACTCAGAGTCCCGGTAAGGTCGTAAGCTCCTTAATATCGAATTGTCTGATAATGTTTACTTAATATTAATAATATCCGTAATATGTGAATACGAGTGTTATTTAGAAGTATTATTTGCTAAAATCAATTCAGTTTGCCCAGTGAGTTGCCTTATAATTATTATTAATCCTACACTCGTGAGACTACCTATTAAATATACGAAGCCGTGAGTATTATAAAAAAACCCCATATCAATATATATGTTCATATTTAATATAAATTAAAACTCTTTATGTTATATTGTAATATAATATGTTCTGTATCACGAATATATATATATATATAAATGTTATATGCTTTTATGGAATCAATAAATGATATCTTACTATTTATTATATTTATTATGTATTAAAAATATGTACATGTTATATGTTCTTATAAAATAAATGGATAATATATTGTTATCTATTGTATTTGTTATGTATGCTTATTGAAAATAAATAGATACCATTTATATGTAATAAGTCTCTATAAAGTTAATTAATTACAAGGCAAACAGATAGCTGTGATTCATGGGCGATATCGTAATGATGTATATATTATATACAACTATTATCGATTCCCGATAATGTGAAAACTAATATAGTGATTTCAATTTTATACAATGTAAAATAACATAAATATTTTCGTAATTCCATCATCATATCCCCCCCCCCCCCGAGTTGAACCTAAATTCCACCAAACCGGTTGAGCATCACTGGTATAAGTAAAAAATGATATTATGGCTTAACTCAGCACTTCAGAATCTACCTTCAAGGTCTCAACGGTATCACTACATTGTTCTGGATTTAATTTTCGAAACCACATAATAGTAATTACCACTATTTAAGATATAATGGTTACCCAACGAGCTATGTTAAATGCATTGTGAATGTGACCGCAAGTTTGACTGTAAATCAGCTGACATGGGTGCCAACTAACATCTAGCGCTTATAAATCAAAGCAATTAATAATGATAATGATGATAATATTCATGATTTCGTGATAATATTTATTAATTCCATGATAATAGAATGTCACAGTGGTCACGTGATCAATTATTACGAATAAATCCACACGAGCGCTAGATGTTGGTTGGCTATCACAGAGTGAATTCTTTGATCAGTTTATCATAGCTCGTTGGGTAAATATTATATCTTAAATCCTAGTAATTACCCAGCAAACTGTTAACGATATTATTATATGTTTGATAATCTAATTGAATTTTGAATACATTATTCTTCAACGAACTCATGGTTAAACTATTGACGTGCTGTCAATTGGCTGAACGGTACGAAAAAATTTGAATGAAGCGACATCGCACTCCGCTAGTTTTCTGAATATTTTTATTTTTACTTTTCTAGTACAGCAGTGATACTGTTAAACATAACACTATATACTGCGAAGGCAATGAAATTAAGTGATGATAAGAAGAACGAGAAAAACGATCTGGATTGGTGGCAAACTGCAGTTTTCTATCAGATTTATCCAAGATCGTTCAAGGATGGTAACGGCGATGGGTTGGGAGATCTCAAAGGTGAGAAACTGCAATATTATTATAATACGCATAGCTTTATTATGGTCATCGGTAACAATATTGAAATGATGTATATTATATAACAATATAAATATATGTTATTGTATAATTGCACTGTAATGTGCTTCGTCAGGGATCGAAGAAAAAGCTGAGCATTTCAAAGATATAGGAGTGGATTGCGTATGGTTGTCACCCATTTTCAAATCGCCCATGGCAGATTTCGGCTACGACATATCCGACTACAATCAAGTTGACAGCACGTTCGGCACAATGGATGATTTTATTTCATTGCTACGAAGATTCAAATCGTTGGGTAATTATTATTAATATTGTGGTTTTTCCGCCATTATGCCTACATAACTTTCTTTATCGAGTTTTTCGCTTTCATTGAAGGTATCCATCATACGGAAAGTATCAATTAGTATATATATAAAAAAAACTAAGAGTATCTACACTACATACAGATACATTAGTAAGTGTATATGTCAACTACATTTAGTAGAAACCAGATATATACCGATGTATCTGTATGTAGTGTAGATACTTTTAGTTTTTTCTTAAAGAACTATGGATTGAATACTATTTTTTCTGTCGTGTTGTAAAAAAAATATATACTCCCAGTCTTCTAAGGATACGTTTCGTTATAGTTTATAAAACCATTTTGCTTCAACCGTGGTAAAAGTTATATTTTATTTAGACACAACATACAAGAAATTATGGTTTTTTATATTATATTATCATTTAAAAAGAGTTTTTTCTGACTACTATCCTCACTCTTGAATTGTAGCAGGCATTCAAATAGGTACAATTTTTCATATAACTTATTCAGGTAAACATCGATTTTTTAAAACATCAATGTTTTTTTCGAAAATATCGATACCCTCATGACGTTGACGTCATGGTAACATTCTCAGTGTCGGACAAATTAACAGAATGACCCCTAGCCATAAGACATATACATGTCAACATATATTATTTATACTCATTAGGATATGGGACCTCAAGCATTTGCTTATTAATTTGAGCTTAAGATACCTAGTATAATAATTATAATTACCTAGTATAATAGATAAAACCAGGATGGCAGGTTCCTGGACTCATATTTGTTCGCATATCCACTTGTGTAGCGTCAACCCGTTACCATTGGGATAACGATACGATTAAAATTTTCAATGCTGTATTATCGTTGTATTTTAAAATACAATTATATACTTATAGTCTGATTTATATAATTACAATTTTATAAACAAAAATGCGATATATGATAACTACAATATAGTGAACTATATTTGTTCAGTTAGGTTAGGTTAGGTTAGATTAGATTAGGTTACCTCCGTGCCCACTCCGCCACCGTGCGATCCCTCGCTTCGCGAGGTCCGATCGGCAGCGCCGCGGATGCTGCAGCTTATTTTTCTACTCGGTTTCCTGTAGTCACCGCCGGTCTTAACGCCCTCCTGGCCTCGAACGCCCTGGAACGCTCGTAGGCCATGAGGTCGATGGGTATCGTACGCAAGACGACCGTTACGGCGTCGTAAGACACGGTGCGGTACGCGCTTACACTCGCTATGGCGGCCCTGCTCGGAGGATGCAGAGTTCGAGAGACAGTCCCTGCTAGGGTTGGCTCCAGCACGGCGCGCGAGACGGAGGGCGATGGTGAGGCAGATCGCCCGCTGACACCTCGGTCCCCGGACTAGGAGATAGAACTATTTGTGAGGGGGAATCGACAGTGGTCCACAATTTACGGTTCCCCCAGATAGGCATAATGTAATAATATTTTCTGTGAGGGGATTGCCCTGCCCGCACCCCAACCACTTCTATATGATTTTTCATTAATAAATGATGGTGACCTGCCACTTGAAGTATTGCTTCATGGTATTACCAAGTGGCAGGTGTATTGCCGATTTTTTTTTTTAAAAAAAAAGGATAGGTTAGGTTAGGATAGGTTAATTAATAAAGATATTTATCATTCTTGTTAGTGTTGTTTTTCTCGTAATTTGTGTCCGTTTATTTAATTATAGGAAAATGGGAAAATATGAGTAATATGCCATTGCCATTTCTGTTTTTAGAAAATACCTATCTGATGTTGGGTTGGGCAATTATTCCACACGTGAGTATATTTTGTACTGTAAAATTGATTGGAAAAAGTGTCTCCCAACTGAGTATCAAAAAGTATAAAATAGAAATTAATAAGAAAAGACCAAAAGTTATAGGATTTTTAGATTTTAAGGTGTTTAAAATATTACATCATAGTTTTGCTATAGTTTAACTAGCAAGAAGCAAATATGAATAAATATTAAAAAAAACAACATTGAGAAAGTAGTAATTTAGAATAATTATTATATTATAGGTAGTATATAAATAGTTATACAAGCCAATATTATTTTTATATTTTCTTTACAGATCTAAAAATAATTTTGGATTTCGTACCTAATCATTCAAGTGATGAACACGAATGGTTTAAAAAGTCTGAACAAAAAATTGATCCATACACAGATTATTATGTGTGGAAAGATGCTAAAATCGATCAAAACGGTTTAAAAGTACCACCAAACAATTGGGTAAGATTCATAATAAAATCTACAATAATATACAGTATTTTCTATGATAATATTGTTCAATTATGTTCAAATAAATTTAAATCTAAACTCTAAAGGTTGTACATCAAATGCATATCTGTATGAACAAACTAATGTGTTTTGAGTGAATGATTCATTTTATTATATTATTATTATTATAATTAATGCACAGAGCCACAGACTAATCTAATAGAGCTATCGACTTGAAATTTTGAAGATAAATTATATTTTCATAAAAAATCATTGGAATCATTTATTTAATTATTTATGTTAAGTATTTAAAGACCTAATTTAATTACATAAACTGCATGGTTATGGCAATCCATTATAATTAAGATATACAACGCATAATAAAATATCTTTTATATAAAACATTAAGCTAAATATTCCCATTTTGTGTTTTTAAAACTATGAATATTTAATATAAAATATTGTATTTGCAAATATCACTAATAATTTATTATGGTTATATCACAGGCCATAATGTATTTTCCATTTTCCAGCAAAGTGTATTCGGTAATGCAGCGTGGACATGGAATGAAAAACGTAATCAGTATTACTTACATCAGTTCGTTCCTAAACAACCAGACTTGAACTATAGAAATAAAGACTTAGTTGAAGAAATGAAATTAAAAATGTTTTACAGCATTATTATTTTTAATAGCCTTATTGTAAACGTCATAAAACAGCTAATTCGTTGGAAAATTGTTTACTATTAAGCATAATATATGTAAGTTATATGAAATGTTAACTTTTCGAATAATATGATATTATACAATTAGTTAGTTACTTATTAGTTAGTTAAAAATTGAAAAATGTAACAAAAATATATATTTTGTTTAAACTTGAAATTGCTGTAAGTCGGTCAATTTTTAAGATAGGAAAAAAGTTTAAAAATCAATGTTGCTTAAAAAAAAAAATTTGTATTGGAATCTGGTATTAAAAATAGATGTAAATTCAAATTTGATCGCGCATGCGCACATTAAAAGGATTAAAAATGTGAAAAATATCACAGAATGTGTATTTTAAAATTCCCAAGCTTTCTGAAAAAACTCTATTTCAATCTAAGGTCACTGGACGGAAATATTTCGTGTTACCATTTGAGTGTAACACACGTATTACAATAAATGTATCATTTTGAAAATTTAGAAAATAAATTAATTTAATGACTCATGCAGCCCAAATTATTTAAGTTTCTAAATTTGAAATAAAAAATCAATAAAAGTTACAATGGGACAAAAAATTTAAAAGCAATATATTAATTTTTTGATACTGAAACGTAACAAATAAAACTGATGTATACAGATAAAAAATTGAATTGAATATTTGGTCAACAATGACATCAAATGATTATTAGAAAATATATTTCTCTTATGCAGTGTATTCAAGAGAATAAATAGTTAAAATATTTCTGAATCAAATAAATATGATTTTCTTTCATAGAATAACTTGAGATTCTGGTTGAATCTTGGCGTTGACGGATACAGAGTAGACGCCGTACCATTTTTATTTGAGGATCCTGAGTTTTCAGACGAGCCCAGAATACCGGAAGAGTTAGCTTCGAAAGAGAAAATTACCTATAAACAATATATTCATTCAAAGACGAAGGATTTAAACGAAACGTATGATATGATAAGTCAATTCAGAGATGTTCTAGATGAATACAATCAAAAAGATGGAAAGACCCGGTATGATATTGAAAATCTTTACCTCGGTTTGGTATAATGTGTAT
>JAIPRK010000072.1:12371-262080 GCA_025469195.1 Chaitophorus viminalis
AAATATTCCCATTTTGCGTTTTTAAAACTATAAATATTAAATATAAAATATTGTATTTGCAATTATAACTAATAATTTATTATGGTTATATCACAGCCCATAACGTATTTTCCATTTTCCAGCAAAGCGTATTCGGTAATGTAGCGTGGACATGGAATGAAAAACGTAATCAGTATTACTTACATCAGTTCTATCCTAAACAACCAGACTTGAATTATAGAAATAAAGACTTGGTTGAAGAAATGAAGGTAAAAATATTTTATAGATGACAGCATTATCATTTTTATTAGCCTTATTGTAAACGTCATAAAACAGCTAATTCGTTGGACAATTGTTTACTTTTAAGCATAAAATATGTAAGTTATATGAAATGTTAACTTTTCGAATTATTATGATATTATACAATTAGTTAGTAACCACAGGTATTTATATAACGGTATAATTTAAATTCAATTTAGATTAAAGTGGGCTTTTTTCAGGAAGCTAGGGAATTTTAAAATACACATTCTGTGATATTTTTCAAATTTTTAATCCATTTTTTGTGCACATGCGCAATCGAAGTTGAATTTTTTTAAATAACAATACCTATTTTTAATACCAGATTCCGACATAGACTATTTTTTTAAGCAACTTTGATTTATAAACTTTTTGAAATGACAAAATGTGTAACGTCAAGGAATTTGAATATTAGGTAATATTATCGTAAACCACTGGGTATAACTTTTTCCCGATATAAATTATCTGATTTCTCATTACCATATTTATTAATATAATAGCGCTTTGCGATTAGGGTTATGTTATGCAATATCAGACCTCCGATCGCCCACCTGTAGCAGTATTTACCGTCGTCATTGCAGCACGCCGCCGTCGGCGTATCTGCCGCGTCCGTCAGTGCGCTCGCCACAGTGTTTTCTGTCCCCCTCCCAATTATATTATTGTAAAAAATCCCTCACTACCTATACCCTGATTTTCCCCTCGACAACCGAAATTGGACGACACCTGCCCGCGACTGGACACCGTCGACCAGCGGTCCTTACACGGCTCACTTTTTTTTCGCACGGCTTTCCGGTTTGACGTCGCGAACCAAGTACGCACCAGTCCACCGTCCGTGTTACGACGTACGATCAACCTCGTGGTCAACGTCGCAAAATCGTTTTTCTTTGTTTATCCCACGTTTGCAATGCCCGGGATGATGGGCTAAGCAATCACGGCGGGCCCGATGTCGGGTGAGGTCACCAACACCTGACGTCGTTTCCAGTCATCATCAACATCAGTTTACGTAATATACGAAAAATATTCCCCCCTCCCCCCAACTCCTTATATTATTTTATTCATGTATAATTGATATGTTATTATGTATGACACATTGTACATTTTTCTTTTTTTTCTTTCTGTCTCCGTTCTCACCGTCCTACGCGATATGCCAGGCGATTACCCAATGGTTGGTGACCCAAATATATTATGTGTGAATGAGCATCTCTTTCATGCGGAACCTCGTGGGCCGTTCGGTGAGTCGCTGATTCCCACATAGTTCCTTTAGTATCGTTCCGTTTGTATATTTTCTTTGTCACCCATGTGTCAAAATAGTATATTTTATTGTATTGCTGTGAGCGAGAGCCACTTATAATTTTATCTGACTTGTATAATTGCCAAGATCCTTTTTATTCTATTTGCTTGTAATCATGTCAAATATATTCATATGATTACCTCATTCTTCATCTTATTGTTTTATTAATATTATTTTTTTTGTTTTCCCCTTTTTTAAATAAATCTTTGGGATTTATTTCCCACTGCGTGTACTAAAGCCTGCAAGTTCTACCGACTTGGCCTTAGGGCTAATATGCATTGCTGCTTGCAGGTAACGATGCAAGTGTTCCCCTTACATCGTGGGTGGTTTATAGGGACGTAAGACAACCTATATCCTCACAAATGATAAAATACAGAAAATTGAAAAATGTAGCAAAAATATATATTTTGTTTAAATTTAAAATTGCTGTAAGTCAGTCAATTTTTGAGATAGGAAAAAAAATTACAAATCAAAGTTGCTTAAAAAAAAATTTGTATTGGAATATGGTATTAAAAATAGGTGTTGCCATTTAAAAATATTCAACTTTAATTGCGCATGCGCACAATAAAAATAATTAAAAATTTAAAAAATATCACAGAATGTGTATTTTAAATTTAGCTACTTTCCTGAAAAAATCCCATTTCAATCTAAGGTCACTGGACGGAAATATTTCGTGTTACCATTTGAGTGAAATACATGAATTACAATAAATGTATCATTTTGAAAATTAAGAAAATAAGTTAATTTAATGAATCATGCAGCTCAAATTATTTAAGTTTCTAAATTTAAAATATAAACTCAATAAAAGTTACAATGGCACAAAAAATTTAAAAGCAATATATTAATATTTTTTGGAATAAATATCGCCAATATATATACTGCCAGCATGAAATATAGCAGAAATCTCATTGTAAATAAATAATATATTTCAAGCATATAATATTGTTATATTAATATATAGTAGAATTAATAAAAAGATAAAAATATATATATAATTTAATAAAATTGATATAAAATCGATATAAGTATTAAAAAAAATTAAATATGTATATTAATTAATGGAAGTATATATTCAATGAAATACCTTGAAGATAATCTTTAAACTCTCGATTATGATAATCTGCTACTATTATCTTTACTCGTTCAGCCCAACTGACTGTCTTGTTCTTTTTATTTGGCGTATTTGGATTTCCTACTATACTTTGACTTATTTTAATTTCCTTTAGATTTTGTTGATGTCGCAAACGGGCAACACAGATTATTCTAACACGGATTACCACGGCTCGAAAACGACGGACGACTTATTAGGGCAGCCGTGTTATTCTGCGCGCCCACTATTATACATACGAGCATAGAATGTTTATAAACAGTAATATTATTTATCTTACCTTGGAATTAGCACCATCGTTTTCTTTTGTAAAAGTATATCCGTTATGAACTAATAAATTTTTGCCTTTTGCAGTTTTTAAAAAATTTAACTCCATTTAAAATTAAAATAAGTATAAAAAAAAACTCTGTAAAACTGTATAAAAGTGTGAAACTGTAAAAGCGTCACTCACAGTGTCACAGTGATAGTACAAAGTATTACTAAATAGAAATTATAAAATGTAAAACCAGTATACTTCAATGCATTGCTAGCTAAAAGGTGAATACGATTAGATAAGATTAAGTCAAATGCAATATACAGACGCGATAATAATGTACGGCAGTATTATTTCTTTACGATATAATGGTTTCGCGATGTTTTAGTTGCGATATTTTGGTCATGCGATATTTTACCGGCGATGTTTTGTCGGGGTACCCAAATAAAGTTGATATACTCAGATAAAAAAATTTAATTAAACTTTTGGTCAACAATGACATCAAATGATTATTAGAAAAGTTATTTCTATTATGCAGCGTATTCAGGAAAATAAATAGTTAAAAAATTTCAGAATCAAATAAATATGATTTTTTATTCATATAGAATAACTTGAGATTCTGGTTGAATCTTGGCATTGATGGATACAGAGTAGATGCCGTACCACAATTATTTGAGGATCCTGAGTTTTCGGACGAGCCCAGAAAACCAGAAGAATTGGCTTCAAAAGAGAAAAATACCTATAAACAATATATTCATACAAAAACGATGGATTTAAACGAAACGTATGATATGATAAGTCAATTCAGAGATGTTCTAGATGAATACAATCAAAAAGATGGAAAGACCCGGTATGATATTGAAACTCTTTACCTCGGTTAGGTATAATGTCTATTACGAATATTATCGACTTTTATAGCATTATAGGATCATTTGCCGATTGTTTTTTGCTAATCATAATTATTATTAGTAATAATATTACTAAGTTGATTAGCTCACGAACAAACATGACGCATTCACTTTTTTCTTATTAGCCATTGAATTTGATTAAAACTATATTTCTTATTATTTAGTCATAAATTTTTTTGTAAAATTACGTCTCTAGAGTTTTGGTCACCGAAGCGTACACAACATTAAGCCAAACAATGAAGTATTATGGTAACGACACCAACCCGGGAGCACATATGCCATTCAATTTCGGATTGATTACCTCGCTTAACGACCAGTCGGGAGCCACAGATGTTTACGACGTGGTGCTCCAATGGCTGAGGAATATGCCAGCGGGTGGTCATGCGAACTGGGTGGTGAGTATTATGCGGCGAGTAGGTCGTTCATAAACATTTAACTGATCGACTGTATACCATTATAAATTTACATTTGTGCATATGTTATTAGTTCATCAATACATCATCAATAAGGATTTATTTTATTAATCTTGTTTTCGTCAGATCGGGAACCATGACGTGCCCCGCGTGGCCACTCGGATGGGCTCCCAGATGGTGGACGCGATGAACATGTTGAACCTGTTGCTGCCGGGCACCGCGTTC
Source organism: Chaitophorus viminalis (assembly GCA_025469195.1). Lineage (NCBI taxonomy): Eukaryota > Metazoa > Arthropoda > Insecta > Hemiptera > Aphididae > Chaitophorus > Chaitophorus viminalis. The sequence goes on from JAIPRK010000072.1 coordinate 16,846, forward strand.
ACGTACCTGGGCGAGGAGATTGGCATGGAAAACACGAACGTGCGTTGGGATCAAACGGTTGACCCGAAAGGCCTAAATGCCGGCCAAGATGGTTACCGCCAGCTAAGCAGGGACTCGGCCAGGACACCTTACCAGTGGAATGGGGAAGATGGATCCGGGTTCTCGAGCAATGCGTCCACTTGGCTGCCGGTCAACCCCAACTACTGGCAGTTAAATTTGGCCGAGCAAAAGAAACAGCCGCGCAGCCATTACGCCGTGTACAAACGGTTAATTGAGCTCAGGAAGACCCCTACAATACAGCGGGGTGCTTTCGAAGGACACGTGTTGTCCGAATGGGTGTTCGCGTTCACCAGGTAATCGGGCACCGCACCCGCGAATCAACACATCCTACAGTAATAATACATAAAGTTAAACGATCTATTAGTAGCCTATTGTAAACTATCCCGATTGGGGATCAGCTCTCCCGGGCTTACCTCAATGAACCACCCGAACTTTACAGGGTGATTCGTTTATCATGCTCACCCCCATTTTTGTCGTAAAAATAACAAAATTTTAATTTTTTTTTTTTATTCTTCAAATTACCACAAAAGCTATGTTGTCCACTATTTTTAGATTCTGAACGGATTGATGGAATCTATTGGTTTTACAATGATGTGTGTTTTTTTTTATTTATTTTTTATTTTTTTTTTGTGTCTGAGGACACTATTTTTGGTAATAAAAATGCTTCGATTTGCTTAAACAGCAACTTTTCTAATAGGAAAGTGAACGTAGACGGTACTTGTGCAGGTCAAAAATACAGCTTTTTCAATATTTTTTAAGGAAAATGAAAAGAACAATAAAAAAATGTAAAAAAAACGGGAAATTTTACGCAAAATCACGTTTTTACAAAATACATTTTTTTAAAATGCTCTAACTCAAAAAACAAAAAACCTCAACAATTTGAAATTTCTATCAAATCTTTATAATAGCGTTCTCTATACATGGTTAAGTTTTAAAAGTATTTTGACATATTTTGATTTATTTATAGACAATTTAAATTTTCGATTTTTGTAAATTTTTTTTTTTAACATCTATGAAATTTAATTGACTGACTGACCGAAAACTCTTGAAAATTTAATATATGGTTTATAATTAGTTAAACATATCGTAACTGAAAAATATCGGAGATCGTTTCTCTTAAATTTTTTTGATAAGCCCATAATACTCAAATTTGTATAAAATGTGTCAAAATCACGATAATTTACATGTTATTTTGTAGATAAAAATTCATAAAATTTATTCTGTTTATACTTAAGGTTCAAAATTTTAACACTGGGTTATCCATAAGCTACTCTTCAAAAATCTATAAAAAAAATTCGACCATGCCAAAAGGAAAAAATTGGATGACTGTTTGAAATTTAAATTTTTACGAAATTGCATAAAATAGTGATTTTTCCTCAAACAATTTTAAATATTTGTTATAATTCAAAAAGTATAAGTCGCAGAAACTTGAAATTTTTACCAACTTTTGAAATTGGTATTTTCTTTATGTTATATATTTTTCAAAATATTATAATGATTTTTAAATCATTATATGATTTTAAAAAAAATTTGGCTGGTACAAAATACTTGAAAATTTAATAGAAATTCTACAGAAGTATTTCTTATTCTCATTTAAAAGTTATAGAAATCCATAGGCACAATTTTTTTTATAAGCGTTTGAACACCGAATATTGACATAAAATTACATGTAAAATAATGTAATATAACATATAATATTCTAGACTGACAAATGACATAGGTTTTTGAAATTTGCTCTCACTCAACAACCAAATAAGGCTAACAATTGAAATTTTCACCGAATCTTTATATTTGTTTTTTCTATGTATGATTAAGTTTTCAAAGTATTTAGACTTTTTTTGACTTATTTATTGACAATTTAAATTTTCGATTTTTGTAAAAATTTTTTTTTTAAATATCTATAAAATTATTTTGGCTGTGCAAAAACTCTTGAAAATTTAAAATAAGGTTTACTATAAGTTATACTTATCGTAACTAGAAAATATTGGAAATCGTTTTACTCAAAATTTTTTTATAGGCCCATATATTTCAAATTTGTATTAAATATGTTAAAATCACGGTGATTTGCAACTTATTTTGTAATTGAAAATTCATAAAATTTTTATTTTTATACTTAAGGTTCAAAATGTTAATACTAGGTTGTCCATAAGCTAATCTTCAAAAATATATAAAAAAATTTCTACCTGACTTAAAAGAAAAAATTTTATGACTGTTTGAAATTTAAATTTTTACGAAATTGCATACTATTGCATTTTATTTCAATTTAAATATAAAATACTATATTATAATATACCCATTTTAGACAAACATATTAACTCCGTTCAGAATCGTTATTCGTATACAATAATATCTATCATTGCATTCAAATTTAACAAATCTGTTGTAATGACCTATCCTATGATCGAGATGCACTCCACCCCCAACTGTACAGTAGAGCGATGCCCATCCGGTTCTCTTTTTATGTTAGTTATAAATTATATTTAATAATTTAGGTACTATAATTTGTTATATTTTTTTTTCTAAACCCCCCTTATTATGGTCTGTGGCGAAACAAACTTTTGTTTTTCAAATGGGAATACCTACCCTTTTTTCACTGTAGTATACCATAGGGATAATTTTTCTGTGAATTTTGATGTACCGAAATCAAAATTCGAATGAGTAGTTTTTCAGTTACAATTTAAATTTAAGTATTACGGAAATATTCCTATAACACATTACATTGTAATGTAATTTATCAGCGCTATTTGCTACTAATTTGAGATTGATTTTATGCACTAATTAGATATTGTATGATTATAGGAATTAATATGTATACCTATATATTATTATTAGGTAATACGTTGTCATACCTATACATATACATCGAATCGTTTAGTGAGTGTTATCTTCTATCTGCAGCCACATAAATGTTATTATTAATAAGAAATTGCATTTGAACTTTAATTATTCTCTTATCAATATAAAAGTCTGTATTTTATTGTATCATCAGCACAGGTATAGATAGTACTATCTACAGCCGTAATTATCAGGTACCCCATAATTATTTATTATCTATACCCGCTACCTAGTTTATTTCTGATCTTATTAATCAAGATTACTTAACAGTTAACAGTGATTTAAGTACCTATGCATAGTCCGAAACTTAAGGAGCTCCTTAATTCCCTTAGGTAATACCTAACTATGGGACACTTAGGTGCTACGTAGCAGACCCATAAGTTTTGGTTGCATAGTTAAAATTTGAGTAATCCGTAGTTAGGTATTACTTAAATATGGTTTTATTAAAATTAATTTATTCTTCCATGCTTATCAGTAATATTTATGATAATTATCGGTATTAGCACTTATCAGTGTTGTTTAAAATAATTTTAGAATATCGTGTTTTGGTCTTTGAGTGCTTTTGACTTTTGAGTGTTATATTGTTGATCCTCACTGTAATTTTTAAAACGAACCACTAATTATGGACGTAATGGATATAAAAATCAAAAATATAAAAAATACTAAAATAGAGTTAAATAGGTTATATTATGGGCCAAAAAATAGTTTTATACTCAACTTTAATTTTAATAAAAACATAATGAGCAACAAATATTGAATACAATATATATATAATTAAATACATATTTGTTACTACAGCTTTAATAATACATTAATAATATGTATTAATAATATTTTAATTAAATATATAAAACACAACCGTTTAAAGAAAAATATCTTTTGCGGTTTCTAAAAACTTCACCATCTGGCCCACCAGGATTTTGAATTTTGATATGACCGCAGTCAATACATCCACCAATGCCTGGCATTTTATACATTTTATAAAACTGCTCTTGTATTAAATTCCATTCCTCAGGTGTACGGGGAAACTTAACATAATTTTTACATTGGCTTGCTAAACTTTTAGAAACTCTTTCAATGATCCGAGATATTGTTGCTTGGTTAATAAATTCCTCTGACATCACCACTAACTATCTCCAATTACATACAATACATTTAATTAGGTAAGTTAATTAAGTAAGGTATTGGTAAACCTCATTTGGTCGAATAGCTTATATTTGAAATCAGGTCCAACAAAACATCTACTACTATTTCTTTGGAAAACCTATTGTTCATTATTATAATGATATTATATACAGCATTTGTGTTTATTATTTTCTTGCATAAAAATAAGTATTACTGACCTGTATCTGTTATAGAATTCCAAATCTGAAAAATTTCTTATGGATTTTCCAAATCCCTTAAATATCTTCTTGGCGTAGGTTCTTCTAAGAATTGAATAAAATCAATAAATTCCAATAATTCTTCCATTTCAATATAAATAAACAATAATAAAACACCCTAAACAACAGTTTGTTAGAAAATAAGAATAAAATTATAATTACAAGTTAAACATGATACATTTATATCATTTTATTACAATGATATAAATTAAAGTTACTATGGTAACAACAAAAAAAACATTTACAGAATGATATTAGGTGATGCATATTGATCACTTAAATTTACGGACTACTTTATATACCAACAGTCTCATAACTATGACTATGCAATGCAAACTTACGGGAATTATCTTACGTGTCACCTAAAATCACTTAGGTGTTACTTAAAATGGCTATGCATACGGCCCTATGGGTATATATAGACATGATAGAAAAAATATACATTTGATCCATTTTATATTATATCTACTATGATGATTAATATTTAATACTAAATACGTATTATGAATACAAAATTTTTATTTTAAATTAACACAAAATTTATTATAAATTTAAAGTAAAAGTTTTATTTATGAAATTAAATTATAAACAATTGCTAATAATCTAATTGGTATAAAACCTATCATTTTTTTATATTATTTTAGTTCAGATCACATGTAGGTTATGATACATTACAGTGGTGACAGTACTATAATATATGTCGGGTGGGGGGGGGTTAACTGATACATGACCTAGATGGTTACCATTGATCCCTGAAAACAACAGTGAAAACAAATATCCCACGATGGTCACTCAATTAGTTCAGAAAAAAAAGTTACCATTGTTCCGTAAGTCGCACAAAAATTGAACGCATTCATTCAATAAGTAAGAAGAAGTATATTTAAACTTAAATACAGCTACTAAATATTGAACAAGGTACATACCATTACCGTAAAAACCTTAATGCTTACAGTGCAGTTTGATTACAATAATGAGCACAATACCATAATTCAAATTTAGTAGCCATAATTTAAGCTTTAATACACTTTATATTACTAAATTAACTGTAGTATGTGTTCTAAAGTGTTCATAAACGAATTGACGATTGGAAATCAATAACGGGCTAAGTGCCAATCAATTTTTTTTAGTTATTCAATTTTTTTTATTTTATCAAAAAATGTTTGTAAAAAAATCTAAACCAAATTTTTTATTTATAATCTAGATTATGTTGATATATTAGTTGAGGCATATAGTCCGCTTTATAGGTTGTTGACAATGATACATAGCTTGGTTTTTTGAATACCTATAATTCAATTTTTTTTTTTTGCACAGCCCGTTATTGATTTCCAATCTTCAAATATAATTTTTATTTACTAATAAATGCATTATTTTATGAATTGAGTTAAAAAGTGGTTAGGAGTAACTAATAGACACTATTCTATTGTGTTTTTATTCTAGTAACTGAGGACTACCAAATATTACTTAAATAAGTATTAAAGATTAGTTACTAAGAGTTAAAATATACTTCTGTAAATAGTAAATAGCATATACCAATAAACCACTACTTAGAAAGTATTAAGTTTTTAGACTTTTAGTTAAACTAAATTGGCACAAAAAAAATTCTTTAAATAAAAAAGGTAATAGTATATTCTAGAAAGATAAAATTACAAGTAAAAATTCCTCTACCTTACCCTTAAAGTTCTTAATGTTGAATATAATAGTTCAAATTTAAATTTTTTAATAAATCTATACAGAATTATTGAAAATATTGGTATTCAATTTTAAATTTTTTAAAATTTTTTTAGATGCAATCATTCTGGGATATAATACCTTTTATACTTTTACAATTTATTCAATTTTAAATTAAAATTAGAAAACTTGGTACTTAACACATGTACAATATTTAATAATGTATAGGTACCTACGGTTGTTGGTAGACATAAACAAGATTGATTGTTGGACTATTAATGTACAATTTAAACATCTGTACCTAAAACCAATTTAAAACAATTAATCTGTTTACATTTTAAAAAAAAAAATACTTACTTAAAATGGCTTGCAATTAAGCAATGATTGATCAATTTCTTTTATTCTATAAAATTGTTGTAAATCTTTGGTGAATTTATAATATGTTATTATTTATTCATATAATATGTGTATATTATACACCTTATATAGTCTTATACTTTGAAAATACCATATTTCAACTTACTAAATGAGACAAAAATAATTTATTTATTATATAAAATGTACTTCTTTAAAACAGTCATTAGTAAACTACTTACTTCAAAAAAGCATTAGACTAGATAAAATTCAATTTTCTAGATTTGAAGTGTAGAAGTTACAATAGTACTAATAGTAGGTAGTAATGCATCATGGCTGTACTTATTTTTTTAGACATAAAATAATTATATACGAGTATACATGAATTATATCATTTTTTTTGATAAACTTAAGCTAGGTAAGTAAACTTTATAGAAATAGTCACATTATAATTTAACCAAATGCAACTTTGAACAATTAAACTGCTTGATATTTATGTAAAAAATGTATAGTTAATTTTATTGAAACTCTAAACACTGAAGTTATATACTTGTGTTTATTAAGGCACTTTAAGATTTCGATAAATTGTATCCACATAACAAGTAACTTAACGCACAATGCTACAATTTAAGCAATAAGCACAAAACACCAAGTTAAGAAACCATGAAATATGTAAAAGGTATAACTATAGAAGTTAAAAATAATATTCCAAATCGTTTATGCTAATTGAATTTTTTGTGCAACAAATAAACAAAATAACTAATAAGTATAACTTTTATGAAAAAGTAAATTGTAACACATGTATATTTCAAAATATTAAAAATAACCTAAAGCATAAATAGTTTGTCGGCCACGTTATTCAACAGAACGAGAAAATTATGATAACACTATAACCATGGATAATAAAAAATATTATAACCACGGATTAAATCATATTTCATGATAAATAATCACTTAAATCAAAATTTACTAATATAATGATAATAACAATAATGTAGGACAGTGTTCTTTAATATTTGGAGTGGGGAATGACTCAATGAGGTTCGCAAAAACTGACCTTTGAACGGTATTAATTATCAATATTGATTATTACCTTTATATACCTGGTAGTATGGTGCATTAGTACCTACTTATCAAGTCCCGCGTTATTTTATATTTGTGTAATGTTGAAGCTACATATTAAGTAAAACATATTAATTATCAATATTGATTATTACACCTGGTAGTGTGGTGCATTAGTACGTACTTATCAAGTTATCAAGTACCGCATAATTTTATATCTGCATAATGTTGAAGCTACATATTAAGTAAATCTTAATCAGATAGCTAATTGATTTAGCACCTTCATTCAAAACTTTAAATTTGAATAATTCCGCAAAACTGGTCCGAAATTTGACTACGTTACACCAAAAATTCCAGAAAAATTAACTGAATATTATTTCGCATGGAAAATATGGGAATCCCAATTGAAAAAACAAAGTTTGTATCACTACAGGATATACCAAGGATTTCATAAAAAAAAAAAAAAATAGTGGAAAACATAGTTGTAAAATGAAAAAAAATCCTAATTTTGACACTTTTACGACCAAAAATGGGGGTGAGCATGATAAACGAATAACCCTGTATATAGCATTACCGTGCCCGTAATAATTTCGGTTATGCATCATACATTTTGAAGTACAATAATATGAAATTAAAATATAATATAATTTGAACATACCAATTTTAAAAAACTTAGTGTCTAAAATTTGATGTCTGTATAATTTATAACTTTTTTATGATATTATATTATTAGGAGCCAAGAAGTTAATCAAAATATCGAACAATCCAACCCAATGTTACTTATTCAAACAGGTGTGGTATAAGTTAGCAGACACTTCGATGTTGTTCGTTATAAGAATGTTCATTATAAGAGGGTAACAAAAATGTTCAGAAATGTTATCGAAATATTAAAAATGTATAAGTAAATTGATGTCATTGAAAGTAGATGTGAATTGAAATTGTACTTATGATTAACAAATGATATTTAAAAAAAATAAGATCTGTTTTTCTTATAAAATGAAGGCTGGCCAATTTTTTGTTTTTCCTATAGAACTTCTAGGAAAGTTTAGTCAGTTCGTTACACAACTTTTTTTTTCTTACAGGTCATTTCAGGGAACCGAAACGTACGTGGTAGTGATAAACTTGGGTTCTGAGTATGAAACCGTGGACTTGTCTGATCTGCAAATAATCAAAGACAAAGATTTGATGGTGCACACGTCAAGTGTGAATTCGGAATATTTTATTGGGTGAGGCATTATTAATATGTTTGTTAGTTATTTTATAAAATGTGATTTATTATTGGTTTGATTCAGGAATAAAATTAATAAAAACGGTTTCAAGATGAGAACAAAATCTGCATTAGTATTGACCACCAATAAATACGTTTCTACTTCATCGGCGACTTCATTAGTTTTCCCTTTGAAAATAACTTTAGTGATATTGGCTTGCGTTTGGATCAGCATCTGTATTTATCAAGGCGCCTGAAAATATAATACAGTTATCTAAAATATATTTTCTTTATTTTCGGTTTTTTTTATTATTATCATAACTGTATAACTTAGAAAATTGAAAATAAAGTGTACTTAAGATTGATAATAGTATTTTTGTTCAGTCAACATAAAATACGTATACGCAATGTATTTCGAAATTTACAGGTAATTATAATATTATGTAATGAAATAAATACCAAAACAAATTAAATATAATATATAATATTTAGTATTAAATTAAAAAGAGTTGTTTTATTTTAATTTGTAAGTTAAAATAATAATAATATGTTATGAAATAAATAAAACAATTAAACATATTTTTTAAATAATATGATGTAAAATATACATTAGGAAAAGCGAATAGCCATTTCTGTCGAACTTATGTTCAATAAAAAAAAAAATTAATTCTTCGTCAACTGGGATCAAGAGAAATATAAATTTCTAATTATAACTACAACTTATTCAAGGGGAAATGCTTTAAAATATTTTGATATCAAATTAATATATTCGGTTTTTCGAAATTATTATCATATTATATTATCAAAATAGGTCAGTGTGTGTATTTATTATTATTACTTGTCTGTTTTTGTCTGTCGTGTGTAAACCGTCTTAGTTGGACGTAAGTATATTATTCTTATATTTTTGCACGAAAGAGTGCAAGTTTCGATTTTTAAAGTTATCTTGTGCGCTTATTTGCCGCTTATTTTCGTATTAACAATAAGTATAATAATTTGTTATGAACTTTTCAAAATTGATAATTTTTTTATTTGTTTTTATTTTATTATTATTTTGCAAACGAAAAAAAAACGTATTAGTACCTACAAATAATTGTACTGTATTCAATGACGTTGTATACAGAACGCTGTCGGACGTTGATGCTTATTATGTTGTGATGAACTTGGGTTTCGACGATGCAACCGTCAACACATCTCAGCTGACGGCATCATCTGAGCACCAATTTTGGAAAAATTCAATTCATAAATACTTTCAAAAAATAAATAAAATATATTCAGTATAGTTATAATTACTAGAATGTTGGTGGTGTTTTTCTTTGAAATTATTAGTAAAATCACGACGCTAAAAATATTGAATATTTTTTTAGAACATTGTATAATAATTCATTACACTACACTTCTTATTTACGAACAAAAAATATTAATGAGTTATTTGGCGCACGCTCTCTGTGCCACACGTGTCCCGAAAATAAATCATCGATTTTACTTCAAACTTATTTGTTTATCTTACCCTGTAACGTAGCTAAAACCGTGAAGTTTGACAACACTTCAGTTTGAAAAAATATTGATACAATGAACTTTATAGGTGACGGCGCAAGATTACACATTTCATATAAGCGTACTGATTTGCGGACATGGAGCCAAGAATGTGCAACGCCTTACAATATTTTTTACCTATTATAGCTTTTGTTTTTTATTTACAATCAGCAATGTATAAAATGTGTAAGAAAATTCTTAATATAAAATTCTATTATTTGTTTCTTATAGGTATCAGTTACATTTTAAAACAGTTGTAAATAAATATCTGGTTTTAAATATTGTATTTTAATATTTTTCAGTGCATATTAATATAATTGTATTTCTTATTGTCGACTGTCATGCAAATTCACGCTAATTGAGTACAAAATAAAAAATATTGGCCGAAAAAAATTTGCAAAAACCTTAAGATTTGGATTTGGGTCCAGTGTAGAGCAATATTGCGCCGATTGTTTTTAAGTATTTCTCTGAAATGAATATTGCGCAAAATTTTTTCTTAAATGTTTAGTAGGCCGCACGTGTATTTGTTGAAAAATTAGTATATTTTATTTATATAAGGACAAAACTGAACCAAATTATATTGTTATTGTAATTTAGAAAACGGTGGTGGTCATTGCCATTCGTTGTTTTTGGATAAACACGCGTAATGAATAGGTAATACTTTTAAATGATTAGTTTGTTCTAGTAATATAGTTGTAACGTAGCAACGTTTGCTGCATAATTTATTCGAATAACAATAACGTACGATACGTTAGACCTTGTGCAACACCTTGTATGTAAGTAGGTATACATGTGTTGTTTTACTATTATTTACCTCTACATTATACATTATAATACCTCCGGAAGAATTATTATGTATATTTTATTATATAGTGCCAAGTTTGATTTTTTTTCACCATATTCATTAACATGAGACTATAAAAATATTTAAGACATTTTTTGATTTTAAGTGAAACGTCAAACGAGGAACGTATTAATTTTACCAAATAGTATTTATTTTTACATTTATTTTATCTCTGTGCACGATGTTGACCAATCAGTGAAAACCAAAAAAAAGGTTTACCAGAATTCCTCGAGAAATTGTTATAAGCACTTTAATGTGTAAGTATTAAAATAGTAGATTTCAATGAAATGCGTATACTGAATTCTTACTAGCAATTAGCTTTATGTGCATACTATAACAATAATTTTACGACAAATAACTTAAATCAGTCTAAAATATGTAATTTGTATAGTATTTTGTTTGTAAAAGTTGGTATATTACAAAATAATTAGGTATCTATATTATTATTTTAGTAATGTAAGCTATGTTAAGACATGGAGGCTAATACAACTGTCCTTCGTCGCTTAAAACTATTTTTCTAAACCAATTGACTTCAAATTTATAAAATATAAAATTAAAATGAATTTATCTTGACCATCCGTTCCTGTATCTCATTTGACCTCTGTATCTTATCCTTTTTTTCTATATGGTTTCACATACTTCATTTGATGTCAATAGAGATATAATTTAATATATGACATAGTCAACCGGTAAACTACAAACATACAATGTGTTTCAACGTGTTTTTATTTTTTATCTTTTATTTTATTAATATAAACGCCATAAGGCTGAAGTGTAGTGTAATAGTTAACAAGTAAAGATATAACAATAAATGTAACAATGTAATAACTGATAGTTTCTTAAAAAAAATTAGAAAATAAATTAAATTTAAAATTAATAAATTATTGTGCATAACTTATAAATTGTGCATGTTTGATTGATTAAAGGAAGAAGTCTAAACCGGACTCATTTCCCAATTTCAAAATTCTCTTGAAAGGGTTATTTTGACTATAGTTATAGTTATAGTTATAGTTATATAGTATAGAGACTAAGAACTTAGATGAGAAATAGCCATTTACTTTAACTTATTGATAACAATCATTCAAATAAGATTTAAACCAGTTTATGGTGTTACTAAAAATACCAATATTTTCTAATTGAAATAATAGAATATCAGAGTCACTGTGTCCAATGCTTTATGGAAGTCAGTATAATATAATATAACATCCACTTGCAGACCTTTTTCTATGGATTCCATTGTTCCAATGTCTGAATAAAAACAGAGGAAGTTGGTTTCAATAGACCATCCTGCTCAGTAACCTTGTTGATTTATAGAATATAAATGCTTAAAAGGTTGCGATATAACTTTTTCGTGTAGTTTTTCTAATAATTTGGGTAATGCTGATAGTTTAGAAATAGGTCTATATAATTAGATACTGTGTTTTTAACTATGTTAAAGTACATTTATTATTTAGTTTGATATTCAATTGGATGTAATATTTCATACGAATCATTGAATTACTTATAAGCTATGTTAAGTAAGTTTGAAGGAAAATTTAAAAAAAAAAAAAAAAACACGAGTAAAATAAATCGTTGTAATTATAATGTTTATTAGCGAATATTAAAAATAAATACATATATGCATTCGTTAAATTATTTCATAATTATGTTGTATAATTTATTATAGAATTATCAGCAGGTAGTCTAAGGAATAAATTGTTGATAAAAAAATGTAACACAACATAAAACATTGTAGGTACTGTATGTATAATGTATACGATGATACAAATAATAAATAAAAACTAATAATAATTAGCATGACGTGTAGAATACACGTGGATAATTACATCTTCAAATAATAAACGGATGATTTTTAGATGATTCTATTATAATCCATATGCAATGACCAAAGGTCATACGTGGTCCCAATAATAGGTATACCTATTTTGTATACTGATATACAATGACGTATTTATAGAGGAGGAACCTCTGCCCCCCCCTTGTTTCATTTGGTAGATTATTGTTACATATCATACTAGAATAACTACTCATAAATCATATTAGTATAATATTATATTATATAGTTTATGATTTTAACATTTACGTTTAGAAATAATAAATATGATTAGTAAACATACATTATTTTACAACTATGAATTATAAATAAAGAGGTAATTTCCCTATTTCGTTCACTGTGTGTCCGCTTTGGGAGATTTTTGGCCATACGCCACTGACTATATTGTAGAATTTGGTCGTCTACGTGTGCCGTTCATTGAATCCTTCATGAAACTATCGATATTGCACCACAATGAACCTCGTTCGCTCTGTGGTCGAAATAGATTTTGTTGTTTACGGTCAGTATACATGTAGTAGGTATATATATAAAGAAGACTGAACAACGGTGACATATGGTTCTGTGCGGGCGGACTAGTGCGATTTCTTGGCATGGTTTTAGTGCTCCGCAGATATAATATAATATTATATTTTCTACAGGACTCGCGATTTATCGGAACGGATTAATTCGAATATCGGTATCGAAAATTTAAAACTCTGTCCTTTCTGAACACCATCATGACCAAGTTGGCGTCGTTTGCCGGGACGTGTTGGTAAGTATGATATTATTTGTGATTAAACCGTGACACTCGGCTAATTTTTGATTTAAATCATAAAGAGTAACATTAATTTTGGATTTTTCTCTTATTCTCCTCATCAGTTAAATAGGCTTTGAACATTGGTTCCGATCCAATAAATGTCTATTTTACTCCACCGATATTATGGTACACATGGAACAACACACATTTCTCAATATTATCGGAGGGTAACATTTGTTACCTAATAAATGTTTAACTTGCGGAAATATTATTTTATTTTTATTTTTTAGCTTTCAATTATAAGTTATCATAGCTCGATAGTTAAGTTTATAACATGCATAGATCAAAATATGCGTAGTATCTGCAAATTATACTTAATAAGACAAAAATAATGACATCTCAAAATTGTATAATGTGTATAATAAAAGGCTAATATACAGTACATACATACATCATAAATTTATATAATTAATGTGATAATGTATGTATTAATAATATGAATAATCATGATTATGAAATCATTGGAAGCTGCTTCAGCGTATGTTTTCGTTCGTGCAGGCTTTGAGTGATCGTCTAGAACAGTGGTTCTCAACGTTTTTTCATTTACGTACCCTTTTACCACTCACCACTATTTCACGTACCCCAAATATCAATTTTAAATATAAATAATGGAAAATAATAATAACAATTTTTAAGGAAAATTTGGAAATATTTATCTATTTCAATTAGCTTGCGCCAAACAATGTATATATAAATAATAATATCAATTAAACAATTTTATTTTAATGTGAACCTTGAGCTTGTTTGCTTGAACTTAATTTTTTGAAATCTGGCTCCACACTTGATAAATAAACCCGTAAGTCTGAACTTGCTGACAGTTTATTACCATACTTATTTTTTACGAACGTGTACGTAGAGAAGGCCCTTTCCACCAACACAGTGCTTGTAAATGGTAGAAGAACATTGAGTGCTTTGCATGATAGCTCAGGATATTCTTCTAACACATCAACCCAAAACTTGATAATAGATTTCTTTTAAATTATTGAATATTTCGTTAATAGCAAACTATTTCAGTTACATTAAATTTCACTTTTTCCGCAATTACTCAATTTTTTTTCGCGTACCCCTTGAGATCATACCACGTACCCTAGGTTGAGAACCGCTGGTCTAGATACCGGCTGATATGGTACCCAAGAAGTTTCTGAGTTATTGATTGATTCTAAACCTGTTTGGACCAATTATGGAAAGGGTAAAAAAAATACTAAATAATTTAAATAAAATATAATGGGCATCTTCCAAATAAAACGTAAGCTAATCTGAAAAGTATTCGAGCGTTATTTATAATTTCTTCTGTGGGCAAACAAGTCACCGAGTTGCAGGTAATAAAATCTGAAATTTGCGCAAATAGGGTGTACTGGTGATGAAATTATTTTTTCTACACAACATTTTGTGTTAATTAATCGGAAAGTTAGTCGGCAGTCACCATAACTTAATTTATATTAACTTTATATTAAAAATATTTGATTGATGACTTATATTATATAATGTTGAAAAAAAATTAAAATCGGTTTAATTTTCAATGAATGAGGGCAATTTTATAGTTTCAAAAATAAACCAAATTGTATTATAATATGTTGGTTGGCGTATAATATGTTCGTGATTCTAGAGATATGTTTAAATAATACTCATTTCTTCAAAAATCTAAGAACAAAATGGCCAGGGTTGATTGACAGGACACGGAAATAATGCAAATTCATTTTTAGTTTTTGTTCAACAACCAAAAATATATTGTGTACTCTAAGTTCTTCTGCAATTTTTCAAGAACTTTTTGAGGCCATAATTGATAGGATGTGTGGATATTCCGCAAAAGATACATTAATTTCATTACAAATGTACCTATCTTATGTTTATAAAATTGGATTGCTTTTAGCAAATCGAGATAGACACTTTGAACATTTGTAAAAATAAATATAAACATTTCATTAAATATCAACAAAAAGTGGGATCATTATTTAAGTTGCAAAAAAGTGTAAAAAGCGTAAAATTTTAAAAATATTGTTGGTTTTATTATATTATAAATTTTTTTCATTCATTCAAATTTAATATTTTTGTAACTATCATTATAACGTAAATGTGTAACCTTTATAGTAGGTACGGCTGTATTGAAATTATAAAAATGGAATGTAGAAAAAATAAATGAAAACTAGCATTACTTTCGTTAGTTGAAAATTAAACCGATTTCAATTTTTTTTTTCTTGGATATCATTGTAAAAAATATTTCTCACTCAAAAATACATAAAAAAACCACTAAAAAATGTTTACTAGATCATGAGTTATGGTGACTGGCTTTCCAATTAATTAACATACTGTTATTATTATTTATTAGTATATAAAATTTTATACTAACTGTAATACTGTATGCATGCAAGACATTCATGTATCAATTATACAGCATGTGGCTATGCATAGATCGTTAAATATTGTTTGAGAAAATCTCACCGCGGTTTTCTGTGGTGCTATTGTATAGCGTTTTTAATATTATTGAAATCAAAGTTGTTATGTTGCGATAGTAACGTAATTATATGGTAATACTATAATATTTTAAAAAATCGAATTTGCCATCAGTGCAACGAAAACTGGTATATATTATATTGTATAGTAGACCGCGCATTTCAGTTTAGTGACGGCATTTGTAAATTGAAATCTGAAAACACCGTCGTCGGTGGTATAATAATTTTATTTGATTTTAAAAAACAAAACAATATGTAATAAAAATGTAGCAAACAATTTCTTTACTGTCATCACATGTCTGACCAAAGTCCAATATGCATGTGGACAAACGTCGCGTGCGTCGTTACTGTAGCAGTGTTAAGTTCATTAAAATTAGGTAATAGTATGTACAATGACGTATAAGTATATGCACGTCCGTCGCGCTTTATTGACAATTGAATCAATTACAGTGATTATACCGATTGTGTGTTAACCACTGTCCACAGTATGCTACGACCCTATAGTGTTATAATAATATATTTCGTACCTACGCTGAGTGTTGTGGGCGATTAAAATAAGTGTACTTGTAATAGTTGACATTTTACAATTTGATGGTTCGTAACACTTTAACCCTTATATTATTATCGTGACGGTTGCGTGCAAAATTAATTTCGATATGAAAAATAATTATATTATTGGAATCGAGATAATAGCTACATAACTGTAACGTTCAGATAAAAGGGACATGATAGGAGTTCATCCATGATCGTGATGTTAGAATATTTCTGAAAATATCAATCACGTTTATCGAGTAAGCATGCATAATAAGACGTAATTAACATAAAAACCGATTACACTATTTGTTTATCACTTTTGTCTTATCATTAAATGTATATTTACGTAAAGCAAGGTTCATAAAACATTTATAAAGTTTATATGAGCAAATACTAATGAATTTCAAACTTGTACGCGCATAAGTATAAAGGTCGTAAACGATGGGTCAATTTTTTTTTTATATATATGATTACCATTTTATTTCAAATTTCCAACAGACATTATGTTGAATATAAAAATTAATAATAATTAACACATTTCAGTAATAAATAATAATTTAGAGTTTGTATTCAATGATAGTAAATATATTGCTATTGAAGATAATTATACCGACCTAGTGTCTAGATAAACAATGACATTATGGCTTATCTTGACACTTAAAAATGTACCTTCAACAGTAACACTACATCGTTCACGTTTTAATCACCGAGAAAACTGTTGATGATATTATTCTATGTTTGAAAATCTAATTGAATTTTGAATACATTATTCTTCAACAAACTCGCGGTTAAACGTGTGGTCAATTGGCTGAACGGTCGAGAAAATTCGGGTGCTGATTGTTTTTATTTTTACTTTTCCAGTACAGCGCTTTTACTGTTGAGCATGGCGAAAAACATTGCGATGGCGATGACTTTAAGTGACGATAGGAAGAACGAGAAAAATGATCTGGACTGGTGGCAAACCGCGGTTTTCTATCAGATTTATCCAAGATCGTTCAAGGATGGTAACGGCGATGGGGTGGGAGATCTCAAAGGTGAGAAACTGTAATATTATTATAGGTAATACGCATAGCTTTATTATGGTCATCGCTAACGATATTGAAATTATGTATATTATATAATGCACTATCGTGTGTTTCGTCAGGGATCGAAGAAAAAGCGGAGCATTTCAAAGATATAGGAGTGGATTGCGTATGGTTGTCACCCATTTTCAAATCGCCCATGGCAGATTTCGGCTACGACATATCCGACTACAATCAAGTCGACAGCACGTTCGGCACAATGGATGATTTTATTTCATTGCTACGAAGATTCAAATCGTTGGGTAATAATTATAAATATTGTGGTTTCTTCCGCCATAATGCCAACATAACTTTTTTTTTTGTCGAGTTTTTCGTTTACATTGAAGGTATCTACCACACAGACCAATTAGTATATACATATAATTATATATTATTTATACTCAGTAGGGTATGGGACCTCAAGCATTTGCTTATTAATTTGAGCTCAAGATATAATCTAGAAGAGTGCTAAAAAAACTTATGTCATGTTATAATGACTCATAATATGCAATATGGAAGTGCTTATTTAATTTTTCTTATTTTTACTTATTTTATAGGGTTATTAAACAAATTGCTTTTTTCTAGTTCTTTTGATTTTTTTTTTTGTTTCATCTATGAAATTTCAATATGAGCCACTGACAAATATATAGACTTTTAGTTTTTTTTCACTGTTAGTATTTTTTGTGTACTCACAGTAAGACTAGAACTAAAAATAAATTTTCCCTTTGTATCATATTACCTAGTATAATAGATAAAACCAGGATGGCAGGTTCCGGGACTAATATTTATTCGCATATCCACTTGTGTAGCATCATCCCGTTATCATTGGGATAATGATACGATTATAATTTTCAATGCTGTAATATCGTTGTATTTTAAAATACAATTATATACTTATGTTTCTGATTTACATAAATATAATTTTATAAACATAAATGTGATATGTGATAACTACAATATAGTGAACTATATTTGTTCAGTCAAGATATTCATTATTCTTGTTATTGTTGTTTTCCTCGTAATTTGTGTCCGTTTATTTATTTATGGGAAAATGGGAAAATATGAGTAATGTGCTATTGCCATTTCTGTTTTTAGAAAATATCCATCGACAATTTATTCCACAGGTGAGTATATTTTGTACTGTAAAATTGATTGGAAAAAGTGTCTCCCAACCGAGTATCAAAAAGTATAATATAGAAATTAATAAGAAAAGAAAAAATAAGAAGGTGTTTAAAATATTACATTATCACAGAAAAAAAATATGTTTTTAATTTTTTTGACTTATTTGAATAGTTTTATCTGTTTAATTGGACATTAAATAAATTTAGTAGTTTTCTATTAATGCACTTTTTAGCGCTTATTTTGATGATCATAAGTACTATAAGTTCCGAACTATAATAATAATAATCATTTTTATGACGAGCATACATTTCTATACCTTGTTATCGAGGATATCATAGAATTAAAAGTAATAAATTATAATAGATTTTTAATCACCGGTCGATGTTTTTTTTCCATGTTTGACAAATTATGAATAAACAACATTTTATGGTTTAGCTAAATTAAATTTGTTAAATAGTAGAAACACTACGAGCTATTTTCTGATAAATCCTTAATTTTGTCATATCCACTGACTCCCTCTTTATTTAGGTGTATGCTGTATCTAATCTAAATGACTTGCTATAATTTTACCAGCAAGAAACATAGATGCATAAAAATAAAAAAATGAGATTGAAAAAGTAGTCATTTTTTAATTAATATATTATAGAATATAGGTATATAATTAGGTATACAAGACAATAGTATTTTTATATTTTTTTTACAGATCTAAAAATAATTTTGGATTTCGTACCTAATCATTCAAGTGATGAACACGAATGGTTTAAGAAGTCTGAACAAAAAATTGATCCATACACAAATTATTATGTGTGGAAAGATGCTAAAATCGATCAAAATGGATTAAAAAAACCACCAAATAATTGGGTAAGCTTTATAATAAAATCTACAATAATATAGAATATTTACTATGAATACAATTGTTCGATTATGTTCATGTAAATTTAAATCTAAACTTTAAAGTCTGTACATCAAAAACATATCTATATATATTTATATATATATAAACGAATGTGTCTTGGGTGATTGATTCATAATCAACGTACAGCCTAACTTATTAGAGTTTTGAACCGCTTTGAGGAGATTTCGAAGATAGATTATTATTTTCATGAAAAATTATTTGAATCATTTATTTATTATTCATTATTATTTTAATTTTCAAGAGATTTTGAACAGCCAAAATTTTTATAGATTTTAAAAAAAAAAAAAACTTAGAACATTTGAAAATTTAAATTGTTTATAAATAAGTCAAACAATTATAAAATACAAAAAAGTTGCTGTTTAAGAAAATCGAAGCATTTTGGTCGTAGCCCATTCGTCTCCCGTTTATCTAATCGGCTCCCGTTTTACAAAAAGGTCAATTCCCAAACGGCTCCCGTCCAAAAAGGTCTAACGAACAGGTACATTCCTAAACGGCTTCGGTTTTGTACACCATAAATACCTTCCCATTGTATACAGACTTAGGACTGTCTCAAAAGAGGTGTGGTTAAAAATGTCTTGGTGTACACTATGTAAATTATTAAAATTATATAAAAAAAGTATAGTATAATATTAAATTTTAAATTTTTAACGTTAAAAAAATATTTAAAAAATGTAAAAAATGTATAAATAAAAATATTAAAAAAATCATATATCGGGTAAATTTTTTAAGCACAATACTTTTATAAAGTCTATGCGTGATATTTTACTTGATGAAAACTCGCAAATGATTTTTTCGACGAACTCTTGTTTTTTCGATCTTGGTGTATTAAAATAACTTCGAGCTTTAATTAGCGTTTCAGATTGTATATTGATTAGTATGTCAATAACCTTAAAAATATTTGGGTGTGTAGTATTGAATTCTTTGTTGAATTTACTGTGGAACGCTTCACATCCATTTGTGGTCAAAGAAAGGGCAGATGAACACTCAGCCCATATTTTAGAAGGGAAAAGACTATCTGAAGTTATGTAATTTTCAAAAATAAAGTCGAAAGCCTGATCTATTTTATCATCTATGGGTTTTATAGCCATTATTCTATACGCTTTTTTTATATAATTTTAATAATTTACATAGTGTACACCAAGACATTTTTAATCACACCTCTTTTGAGATAGTCCTAAGTCTGTTTAAAGTGGGAAGGAATTTGTGGTGCACAAAACTGGAGCCGTTTAGGAATTTACCTGTTCGTTAGACCTTTTTGGACGGGAGCCGTTTGAGAATAAGCGAACAATAGACGGGAGCCGTTTGGGATCTGACGAGAATTTTTACTGCCCCAAAACGTGATGACAGACAAAAAAATAAAAAAAATTAAAAAACACACATCATTGTAAATCCAATAGATTCCATCACTCCGTTCAGAATCTAAAAAATCTAAATTATATATTGAATAATAATTTTTCTGCAAATAATTTCTTATTTACATGAACCATAATGTCATCAAAAGAATAAAAGTGTTTTAATAATTTTTTTAATTTTAAATATTGGTATACATATTACATACTTAATGTATATTAATAATGCATAATTTACTTCAATATTTATGTTTATAATTTACACTACTTAGTACTTACAGACTTAATTCAATTACCTAAACTTAAGGGTTATGCCAATCCATTATATATAAGACATTATGTGCATAAAATATCATTTAAATAAAACATTAAGATAATGGATTCTTAATTTGTATTTGTAAAACTATGAATATAAAATATAAAATATTGTGTTTGTAATTATAGCAAAGAAGTTATTTTGGTCATATTATAGCTTGTAATCTATTTTTCATTTTCCAGCAAAGTTTATTCAGTAATTCAGCGTGGACATGGAATGAAAAACGTAATCAGTATTACTTACATCAGTTCGATCCTAAACAACCCGACTTGAACTATAGAAATAAAGAATTGGTCAAAGAAATGAAGGTAAAAATTATTGTAAATGTCATAAAACAAATAGTTTGCTGGATAATTGTTAACTTTTAAACTTAAGTATACATTAATTTGAATTTTTAACTTTTCGAATTATGATATTAAATAATTAGTTAATGACCACATATCATATAAATTATAACTATACAATCATAATGTAGTACTCAATGTTTAAAAATTTAATATGTATCAAGGATTTCAGAATGAGTGGTTAAAGTTTATTTTAAATATTTTACCTAATTGTTGTGCATTATATTATTATTAGACTACATTTACAATTTGATGTAAGTTTAAATTTTCATAAACTCATAATTAATAATAATTGGTGTATTGTTTTGAAATTCAAGACAATAAATAAAATTAATGAATTATGATGTTCCAAGTATTAAAGTTTTTAAATTTCAAATGTAAAATTCAAAAAATGAAAGTGAACTTTTGGTCAACAATGACAAAGAATAATTATTGAATTTCAATTAAAATACAGTGTACCTTGTTGAATAAACATTTAAAATGTTTCCGAATCAAATTAATATTATTTATGATTCATAGAACAACTTGAGATTCTGGTTGAATCTTGGCGTTAATGGATACAGAGTAGACGCCGTACCATTTTTATTTGAGGATCCTGAGTTTTCAGACGAGCCAAGAAAACCGGAAAAGTTAGCTTCGAAAGAGAAAAATTCCTATGAGCAATACATCCATACAAAGACGATGGATTTAAATGAAACGTACGATATGATCAGTCAATTCAGAGAAGTTTTGGATGAATACGAACGAAAAGACGGAAAGACCCGGTACGATATCAAAAATTATTACGCAGCTTTATGTAATGTCCGTTATTTTCGATTATGTTATAGCATTATAGTATCATTTGTCAATTTTTATTTTACCAATAATGATTTTTAAGCATAAGCAATATGGTGTATTCATATTTTACGTACAAAACATGGAATTATTTTTCTTTTTTTACTCGTGAAATTTTATGTTGTATTACGGCTGTAGAGTTATGATTACCGAGGCGTACACAACATTAAGCAACACAATGAGATATTACGGCAATGACACCAACCCGGGAGCACATTTGCCATTCAATTTCGGTTTGATCGACAGGCTAAACGACCAGTCAAAAGCCGCAGATTTCAACCACGTGGTGCTTAAATGGCTGAAAAACATGCCACCAGGTGGTCATGCAAACTGGGTAGTAAGTATATTGTGGCGAGCATGTTGTTCATAAATAAAGAACGAATTTTAACGTAAATTGCATTTTTCTGAATGTCAGAAAAAACATGACTTTCTAAGCACAAAGTTCATTTCATATACCAAGGAGCAAAAAAATTTAACTGATAATTTGCATTTTTTCATTGTTTTTACAAATATGTATAAAAACATAACGTTTTTATATTTTTAAGTCATTTTTATATATAAAAGGATAAGATTTGATAAGAAAATAGATAAAATTCGTTTTAAAAGAATAAAATTAAGTATTACAACATAAAAATGTCGGTTATGAGTACATTAAATCATATTATAAATTCTGAATGGAGTTTTGGAATCTATTGGTTTTACAATGATGTGTGTTTTTTTTTTTTTTTTTGTGTCTGAGGAAGGGAGAACACCTTTTTTGGTAGTAAAAATGCTTCGATTTTCTTAAACGGCAACTTAACTTTTCTGAAAAAAAAGTGATTGTAGATGGTACTTGGGCAAGTCAAAAATACAGCTTTTACAATACTTTTTTAAAAAATCGAAAAAAAAATGATAAAAAAATTACGAAAAAACAGGAAATTTTACACAAAATCAAGTTTTTACAAAATACATTTCTTTAAAATACTCTAACTCAAAAACCAAAAAACCGCAACAACTTGAAATGTACACTAAATCTTTATAATGCGTTCTCTATACATGGTAAGGTTTTCAAAGTATTTTGACATATTTTGACTTATTTATAGACAATTTAAATTTTCAATTTTTGTAAAATTTTTTTTTTTAAACATCTATAAAATTTAATTGGCTGACCGAAAACTCTTGAAAATTTAATACAAGATATATATTAAGTTAAACTAATCGTAACTAAAAAATATCGGAGATCGTTTCATTAAAATGTTTTTTATAAGCCCATAAAGCTCAAATTTGTATAAAATGTATCAAAATCACGATAATTTGCAAGTTATTTTGTAGATAAAAATTCATAAAACTTATTCTGTTCTTATTTAAGGTTCAAAATTTTAACATTAGATTATCCATAAGCTACTCTTCAAAAATCTTTAAAAAAATTTCTACCGAGTCAAAAAGAAAAAATTTAATGACCGTTTGAAATTTAAATTTTTATGAAATTGCATAAAATAGCGATTTATCGTCAAATGATTTTAAATATTTGTTATAATTAAAAAAGTCGCAGAAATTTGAAAATTTTACCAGTTGTTAAGATAGGTATTTCCTCTATGTCATATTTTTTTTTCAAAATATAGTATTGATTTTTAAGCCATCTATAGGCATTTAAAATATTCGAAATTTTTACTTTTTTTTTTATAATCGGTGATAAAAAAAATTGACTCATACAAAATACTTGAAAATTTAATAGAAGATTCCACAGAAGTAGTTATTAATGTAATTCAAAATTTATTAAAATCCATATGCACAATTTTTTTTTATAAGCGTTTGAACAGCGAATATTGATATAAAATTACATGTAAAATATAATATTATGTATAATATTCTAGACTGACAAATGATATCGGTTTTTGAAATTTGCTCTAACTCAAAAACGAAAACCGTAACAACTTGAAATTTTCACCAAATCTTTATATTGGCATTCTCTATACATATTTAAGTTTCCAAAGTATTTTGATATATTTTGACTTATTCATAGACAATTTAAATTTTCGATTTTTGTAAGTTTTTTTTTTTTAAATATCTATAAAATTTTTTTGGCTGCCCAAAAACTCTTGAAAATATATTAAAGGATTAATTATAAGTTATACTAATTATAACTAAAAAATATCGGAGATGGTTTCACTCAAATTTTTTTTATAAGCCCATAAATTTCAAATTTGCATAAAATATGTTAAAATCACTATAATTTGCAAGTTATTTTGTAGTTGAAAATTCATAAAATTTTTTCTGTTTATACTTAAGGTTCAAAATTTTAACACTAGGTTATCCATAAGCTAATCTTCAAAAATATATAAAAAAAATTTTTGACTGTTTAAAATTTAAATTTTTATGAAATTACATTATAATTCAATTTAAATATAAAATACTATATTATTATATACACATTTTAGACAAACATATTAAATCCGTTCAGAATTCGTATATTCGTTATTCGTATACAATGATATCTATCATTGCATTCAAATTTAACAAATCCATTATAATAATGACATATCCTATAAACGAGGTACACTCCACCTCCAACTGTACAGTAAAGCGAGGCCCATCCGTTCTTTTTATTTTGTGACCATAAAGTTCAAATTTGTATAAAATATGTTTAAACCGCAATAATTTGTAAGTTATTTTGGAGTTGAAAATGTATAAAATTTTTTTTTTATTCTTAAGATTTAAAATTTTAACTCAAGGTTATCTATAAGTCACTCTTAAAATAAAAAAATAAAAATTTCGAGGAAAATTTTTTATGAGTTTAAAATTTAAATTTTTACGAAATTGCATAAAATAACAATTTTAAATATTTATTATAATTTAAAAAAAGTAAGTCTCAAAAACTCGAAATTTTAACCAGTTGTTAAGATTGGTTATTAAATCTAATTTTTTTCAACATATACCTACTGATTTTTAGGCAGTGTATAGGCATTTGGACTATTCGATTTTTTTTACATTTTTTTTTTTGAAATTGTTGATAAAAAAAATTTGGATTGCAAAATATACTTTAAAATTTAATGGATGATTCTTCAGAAATTGTTCTTACTGTCACCCAAAATTTATTGAAATTCATAGGCACAATTATATTTTATTAGCGTCTGAAAAATAAATATTGCCATAATATTTCAATTTAAATATAACTTAATATATTATATAATATACCTATCCTGGACTACCATATCATCTCCGTTCAGAGTCGTATTCATACACAATGATACATATCGCATTGCATTCAAATTTAACAAATCCATTGTAATGACCTATTTTATGAACGAGGTGTGTTCCACTCCCTACTGTACAGCAGAGTGAGGCCCATCCAGTTCTTTTTTTATGTCAATTTTCTCGTTTTTAGAGCATTAAAATCCGTTCTTTATTTATTGGCCATCCGACTTCCACAATAATATCATCATATTAATATTTCTTATGTATGGATTTACATAATTTTTCATGTTTGCACCAGATCGGGAACCACGACGTTCCCCGCGTGGCCACTCGGATGGGTCCCCAGATGGTGGACGCGATGAACATGTTGAATCTGCTGTTGCCGGGCACCGCGTTCACGTACATGGGCGAGGAGATTGGGATGGAAGACACGAACGTGCGGTGGGATCAAACAGTGGACCCGAGAGGCCTGAACGCCGGCCGGGATGGTTACCGCCAGCTGAGCAGGGACCCGGCCAGGACTCCTTACCAGTGGAACGGGGAAGATGGATCCGGGTTCTCGAGCAACGCGACCACGTGGCTGCCGATCAACCCCAACTACTGGCAGCTAAACTTGGCCGAGCAGAAGAAACAGCCGCGCAGCCATTACGCCGTGTACAAACGGTTGACCGCTCTCAGGAAGACCCCTACAATACAGCGGGGCGCTTTCGAAGGACACGTGTTGTCCGAGTGGGTGTACGCGTTCTCCAGGTACGAATTCGATTATAAATCTCCCCGCCACCCATCTCCTCTCAATCACTTTGACGGTCTGTACCGGTTATCGATATCGCGCAAATGTCTGTGGGTGGCACAACGCATGTCCGTAGATGCCTTCGAGTACTACAAGTTGTTTGAAACAGTGCATGTACGTTAGTGAATAGGAGCTGATGTAACTTTTTTTTTTTTTGTAAATAAAAATATTATATTTCCTTAAGAATTTTTTTTTTTTTAAATAAAAATATTACATTTTCTTATGAATTATAAGTATAATTATTTGTTATGCATTTTTCAAAATTTTTACTTATTTATTATTATTATTATTATTTTTCTTTTTTTGCAAACGAAAAAAAAAACGTATTAGTACCTACAAATAATTATAACGTTTGCAATAATGTTTTATACAGGACGCTGTCGGGCGCTGATGATTATTATGTTGTGATGAACGTGGGTTCCGATGATGCAACCGTCAACACATCTCAGCTGATGGCATCGTCTGAGCACCAAATTTGGAAAGTGCATACGCCAAGTGTCAATTCACAATATTCGGAGGGGTGAGTGCGAGTTTCGTTTTTTTAGTTAACAGTTTAGAACTGGTTATTTTTGTGCAATTTTCTGCATGGAACCACCTATATCATTATAATGTACATATTGTTTACTCATCTTTTTGTTTTTGTTTTAGAGATTTACTGAGAGTTGATGGTTTTAAAATGAGACCGAAATCAGCTTTGGTGTTGAATGTGAATCATAAAGTTTAAGCTCGTCGTCTACGTTCCAGGCTCACCCGTTACTGAATGATGTCATCATAGTAATTGCGTACATCGTACACGTGGTCAATAGGCTCATTATGAGTATTAAGTTAAGATTTATTGCATAAATAAGTTATAATTATTTTGGTACCTTCGACAAAATAAAATTAAAAAAAAAAAAATGTTTACAAAAAATAAATAAAATATATTCAGTATTGTTGTAATTACTAAAATGTTGGTAGTGTTTTTCTTTGAGATCATTAGTAAAAATGTTAAAATCACGACGTTAAAATATTGAATAATTATTTAGAACATTGTATAATAATTCATTACACTACCTACACTTCTTATTTGCGAACAAAAAACATTTAAGATTCATTCAGCAAACGTTTTCGGTGTCACGAAAATAAATCATCGATTTACTTCGAACTTATTTGTTTGTCATACCCTGTAACGTGGCAACAACCGTAATGTTCAACAACTTCAGTTTGAAAAAATATCGATACAATGAACTTTAGATGGTAGCGTAGGATCACACATTGCACGCAAGCATATAAAGTAGCGAACATAGTGCCGTGAACGTGTAACGTTATATTCCAAGTAAGTGTATTAAAATCTTTTTACTTATAATTATTATAATATTGTATAATATCTCGGTGTTAGCCATACCTACATGTAGTTCATAAATACTATGCGGTCAATGGGAAATCACTCTACAGTCTATACGGTTTACTATTTAGTATACTTAACTGTACTACCAACTGATAAAGAGAAAAATTATTTTTTATTATATCACCAAAATAACTTTTATTTTATACTATTATTATTTTATTCATATGCGTGGTCGAGAAAAAGATGATGGAAGTTTAAAATCCTCATTAGGACTTTTCTGTTTATTTTTATCGATACCAAAAATGTACACAAAAATGCTACACATTACAAAAAATTGTCTCAATTTAATATTCATCCAGCTTGGTGAAATATTTATCTAAAATAAGAATTTAGGTCACTTGTAAATATTTATCGTGATAAGTCCTAACACTGGAGTTGTATTATGAATTTTTTATTTTATAATTTTGTTTTTATTTACATTCCTGTGTCAGCAAATTATACGATAAAACTTAATATGAAGGTCAATTAATTTTTTCCTACTGCTATCATATATTTATAATTGTATAGTTATTAGGTATAAATAATTAACTATTTTCAATATTTTATTCTGATATTTTCTAGTGTATATTAGTATAATTGAATTTGTTATTTGTTAAGCGTACAACACTGACAATTAATATACCTCGATATACCGAAACATTTTGAGATACTTAATTAAATTGAGTCACAATGAGCTGAAAAGTATAAATGTACTGGTTTTACACTGATAAACATAAAATATTTGATGACTGACATTATGTAACAATCTTTTTTCATTAGACCAGAATCTTTTGTAGGTTATATAAATAAGTTAATTGAACTATAACGATTGGAAGAAAGTCCATTTACGTCGTATTAAAAATTGCCAATATCCTTGTGATGAGATTATATAAAATAAAATGCCTCGAATATATTATGTCAAGTACGCACATGGTTTAATTTTGATCTTCAAATATGTACGATTAATTAGTTATATGTTATTTTATGATTTACGAAACAGGCTTGGAGATGCGACTGGTACCTACCTGAAGTCTTGAAACTACATGAACGCCGATGATGCATGTAGAGTTGCCTATATATCGGCGCAATGTTAAAACCATTACTATAACTATTGAACTATAAACATTTATTCTAACATTATAAAATATTGTACATAATTTTAATATTTTGAAGGCCTATTTAAAAACAATTTTTTTTATTATCTTGTTTCAAAATTTGCGTTATACAATAGTTGTTATTATAAAAACTGGATTGTCATGTTTTATTTATTTTTTATTATATTTTATTGAATTAACGCCTGTGAAGCTCAAGTACAAATGTATAATATTAAACATAATATTATGCAATTTAAAATGGTAAATTTAAGATAGATATTGATAAATGATAATTAATATATAACCAATGACTTACATAGACAGTATGTTTTTGTGGTACGGTAAAAAATCAAGCCAAGAAATGCAATTAATTGAGTCCGAATTGTAATAAGTACTAAACAAAATGATAATTATTATTTTAAAATATTTTCTATAGCTTGGTCCACGTCTTCATTTATTTTTGAAATTCTTGTGTCGAAATTCACTCATAATCGGAACGATCAATGAACATATAAACGGTTTATTAAACTATCTAAGTGTACAAGTACAATACAAGCATATTATTGTAGTTAATAACATTGCACATTAGTACATTGTATTCATTTTATGTTATTTTATTTTATAACAATAATAATAAATATAATGTATTCTAAAAAAATATTCACAATATATTTACAACGTAATAAATAATTAATAATAATTATAAAAAACATATATTTCTCATTTATAATTAATATATTGATATTGTGGTCTTTGGAGTTTTTGTATTTGCTAATGATACCTTAGTCGAACATTTTCTATGTATAATTGTCGAGCTAAATAGTTAAAAAAAAAAAAAAAAAACAAGTTTGCAACTCCTCTTTAAGCATAAAGTTTATTTTGGGGGGTATGTAAGTGTTAGGTTATTTGTAGGAAAATAAAAATAATATAAACAAATATAAAAACAAATGTTATTAATCTTAATTATAGAATTGACCAACAACTAATCATATATGAACACATGAGCATATCATATACGAACTATATTATTAATTACTTTATTATTCAACTTTCAGGTAAGTAAATTGAAAACATTATAATTAATAGGTTCCCACGAGCACCATTTTTATTCGACTATCAAGATGAAACTGAACAATGATCAAGTACAGAACGAAGAAAAAAGACGTAACATTTTAAGAAACAAAAAAGAATGGATATTAATTATGTATTATGTATATAATTTATACTACTAATGACAGAAATATAGTTTCAAACGGAAGATTAAAAGTCTACATAAGTACTACCTATGTAACTTTGTTTTTATTTACATTATGACATCAGCAAACATGGTCGTCTGGAGGGAGGTCATTTGTCTTCCACTGGACTTTAAATGTAATTACGAATTTTTTAAATTTTATAATATTGTATAAATAAATATTTCATTGATATTTTATTCGTGACTAATAACCCAGAATAATTATGAAGAGAATAATCAATTTAAAATAAAGAATTAGATGGGCATCGCTCTGCTGTACAGTTGGAGGTGGAGTGCACCTCGTTCATAGGATAGGTTATTACAATGGATTTGTCAAATTTGAATGCGATGATAGGTATCATTGTATACGAATAACGATTCTGAACGGAGATGATATGTTGGTCTAAAATGGGTATATTATAATATAGTATTTTATATTTAAATTGAAATATAATGCAATAGTATGGAATTTCGTAAAAATTTAGATTTCAAACAATCATAAATTTTTTTCCTTTAAGTTTAGTAGACATTTTTTTTATAGATTTTTGAAGAGTAACATATGGATAACCCAGTGTAAAAACGTTAATCCTGAAGTATAAACTGAAAAAATTTTATGAATTTACAACTACAAAATAACTTGCAAATTATCGCAATTTTAACATATTTTATACACATTTTAATTTTATAGGCTTACAAAAAAAAATTTGAGTTAAACCATTTCCGATGTTTTTTAGTGACGATAAGTATAACTTATGGCAAACCTTGTATTAACTTTTCAAGGGTTTTCGAACAGCCAAATAAATTTTAGAGATATTTCAAAAAAAAAAAAAAATATTACAAAAATCGAAAATTTAAATTGTCTATAAATATGTTAAAATCAGTCAAAATAATTTGAAAACTTATCCATGTATAGAAAAAGCCAATATAAAGATTTGGTGAAAATTTCAAGTGTTTGTATCATTCAGTTTTTGAGTTAAAGCATTTAAAAAAAATGTATTTTGTCAAACCGTGAATTTGCGTAAATTTTCCCGTTTTTTCTTAACTTTTTTATCGTTTTTTTTGACGCTTTAAAAAGGATTAAAAAGGTGGATTTTTGACTTGCCCAAGTACCATCTAAATTCATTTCCTTTTAGAAAAAATGCTGTTTAAGAAAATCGAAGCATATTTACTGCCCAAAAAGTTGTCATCAGACACAAAAAAAAAAAAAAAATTTAAAAAAATTAATAAATAAAAACATATCATTGTAAAACCAATAGATTCCAGAATCCAGATTCCGTTCAGAATCTCAAATTAACATATAAAAATTTAAAATGAATTTTTTGTAGGTAACTGTTTTCGAACACCGTTAATAAATATCTAATAAAATGTCTATATGTCTAAAAAAATTTAAAAAGTTTAATTTTATAATTACATTGTAATTCTAGTTATACTCTTATGTTGGGAAATACAATATTGAATAATATCAAATCATTTTAGAATTACATTGAACAACACAAATCTAAATAATCTAATATTCCGGAAAGTATGTCGTACATCAAAATTACTTCCACCAGTTCCAATGAGTTGGCTCAATTTTTTCTAATGATGGAAATCAGTGATTCTTACCGTCTACATTGCAATTAATATAAATGCGGATAATGATGCTATAATCATAAATTCTAATTTAAATATATCTTCGTGGTATTTTAGATAAGAATATAATTGTCGATGGTTATGCAATCGCTGAATGTTTATTATACTGTGGGCCACCTATTGTATTAATTTAACCACTATTCATTGCCAACAGTATACTTTGTAGCATTTATACAGGGTTTAATTCTGAGTATAATCATAGATTAAATATATATAGATACGATAGTAGTAAAGATAAAAGTGCTCATTCGAGAGGAGGGGGAGTTCTTATTGGTGTTCATAAAGATATCTCATTACAGCTTATTCCTACAATCGACAAGACTATTGAGCACTTGTTTGTCATGTGTGTCAAGTTTACACAGATGTATCATATTTATTCACTGCAAGAAATGTCAAATCTACTGTAATTTTTTAATTTAATTTTATTTGGATAAACGTTTTTAGGGTTCAAGTACAAATAATCATTAAATTTTACATCAGAATTCAGAATTATCATTGTACAGTGTTATGTCACATTTATTATAAATACTGATATACTATATTATGTTGCGACGACTGCAGTCGATATAACATACCAGTAAATAATAACGATACTTATTAAAACCCAATTGTACATATAACAATATGTCACATAATTTCCATAATCTTTTATGAATTATTACAGTACGTACACCGTAATATTATGATTAAGTATATCCGTCCAATTTTGGCAAATAGCCAATCGGAGTGGTGAATGTCGTACTTCGTACGAACAAACAATTGTAAATCATTGAAAATAATTATTGTCCAGTTAAAAAGTCGGGTCACTATTGATTATTATTTTATTCTCTGGAACAACACAGCAGTTATCACATTTTCAATTCGTAAAGAAGTTTAGTTTGCAACACTTTGATTTCCTACTGGAATTTTCTAGTTAAAATACAAGAGAAAACAATAGTCAAAGAAAATTATACATGAATATTATACTTAAAGAAAATCTCGCGTTGTCTAGAATAATTTATGGTTGTGACTTTAAATGATTTGTTTATCTGATACGTCCACTTTATCGCGTTAAAATATGTAACTAAATAAATTGAGTTTTTTTTGTTGCTGAATATGGCATGTGTAGGTAAAAAAATTAAAATAGGAAATTATGTAAGACATTTTGTTTGTTTCTAGTCCAAAAATTTGACTTTTCAGGGAAAATTTTTTATGTTGAATATCCACCTTTAATTTTTAAATCTCACAATGTTATTTAGAAATAGCCGATTTTTAATGCACGGTTATTTCACGTTATTTAAATGTGGAAATCGCTTGATACGAAAAAACCTATAAGCATAATAAACACGTAGTACCTACGTTAACACGATTTCACTGGGATAATAACCGCGAGTGTAAATTGATAATGCAATAATTATACACCTTTGTTATTGTCGTGTGAAACCTATTATACATTTAATAAAACTGTAAGTATAGAATCTTAATGTCGACATAAATGGCCACAAGGGAGTGACAAAATGTGATATCAACATATACATTATAATAATATTATGCTGACCTTCACTGAGAATCGTTTGTCAAATCCAGTAATTTATAATAATTATTTTTAAATCTATTCAAATTACACGTCTAACATAAAACAAAAATATAAATTATACAACTTGAACCTGATTCCCTGACCATAATATTATAACACCATGTTTTGCGTTTTTTTATCCTTCTTGTACATTGGTACTAAAACATCCCGTTATATATATATATATATATATATATAGATAGATACATATGCTCTGGACCATGGAATATCATTAAAGTAAGTAATTTTGGAATCCGAACACCTGTAATATGAACTTTAATTGAATACCCGGCAGATGCAAAATTGGCATGATTGTCCAAATTATTGAACTATGAATATCGTAAACGGTCTGTGTGAATATGGTATATTATATGTACATTCCGTTCGGCCGACACGTTTTAAAAATATATTATATAATAAGCTCACGCGGTTGTAGTGATACGATTGTAAATCATAATATACGAGGAGACGCGGCGTGTAACGTTCTCAGGGTTATTTTTTCGACAATATATAATTCATCCGTCGACTGCACAGTATATTATGGTTAATTTAAAACTGCCAACAATAAAATCTATTATAATGCGGCTCGATATTACTGTATTTGTATGCCGACAAATAATTATTAATCTCTTTTAATGTTTTTATTCGTTCGCGATGATAGTCTCTCGATGAGGCGTATCGTACAGTATATGATATATTATGGTCTACTATTGAAATGGTGATTAATCGACTGAACCGAAAAATATAGTTTAGCATATTATGTAAATGTTAATATATTTTAACAGATAAACATACTGTAGTATGTATAAGAAATCAAATACATTTTATACAGATAAGACTCGTTTTGACAACAGTTTTTTTTCCATCGTAGACGTGTGCACTTTTTACATCTTTTGCTTATTAATGTATAACTTTCTTTGAAATGGTCAAAGGTTAAACAATTAACCCTTAATCTACCCATTATATCGACCCATTCAATGAACAATAATGTATGTATTTTATCCTTTCGAAAGACATGTTCCCTTCACGGTAAGTCGAGGGGCGGTTTTCGTCTATGTATAGTATAGACACTAGACAGACTGTATACATACATATATATATATATATATATATATGTATATCCTATAGTGCGTCCAGCGAGTTGCATTAAAGACCACAAGCACACAAATAAGATACATTTTTGAATCAATATTATTGATCACATAATTATAAATTATAATACATTCATTACATTCTACACAAACTCATATATATATTTATATTTTACTAGTATATATTTATATATTTACATATAGTTTAAGCCAAACAGATGGATAATTTCCAGTTGTAAATAGATAAATGGGTCGCATTGGTTGCAATTGATTTCTGGTGCAAATGTGTCATTTCACGCCTAACATAATAAAAAATTATTATTTAATAACTGTATAACAAAATTATGGATTTGTATTTAATATGTTAGTAATACAAAATCGTGCAATATATAACTGCCGGTATTATATGTACACGTTTATAATTAAATCGTATTAATTTTTTTCTTTTTCTTTCCATTGTTGTATGTAGTAGAAAGGAAAATATTCTTTCTGTGGTAAAAATAGTCCCGTATAGTGTAAATCATTTTTAGTGATTTGGTACAATCGATATACCGATAGACTGAACAGCAAAAATGAAATTTATTTGATTGTTAAAATAAACTTTACACTAACAGTAAATATTTTTGAAAAAACCTTAATTATCGTAAATTGTAGAAAAAAATAATATCTTTTTTTTCTGTAGCTTGGGGTCACAGGAGGTGTCCAGGTACCCATATCCTGCAATATCCCACTTCTCTGATTCCATACCTGATTTGTAGTTTCACTAAACATTTAGATTGCGTAAAGTTGGCTAATAAATATGTCTAGTTGATTTTATTTTATAATACAAATTTAAGTTCAATATACAATTTTCTTATTAGTTCACTAATTTACTGTCAGAAAACTAAATTGATTTTGAACTTTTTAAACATCTCTCTCCACCAGAAGAAAATCGTATCTATACGTGATACGTCACTGCGAATAGTCGGTCGTGACATCTGTCTCGCTTCGTTAGGTTCTTGTGGTGAAAACGCTGAAAACCTTCTGTCGCGTCGTAAAAAGCCACGTACGAGTGTGTAGTTAACGCAACCAATGCACAATCAATTCATAGTGTGTTATCTAGATACATTAGACGGGTTGATTGTCGTGGAATATTATAATTAGGGAACGGATTTAAATGCTCTAAAAAACAAGAAAAATGCCTTAAAAAAATATGATTTAATTCCTAAAAAAAATGCTTTAACATCAAAAAATTCCCTAAAAAACTTTAAAAATGGGTTTATATTCAACAAAAACAAAATTTTGAATTTAAAACTTCTAAAAAAAACACATTATTATGAAAAATCTAATAAAAATATTTAAACACAAATAATACAATACAACCTAAATTAATTAACTTTTAATTATCTTCTGTCCATCTTCTTTTTACGTGTCAACAATAATTTTGTAATTTCGTAGCATAATACACGTGCTAACAATAATTTCGTAATTTCGTAACATAATACATATTTAGGTATTTTAATTTTTTTAGAATAAATGTGGAAAAAATGTTGAAAAAATGACTTCAAAACCACAAAATGCACTAAAAATTTCAAAAAAATGCAAAATAAAAGTTATATTTTTTAATTCTTTGATGTATGAAATGAACTTTTTGCTTGGAAACCAATGTTTTCGGACATTCAGAAAAAAATGCAATTTGCATTCAAATCCATTTCCTAATTATAATATATTATATAATAGGTACAAAAACGTGCGCAACATCGGGACATCTCGTTGATCGTGTTTGTAGGAAATACGCACGTCCAACAAAATATTAATTGTGTTAAACAATAATTAATGCACGTAGAGAAATATGATTACTATTCATAAATCACTTGTGAAATAAGAATGTTACAATGTACATGTTAAATATATAATATATTCAATTACATATATGAATGTGTGTAATAATTGAATATATATATATATTAATTTTGTTGATTAGTTTGTATTCGAAATACTAGACTTTTCGTAAGAACATTTATAATTTTTTGTGAATTATGATGTCAATGAATGTCAACGAAATAATGATATATAATCGAACAAAAACTAAAAACTATAATAGTGTAACTCGTTTTTATTTTAGAAAATCGATAAAACATAAAGAATAACATTTTTAAATTTGCCTTAGTAGTATATGAAACTAATTCATAGGTATTGCGGTTCTTTAATATTTATTATAAAACCTATAAATCGGAAGTTGTACGTCTAACATGTTGAGATGTCCAGTTGGTTTCGATTACTTTCGTAATTGATAAGTATATAAGCATTATATTATGTATGCATATCGTCATGCGATTATAATTATCAGCGAAAACTCATCGAAACGATGCGATATTATAATGCATGATGATATAGTTGATAACAGCCGTCCGTGGTTGTTCATGTCTCATCCGGACCGGGAGGGCCGGAGAATTATGATAATTAGTTTTTTTTCTTTGGGGGGGTTATTCTCAACACGCCATAACCATGAAGTTTACGACGTGAACGACCAATCAACGTACTTTTTTTCATGGCCAAATTTCATTCAGGTGTAGGTACTGTTTATTGGAATAAAAAAAAAACAATTTGATATTTAAAAACGATTTTATTACAATTTTTATTTGGTTCGCAAATTTATAAAACCTTCTTTTCATTTGAAAATCAAATTTGACAATAATACAAATAATAATAATAATAATAATAACATAATATTGACAGCGTTTCATTCATAAATATATATATATTTATATAGTTTCATTATTATTTATTATAAATTATAATAATACGTATAGGTTCGTCGCCGTTATGAATTTACACGTCTACATTATATTATCATTTGAAATTAGTTTTTATAGATGCACTATAATTTGTGTGGTAACTGGCTACTGGTATATAGACAACCTATAGGTTATAAAAATATAGTATACGTAACAGACATAAGATACACAATATTATTGTAAAAATATTAATAAAATAAAGTGAAC
Source organism: Chaitophorus viminalis (assembly GCA_025469195.1). Taxonomy (NCBI): domain Eukaryota; kingdom Metazoa; phylum Arthropoda; class Insecta; order Hemiptera; family Aphididae; genus Chaitophorus; species Chaitophorus viminalis. Next base: position 54,267 of record JAIPRK010000072.1, read on the forward strand.
CGAGGAATTACGATTAAATTCAATTAATAGCATGTGTTGCCTCTTTTTTTTTTTGTACAAGACATTCTATACCACATTGTACGCGTATAATAGAATGAAACATCACTGAATCGACAGTTTTTTATTTTTTGAAAATGTTATTGTTTTTAATCGACTTTTCTAGTCAAATAACATCAACTACACTATATTATACGTAGTACGTATATAATATACCGTAGTGGTAACTGGTAACTCACTAGAAATTGGCACTAGGATATATCAATTTTTAACAAGACTCGTAGAAATAAATAAGAAAAGACCATTAATCATAATTCCCAGGAACGGAAAAAATATGAACACAATATTATATACCATATTATTATTATTATTATTATTATTATTATTATATATTTTCCAATTGAACGCGCGATGTAAAAAACCGTTTTTTCTTGAATGAAACCATACAGTTGTCCATATTTTATTTACATCAAATGTTCAATTCAAAACAATTTCCAGTTTATTTCAGGTAATTTTTGTTTTTAGTTATAACCATGTTATACTATGTTTTATATATTGTAATATTGTACATATAATGTACCATAAATATTAAAGATGTATATATATATATATATATATACATACAATGTTATTCTATTCCAAAACAAATATTTGATTTTAATAGACATTACGCATATATAATATACTTATGTAAAATAATATAATATATACAGGTTGATTTGCTAAGCAAGCTCACCCCCTATTTTGATCCTAAATATGCTAAAATTTATTAAAATAGAACAGAAGAGGTTAGGAACCACTGATCTAGATGGATTTGATGATGTGGAGAAATTGAATTTTACGTCGAACTTGAAACACCCTGTAAGTAAGTATATAATATATTATAATATATTTATAGGCGGACGTTTGAACAATTGATATGCGTAAAAACGAATATTTTCGTTTGATGCCCCGCGTGCGCGAATATAATATTTTAATAGTATGTTATCACGCAGAATAATAATAATAATAATAATAATAACAATAGTATAATATAACAGATTGAATTATTCGTATAAAACTCTTTAAATATTTCTGTTCGTTTCGTTCCCATTGAATGAAAGCCAAACAACGTCCCTGATGTAAACATTATTATTTTTTAAACAATGTGCGCCGAGGTCTTTTGTTGCTCCGACGGCACGGCGCACTATATGTATATACTCGGCGCGTACGCGTTTGGTTCACATGAGTGAATCCCTCTAACCCTTTCGAAAATATCCACGTATAAGCACTGGGTTCTTGTGTGGGGTATTACTTATGAAAAAACGCGATTGAGGAATACGATATTATTATTATCATTATTACATTATTACCTTGTGGCTGCAGTAGAGCCAGTGTTCGGTCTGATTTTCTAACGAGACCGGTGTATAACCCATACACACTCTTACGTACAGACTTAGATGATCGTCTGGAGCGGAATAATGATGAGATATAATATATTCATAGCGCACAAATACGCTTTGAAAACCAAAACAATGTATACGCGTTTAAAACACAAATAAAATTTATTTTCATATCACTTATAATTTTTATTTGTATAACATACATACATATATAATATAAATGTATATATATATATATATATATATATATATATAAATATATTAATAATTTTTTTTACAAATAGGCCTTTGACAAATAATATATTTATATAATATATAGGTACACGTTATATAATTTCAATAATTTACTACACACAAAACCGAAAGCGTATAACAGGCCAACATACGCTTCCAGAATTATAAATTCTTTAAAGTAATGCAAGATTGTACAAATTAGTCTACCTGTAAACGAATGGAAGATTACAGTTTTTTTTTTTTTTTTGATTGGATGGATATTACATTCTTACAATATATATGTATAATAATAAGTATAGTAATAATAATAATAATAATAATAATAATAATAATAATTATAGTAATAATAATAATAATAATAATATGTAATAATAACACATTTCGCTGTCGAACGTACACGTTTTCATAAACACATAATTTATATGTATCTATTATAATATTATCCGGAATACGTTTTACGGCGACGTGTTTAGTCAATATCGTGATTGTGAATAAAGTCACAATTTTGTCGTTTAAAATAATTCAAAGGCACAGAAACAGAGAGATTCAATTTCCTACATAATACGATATACCAAGTCAAAAATAATACACGTAAATCATAAAAACATAAATCATGCTGTGGTGTCGGTAACACGTTTTCGTGCACAGGCACGTTTACTCATGATGTACACCTCCAAAACCATGGAACAGATTAATGTTGAGTAAACGTTGCAGAAATTTTCGAATGAAAATCGACCCGTCGATATATTACACGAAATGGAAAATAAATTACAATAATAATATTATATTTTATAGTACCTATACTTATACTAGTAGAATAATGATAATAACGTTAAAATCACAGGTGGCCCCCACTTCATAAATCGCAATAAAAAAAAAAAAAATAGAGCGAGATACATAAAAAAAAAAAAACGATTTCGTTAAAATATAAAAACAACAACATCCGTATGCGTAATTTTTGGGCGAACGCTAATAAACGCGACGACGATACAACAAGACGTGTTGTAGGCGCGTTCGGCGTGTGTGGCGGAAAACAAACGAAGCACAGAAAATCGTTTTTCGACCACTACACGGTTGCGGTGCACAGTCAAGACGAGATATGCCACTGATGCTGAGGCATGCGCCCGCGGTCGTCGCCGTTCAGTGGCGACCACGGTGCCGGCGGGTGATGATCTCGGGGGATGGCGTTGTGCTACCTCCATTCGGCCGCGACGGTGTCGTAATACGAAGCGGGGGATTTGTTTCAATAGGCCGCGGTGCCGTGGTGGTGATGGGCCATCAGCGACGTGTGGTGATGTGGGTGATGGTGGTGATGGTGGTGATTGAGGTCGGTCAGATAGTGGTGACCGTGGTCGACGGACGACGGTTGGATGGACGGCGCGCCGGATCCGGCGTTCATGTACCTGTGCAGACAAGAGACAGGAAAAATATAGTCATCGATTGTTTTAATAGCCATGCAAATGAATTAATATATAAATATAATAATATATTAATTATAATTATTATCATATTAACTATACTGACTAATAATCTACGAATTAATGATATAAAATTATTTGTGTTAAAATATGCTATCATTATCGAAATTACTCAACTAATTGTACGAGGGAAACAAAACATTGTATGAAGGTAGGTACGTCTTGCTAAACCGGTTAGATTTTGAAAAATATAGCGAAACTTGGGTTGGCCAACTTCTCGAACCACGGCCAACTTAATGAATGAATGAATGACGTACTAAATAGTTTTGTTCTCAAATTCATATAAACTTGTTTCGTGCCTTACGCAAAATCGTGTCACTAATAAAACGTATTAAATGTCCATCTTAATGCCTCACTACGTTGCTTATCTATATCGTATTTCTTATCACTAAAGTTTGGAAAAAGTCATAAAAACACGTTTATACGCTGTAGTCTCTATAATATTATCCGGAAAGCGATTCTGAGTGAAAAAAATTCACTAAAGTGTTTGGCGGGAAAATCAAGTTTATTATAATCAACAACAGTTATAGGTCGAAGGCATGCGTGGAACAAGATTTTAAGATTTTGGATCTATTGTGAGGCGTTAAGATATTATTATATATATATATATATATATAGATGTGTTATTTTATTCATGACGTCAGTGGACGTTTATCGTCAGGGATAACAATGAGAGCGCACAGAGTCACAAATGAACAGTATCATAGAGGGTAATGTGCTTACCAGTCGGACGATGGCGGCGTGGGTAGAGATAGCGCAGAGGTGGCCGTCGGGTGTAGGACGGACGGCGTTTGGGAGCTGTGGTGGTCACCGGGTGAGACTACGCTGGGCGTCGCAGTCGTGCAGCTATCGGTCACCCTGATGGATCCGCCGGACGAGCAGTTCGAGTCTTCCGAGTCGTAGTTGCCGTCGCTGTCTAGCTTACCGTTACCGTGTACCTGCGTGCGAAAATGAAAAAATTGTAACAATATGCCATAATTGCAGTACTTTAGATGAATATGCGCGGAAACGGAAAGAAAAATTATAAAATACGAAAGGGAGAGAGTGAAAAAGCAACCACGTAAAGTACCTTCATGTGCTTTCTCAGGGAACTGGGATGAGTGTACGATTTATCACAGCCAGATATCCTACAGTTGTAGGGCTTGTCTGAAGTGTGCACGTGCGAGTGTTTTTTCCTGTCTGAACTGTTGGCAAACCTCCGGTCACATCCTTCGTACTCGCATTTGAACGGCTTCTCGCCTGTAATAACACAAAAATATGTTGTTATTATATTATCATAATATATTGTATTATATTATACGAGTACATTGTATTGATGGAGGGGGGGGTAATTTTTTTGTGAATGCATGTATATAATATTAAAACATACGCGCGTACGTGGCCTATAAACAAAATCACAAAATGATACGCAATTCCCCGGCACATACGTATAATATTATACCCGAGAACTGTCACGCACAATGTGTGTACCCTCACGATAAATTACAGCGTAAATACGGTATGTGAATACGTATACACATATAATACACATAATATACAATATACACGTATATGTGCTCGCGCGGAGCGTGTTTTTATCGATTTTGTTTCGACGGTAATAGTTGTGTTGGAATTTTTCCCCGGACAAAGAGACTCTGTAAATAACTTATTATTCAATACTTTTATAATGGACGAATGTAAGGGAAAAAAAGGTCGTTTAGAAACCTTGAAGATTTTAGGTCGAGACCCTTTTTTTTTCTCGTCTGGTGGTCAACGGTATAGTTTGGTTACTCCCGGAGTTTAACCTTCCATTCACTTGTGTTACTCGGATAGTCCATAAATCCTGTACTAAGTGATGTGGGAATGTACAAAAGGCTTTTATCAACGCAACCCGTGTCGAATCGTCAATTTCTACCAGCGACAGAGAGAAAAAAAAGGAAGATTTTTCTGTTTTTATTACGATAGGACCCGATTTTGTGTAACGCATGACACTGAGGCTGACGAATGCGTCCTTGGTCTGCAGGATAGCGCCTTATAGAGTTAGCATTCGATGTTGCCTCAACGGTCAGGTAGTTACACACGGAAGATTACATGTTATATATTATTATGTTTATAAAGAGATACGGATAAATGTTTCCATTCAAACGTTTTTCGTTGCACATTTTTCTCATCGCAGGAACACTGGGTATATAATATATACAGTATACAACAGTTGATGTCACACATTCACTCACCTATAAAATACCTATTATGTATATGTACGAAAATACACGTTTCCAATACGATACAGTCTATAGGACTACGGGAGGTCAGACTTATCGACGTTTCCCGCTTTTCTTTGTACACGATATTGTATTATTATATTATTTATATAAACTCATCGCGGTCCGCGTAGTATAATTCCGACGGTTTTAATTTACTCTACGAAACGATGACGTTCTCCGTGGCAACCGTGATTTCATGATTCGAACGTGATTGGAGTGTACGACTGGTCACACGGTTAAGTGTGTGAGTGTGTGTGTGTGGCCACGAGACCTCTTTTACGGTAACTTGTACACACGGACCGCACGTGATGCGTACAGGTATACGTATATCATACTATGATACATTATTGTTGTCCGTTGCAAATATCCCCTCTCGCCGTTTCCTCCGTTCGACTGGGCCCCGTGTCAGTTGAAAAGGAGTTGAAAGCTCGTTATCGACAATCATGCACATAGGCACTATACATATTATACTGTACAGTATTTGAGACGGTGTGTAGTATAGTACATTATTTTTCTAGATGAATTCACACCTAGAAGTTGCACCTGGCCTCGGACTGGCACGAACGATATGCACGTCGTGGTTACGACGAGTGACGATGACGACTACGGACGACAATATAGTATGCGACTTGCGCGTGCGCATTATACCGTGTTCATACGGGGCGACTGGGAGACTGCAGTTGACCCCGCGATGAGTGCTGCCTCCTTTGAACCGTTTTTGACCGGGTCCAAGTTTTTATTTATTTCGCGTATGCCCTTAATATGTAATATTATAACATTGGTCGCATATTATGGTTGAAAATGTTCACAAAATTCTTATCAGTCATCTTGCTTATCAGTACTCTGTTCGATTCTCTTCTGTTGGATCGACGAGTATAACGCGCTAAACACAAAATTAATCTCGTGATCGTTAAACACCGCGCATGGATATCCATAAATGCATATAAAGTGTACGCATGTGTATATAATACAAAATACAGTATATACATAGGGACATGGAATTGACGTTAAAATAATACGATTGTTGTCGGTTTAACAGGCCGTTAAAAATTAAATAAAAAACGAAAACTATTGAAATGTTTTTTCGGAAAATATTATTATCACTATTGTTATGTGGTAGTAAAAATAAATGTAGTTATACAGTACGCGTTGCGCATTCTACACTACTCTAGACGACCGCTGCCACTGTCCGTCTGACGTTAAATATCGCCCGTTTGCTCGTACATTTATAAGCATATACTATTTAAACGGCCGAATACCAATACTTCCGACTTCCTATATAGATATGATTGTATAATTATGTATAAATATACAATACGTATGTATATTAATATATATATATATAGTACCACCGGCGCTTAAGTCGCGGTTCTCGTCGTCGTCGTCGTCGTTTTAATATTGTATGTACAATAATAACGATTAGCGGCGCGTATAATAATATTATTGTAACATCGATGTTTTCGTATATTTAACGACCCCGGTGAGCCCGTGTACAGCTCGTCCTCGTTGTGTGCTGTGTATATATGTATATATATAAACGAGCCGAAGATGAGTGTTTTAACGATATTCATATGTTATGGTATATGTACAATGGACTGGAATGCAATAAAAATATACGTGTGTATATATTATATATTATACGCATATTATATATGTATGTCGTCGTCAAAAGATAAGTATAATAAAAAAAGAAAAAAACTCCGTTTCCTCGACCTCCGTCCGTATTATATATATTTATATACTCCTTCTCATTTCATAAATTGGGTGGCATTTCCAAGGACTCTTAATTTTTAATGAGTTATTTAAAAAAAGGACAACTAAACGGGTTTATGACTTATGGGTTTGAGAATAATAATGAAAACAACGTGGACGCGTATTATGTTTCGTTGATGTACGAACTAACGTTCATCCCAGGAATATTGTGCCCACTCGCATACTCACTACTGCTGCTGCTGCCGTCGCAGTTATGTTGTCTGCCGGATAGATTTCTATCGTGATCAGTACGAAACAACTCGGTTCCAAATCGGAAGAAGACATATATTCTATAGAGCGTGGGTGAACAGAGAAAACGATACTGCATAAAAGGATAAAAGAAAATAACATATAGGCATACATGCGCATGTAACAAATATCGCTGTATAGATTAGCCCATCGCCAGTCATCGTATAATATGCAATAAAGTGACGTTTATCGGGTATTTTCCTGGTAAGTTTGTGAAAGCAGAAAGAGTCGCAACTACTGCGGCAGCTGCAGCAGTCACGCGATATAATATTATGCTGTACCTGTATAGTGTATACACAACAACGCTTAGGTGTGCGTACTGCGCAGTAAAGGTCAAACGAATAGATATATAAATATATAATATAATATAATATACAATATACAATATATATATATCCATGGTGCAGCGGTTAAGTATTACAATGTCAATCCGCATCGATTGTAAATCGAGTAAACCCGCGAGTGTGTTTTATTAAAAATATAATATTATACGATGCGATGCATATAGTTTATTATAACCTAACCAATAGTATCGTAGTAGATCGAAAGCGATTATTTATTTATTTTATTTCATATACGTATAGTGTACCTACTATTATGATATTTTTGTTGTTTTATTTTTCCAAACACACTATTGTCATCGCCGTGTGTATATACAATATACATAATATATATTTTATACTGTACTGATCCGCGTCGTATCTAACACGCATCGGACGCGATTTATTTCATGTACGAACGCATTAACTCGGTAACTCTGGACGGTCCGAGTGCTAGGAAATTCGAGGGTAACATGTCGGGCGAACAAACAATAGTGTTTTAGACACTATACCTGTATACGTCGTATCACGTCATTGAAATATTGTGTTGTGAAACGTGTATACATTATGATATACGAATTCGGCGTGCTCGCGGTCACCGACCTTATACGAATATAGTGCTATTGTTTCATCGCCTAGTATATGCGTGTAGTATACGCATGCGTGTACAAACGTCGATAATGTTTTATTGGAGGAATTAGCGCCAAGAGTATCCGGCTGTGGTCACGACGACGGAATCTGCGCGTCCAGGACCGGCGCGCCGTATATTAACGTTTATCGGCATCGAGGGTCAATATGATCATGCAGATCACGATGATACACTTTGTGCATAAGTACAAAAATCAAAGAGCAGTGTACTGCAATATTTGAAAACACGTGATGAAATCGTTGTAGTCGAAAAAACGGACGAATATCGTAGTACGTAGTTGGCTTATATTAGATGAACAGACAAAATTACACATCATTTCCGTGCACACGATACATTTAAATCGATAGGGGCTTAATTTTTAACTGCATATTATACATCACGGGCCACACACTTGTAAAGTTCAGCGAGTTTATATAGTGAAGAAAATTGCAAATTTTTCGGTTCTGTCACCACCTCTATTTATTTATTATATAATTATATTATATAAAAATATGTGTATAAGCACGTCGACGGCGAGCAGTAAAATACGTTTTAATATAAAACGAATACGAAACACCGTCGACGACAGAGTTAATCCATATCTGTCAGCTAACTCGCAATCTATACATACGTACATATTTGAGTGTATTTATCATGGAAGCGCGTGCGTAAGAATCCACCGAACCTACACGCGTATATATATATATATATATATATATATACGTATAAAAGTATTTATTGTATGTATACGAACAGCTGGACAATGGGGCGCACATCTGTCGGACGGAAGCGTCGCGATGACCAATGACTCCGGCGAAGAGGACCATTACAAAAGATCGCTACTTAATAAAATCTCTATTGAATATGCCTATACCCCGTACGTGCGTATGCACGGGGCCCGAGAGGACTCTAAGGTGCCGAACGAATCGACAGAAAAGAAATATACCCACCCGGTGTTAAATTGTAACGGGGGCCAGCACCTTCGCGACGGGACGTCTATTGTGACGCGACGCGTATACCTATATATTTACACGTATATAGGCGCGTCACGATCATAAATATTGCACACGCTGGCGACACATATATTTACCTTTTTATTCTTCAATTTTAGGATTCCTAGTAAATTTTTTTCGGTCTCCTAAAGTGAGTAGAGTACAACAATAATAATAATAATAATAATAATACATGTAGTATTATATTATATAATAAAATATGTCGTAATGTAGGTTACGTTAGGTTGTCCTTTTGCACGGAGCATTTTAGACCACACGCAACGGAGACGAGATGCGTAAAATAGATTAAGAAAACAATCATTATATATATGTATATAATAGTGAGTGTCTATATTGTGTTACGAAGTGTATGTCGGACACGAAACTTTGCCTACCCGTTATACGAGCGTGCCGATTGACGTATACAACCGACGCGGAGTGCCTTATTTATAGCAGAGGTGCAGGGGTGCAATGCACCAGTGGAGAGGGTTTTCAGATGTAGTTCGTTGATGTTCTTATAATGACATAAAATAATAGGTATATTTTATAATACATCGAAAATATTTTATAATCAAACATATTGAATAATGATTCAACAAATATATTATTATTCACAAATGTTAAACAAGACAATAAAATTATTGATATTGGCTATGAATTTCTTTTTAACTCATGCATATATTACACTTATCAGTGGAGTATAGATTATTATGTCAGTCAATTTTTTTATACGTAGTTGTACTCTGGCCTACCAAGACGACTCCAGCACTATCCAACGACGTGCTGGTCTTCGATACACGAAATCGAATGGAAATAATACGTTGACCCATAAAACGGTATCGATATACATATTAAACACCACCTGTATGGATACTGCGTGTACTGCTCGCGTTCGGCTATGAATAATAACGACCGGGCTGTCGACCAATCGCGGTAACCGTGTAGACGCACTAGACTCGCGTTGCTATTGTTTCGGACACGTATATTATTATAGGTATAGATACAAATAAGCGCAAATCATTTCACCGCGTCTATACCGCGTGAGCATATCAATAATAATAATAATAATAATAATAATAATAATAATAATAATAACAATAAACAAAAACAGGAAAAAAAAACCAATAATTACTGATTGATGACTCGATTCTGTTCAAACAATGTTAAATATTATTACACCGAGTTTTTCCCTATTGTTTACGCCCCGATGATATACCCGCGGGTGACCTAGCGCGCTTGGCTTCGGCTACATTAAGACCTTTTGAACAACGAAATTAAATAAATTTCCCATCTCGCGGCACGTGTTGTATGTACACGTTATGTGTATATATCATACAAGTAATCTAAAGTACACGCCGCCAATAGGTTTCGTGTCGTATGTATATAAACATTATTATTGAAGTGCGCGCGGAAATTGCATCAACACAATAATATGTATAAAATTACTATACATAGTTGTTCAAATACGTGCAAATATTATAAAATATAAGACTATAAACTTACGTAAAATGTAGTTGTACTGTTATATACGTATAATATTATAAGTAGAACACGGTACGCGAGTAATGTCAACGATAAGAAGAAAAAACATATATAAATCTATATGGCGACATACCTACACCATTGCAGGATCACTTTTTTTCCCTTCCGTCAAGCTCTGACGTCCGCACGTGTATTGCGTATATGCACAACGGTAATGCAAGTCCACATAAAGGACTACGCACACACATACGTTCGTGGATACACATATATATATACACACACATTTAATATAATTTATAGCCATCTCTATTCCGGTGGTCCGGCAACAAACGACACCACAAATCAAATTACCAGTCCACTTGCGGTTTTAATTATACGTGGACAATTAAAAAATTGTACAACTCGTAATGAATTTACAATATAAAATGGCTTATTATATATGAATTATACAACGTCTGGTTGTTTTTTACTCGTATGAATACAACGAGTCTTCTCCTGAGAACCGTCTTCGGTTTATTATTATTACTACTACCATTATTATTATATACCTATATGTTTTTTCCCGTTTACGAGTTTTTATTCTTTTTCAATCGTTCAGCAGCACTTATCATAGGATATCATTATCATATATATAATATATATTCATTTACGCACGTTGGAACAATTTGTGATTCGTAAAGGGGCAAGGGGCGGGAGATAGAACATGACAGGCACAAGAACGTAATATAAAGAGACGCAATAATAATAATAATAATAATAATAAGGGTTATAAACAGAGAATTTGTCAGCATTACAAAAGGGTTGTATAACATAAAAGAAATCGTAACAGCCTTGAGGAGTAAGTTACCGGTTTACATGTATTTTCGTAAGGATTTACGGTTTTGTTCTTCTGAGGACATTATTTTATTGTTTTGCGTGTTCGTCCAGCACATTTTATTATATTATATTATCGTAATTTACAAACGCAATAGTATTATGCGAATATCGCGCATTATTTAACCACGTAAATATATAATATATTATAATTTATAATACCTTGGCATGCACGCGATTGTATAATGTCTATTCTCGTAATAACGTTGCAGTAGTAAGAATTTGCTTATTCATTAATAATGGTAAACGAACTTCATTAACGAGTAACTACGTCTGCGGGATGACACTAATAAAACACGCGCTTATAATTTAATACATTACGTTTGTACTACTATTACTACCTACGCGCCGCATACATCCCAATTGAATTTTTCTTACAGTACCTACCTAAATCTATACCGTATACACACACGTCTGTTATAATATTCATTTCTACGAATCAAATGTTATACTACTATTGTTGGATAATTTTGATGATAGATAATAATTGTAAATAAAAAAAAAATATCACAATATTATGCACATTATCATAATATACGTAACTATATGATATTATATTCTCGGTATATCTACGCGGCATTGACTATCTGGGGGGGGAATATCCATTTTAGGGACCATTTGTCTTGCATTGTGGCGGCCAGTGCAGCTGCTCGCTTCGTGGAAAAAAATGGATATCGTCCTTACACGCACACATATACACACGTATATATATACGCACACGCACATACACTTACAAACCGACGACAATAATTTATCACATTGGGCGTGATAAAAACTCAGAAGCATACTTGAAACCCCCCCTAAATGTCTAGGGGCCGCATCAAACAATATACTGCAAAAGCGATTCAAATAAATATTTAATGCGTTGTCCAAACATTTGCATAGGAAATAGATTGGACAAATAATTCGTTTCGGCCGTTCAGAAGGGGATTCCTATATTATTTCTTTATTTATACAGACCATCTGATAGAATATAAGTCGTGTATTTGCCTATTATGTTATACAAATCGTACGTTTTATCCTTATAATTACATTAGTTCACGTATACACAATAAAAAATAACCGTATATATATAAACCAATAAAACGCACACCTGTTCATTTATATATATTTAGGTGTATCGTTCCACGGGGGAAAAAAAACTAGAAGAAAAATATCAGTTTACCGCCAACCAATTAACAATGTATACACGCGTATGTATACCTTTTATAAAACTTTGTATATTTTCCAGTATAACTGCATCTATACCTTTATAATAAAGAAAAAAAATTTACAATCGATTTATCGTCCAAAAAATTCCCTGAATCATTTCGCGTCCATCCATTATATAATACACCTTTTGTCGGTATATTTATATATATATATATATATGTATTTATAAATGTATATAAGTATAATATAATTCCCCCAAAATCTTTATAAATCATTAATATTTTTCCTTTTCGACCAATATTATCGTTAGGAAAATCCCCTCTGCTGCGTCAAAAAACCGTTTCGATCGAATATCGTGTATTATAATATTATATACGTATATAATACATGCACGCATTAAAAACAATATAAACGTATTATATATGTATATATGTATGTATGTATATATATATATATATATATATACAAATTATATATATGAAGCAGCAGCAGCAATATACTTTATACACCGATACACGCATGGCGTGGGCAATCGCGACGTTTAACGTTTATCATATTAGTTATGCAAATTTGATCACTCATTACACCAGGTCTGGCATGATAGTACAAGTTTATTTATTGTATATATGTAGAATACGTATTATGTATTTGATATTCAAACCTCCCAAAAGTTAATCGGACAGACCATCCGGACAACATTGATTGATGATGTTGTTATTACTGTCATAACACGATAGGGATATCGATTTAAGCCGATGATAATATGTCATGTTAATTAAACGGTTGACGGCCCGTCTGTCTGTCTGTCGGATTATTTTTAATAACAATATGTTACACGCATGGGAGCGATATCGAGAGCTGTAGCAGCGTGTGCGTCAAAATTCACTCTCTGCGATGAGGAGCATGCGTCTCCTGGAAGAGACTTTAACGAACGTGCACGTACTGTCCGCGATGAACTGACCGTTTTATAAGTAATAATAATGATCATATACATACATACATACATACATACAATGTAGTATAGACGTGCAAGGGCAATAGAGTGCGTGTGTGATTGACTCGTATGGGTGCACTCGTATTTCGAAAGCCAATTGCCTTAAGCTGATTCGATATAATAATAATAATAATAATAATAATAGAAATAATACATAAATATTTTTTCTTCTCTCGTGTACAATTTACACACACACACACATACACTCATGTTCTCACCGCACACACGCATACACATTATATAACATATAAAGACGTTCGGGCAGAAAAACGACAAATATTGCGGATCGATAAACATCTTTGCATTCAACAATAGGGATCCCTGGTATATCAATAATCATAATCTGATTGTACCGTGTTTCCCCTCGTATATATAATGTATTTTTACACCGAAAAAAAAATGATTATCATACACTCGGCAAACACAATAATAATAATATTATATTATGAAATCCGACTGTAAAATTCCAGGATTCATTACACCCTTGTCATACTGACAGCGAATCTGATTGAAAAATCTGGTCAATTATCCCCGCGATCGTTTTCGGTATACATATAATATACCTTTTGACCACCGAGATCGTCAATCACCTCGTGACAACACGGCTAAAGGCAAGATTGCGCGTTTCTCCGTATATATACACATTATATATTATTATGTGCGTACTTGTATTCATACATCATACGGTTGACGATTGACGATAGTACTACTACAGGTACATAGGTACACGACACACGCATAAATGAATACGTATTATATATGTGTGTACTGTGTATATATATATATATGTATTATAAGACTTACGCACATAATACGAATATTGTTTGCGTTTTTGTCAAATTATGATACAAGTGGTGAGCTGTTGTGACGAGGGAGGAGGGGGGCGATGGTCGCTTACGAAGCCTATAGTCAATATAATAATAACTTATAGTCGGAAATAAACGTCGACGAGGGGAAAAAAATAGCTGTACCGCGTATACCGCCTGATTGACAGAACAATGACGGTTTGGATTTCTTTTCTTCTGATTTTTTATTTTCGCTTTTGTAATAAATAATTTATGCTAACCACGGTAATAATAACAATAACAGTTGTTAATATGCGTAGTTATATATATATATATATATATATATATATATATATATAGGAAGTGCAGATTCGATAATGCATCGTGTTATACATATTATGGCGAATTGTTCGTACTATTGTGCATATGAACTTTGTATAGGACCACGCGCACCACGCCGGTATTATTTCAACGCAGGAACGTGATAATAATATTTGCAAATAAACGTATATATAGATAATATAATAATGTTGGGAGATGACTAACCACGAACATGCGCGTAGAATATAATATTATTAAGTACATTATATATATAATAGGATGCGAGTGACCGAAATCGGAAGATCCGTGGGAAACGTGCGACGGCAACATTCGGCCACGATAGCTTTCGATATTAATTTTTCATAAGACATCGTTATTTATATGAAATAAATAATAATAATAATATACATAGATACGCGGCAAAACGTGTTTAATAGGAGCGCGCGTGTACGCGGTTCATGTGCATTAAACCCGTGCAGGTACATATTATATTATGACCGTATAATTCGGATTTTACGATGTTCTAATGTAGTATGATTGCCGATGCTACTGCAGCAGGTATCTATGCAACTTTTACGCAAGCATATATATATATATATATATGTTATGTTTAATATGAATATAATATTATGTATATGTACGCGTCGAATTTGTCGTATTAGGGGACACGTTCGCCGTGTATAATCGGCGTGGTAATCCGATACATACGAATTAAACGGTATATTATTATATTGTGTTCTCCGCGGCTGGTAAGTTATACTTATATTAGTTTGATAATACATATTATTTATTTTTATGTGCCTATATATATATAAATTTCATATCCATCCCGGGCATCTTGCTACGAAAATCGCACGAGTGACGCTGAATCTATAATATAACCCGGACGGTAATATTAACAACAGAACGTTTGACAGCGACTTGCCACGGCTTGGGTTTCGTGTAATTTTATATAGGTACGTACGCGTGCGCAAATAGTACAGACGTACACACATGACACACTCACACAAACAAACACGTAAACACCTATAACGCGGCGATAGGTCTACAGAGTATTTGAACATTTTGGACCCTTTCCACAGATAACATATAGATTTTATCCTGGGTAAATAATATTACAAAGGTAAGAATGATAGCCCTGTTTCATCGTAATACTGTACTTCATTTCGTTCAGATTGCGAAATTATATGATTTGCAACATTTTCAATAATGCGATGTGATAAATTTATTTCCTGTACTCAACCACCACTTCCTTCTCCAGATTATTCATTTCAATATCCGCTAACCGTACACGCATAATATTGCGTACATAGGAGTCGTAGCACGAATCGGAGGAAAATTATATACTCGTGACGGTTTTACGTTGAAAAGTCCACAGTATAATAATTTACACTCTCGCGGTATATAATATAATTAAAAAAATATTACATCCATCGCAATACATCCACGTGGCCGTTACGAATATTGTACATACACGTTTACACTGTAGATATAATCACATGACTGACCACATCACATCGCACGGAAAGCCTCCCGGGTTTCGCCATTTATGTAGCCATGTATATTATATACATACACATATATGCATATGAGTATGAATATATAGAAGTATATAAATGTTGCCGATCGTATAAAACCATATAAAACATGCCAACATGCCCTCCTATACGTGTACTGTGCACGTGATTACTGTTCGGTTTTTAATTATGCGCAGACCCTTTGTAAACACCCCGTGCCATCGTACCTATATACACATGGTAACCACGGCGTTTCAGGATGCGAATATTGTTATTATGTTATGTGACAAGACCAGACGACGTGCGTGCAGCCGCCGCAGCCACCGCCCGCGCACCAACGGTCGTCGCTGCGGAAATACTTTTTTTTCTTTTTTTTCTTTTTTTTCCATCATTTCAAAACGTTGAGCAGGAGATGACGTCACAAAGGTTGTTCGGAGAGAGGGAGAGGGAGAAAGAGAGAGAGAGAGAGAGAGTGAGAGAAAGAGAAAGAGAGAGAGAGAGAGAGAAATAATACAAATAAATAATAATAAAACGTTCGAGGAAAAAAAAGTGTATATAATATATTATTGTTTTATATTTTCAGAAACTGAATGAATTACGGACGCGAGCGTGTGTATATATATACATATTCACGTGAACATAAACGCGTAGGCGTTCACGACGGATGTCGTTAACGAGACGATATTCGCCAACACGACGTATGTTTATATATATATATGTGTGTGTGTGTGTGTGTGTGTGTGTGTGTATGTATGTATTCTGGTTTCGTAAAATAAATAAAACACGATCAGAATACCTGTGCGAGGAAAATGTGCTTCAAGTGCGCGAAACACACTGCAGTACAAGGGGTTATTTACGACTGGCCCATTGTGCGAATCCTCCTGCGGCGGCGGTGTGGGTAACGATAAAATTGTCAATGTCTACCGGTAGAGCTACTCTATACTACTACTACTACTACTACTACTACTACTACTACTACTACTATTACTACTACTACTACTACTAATAATAATAATAATATACTACTATTATATACATACTATACACACACACACACACACACACACACACACACACACACACACACACACACACACACACACACACACACACACACACGCACACACACACACACGCACACACACACGCACACACACGCACAACCACGCGCACACGTACACACAATCACGCGCACACGTACACACAAGCATGCACACACATTCCACGCAAAGCCTATTGAAAATTTCGAAGCACCCATAAATTACCACGTCTACTGCACGCAGTGTAAATATCATAATCGTAAAAAAATAAATAAATTGTCTCGCAGATTCGCTTATCCGATACAGCGTATATTATATTGTATACATATATACATAAACGATACGGATAATACCGTGGCGCAGACAGTCGATATATCCGCGCGCAGATGAACGTATATATATATATATTAACGTGCCTACATTTATAAATCATAATAAGGTATATACATACACTGGGTATACCCGAAAATACATTTTGCTCTATACGCACGTGATTTACACACGCGTACATACTACATATATTAATATACACCCGAAAGCTGTCGTCTAAATCCGCGTCCCCTTTTAAACGCCCTTTTGCCACCGCCGTCGTCGTCTACAAGAGATCGTATACGAGAGCATATTTATATTATAAATTGAATATGTTCCGTGCGATTTAACTTCCGTTTTCTCTACAGGCCCTCCTCGGTCTCCTTTCATCTTACTCGACATCGTTCTCTCAACCGCGCCTACGCTGCAGTCGCCGATCGATAGCACTGCGAATATTTACACGCGTTATGTTGCTGCTGTACAGCGATTGCAGACCGTATCTCTCGAATTGAAATCGGACGCAGACCTTATAATATGTATTATGCGTATAATAGTAATATGTAAATAATTCACTCTATTAAATTATGACACGCGCGCGCCGCGTCTAAGTTCGTGCACATTATTAAAAGCTCAGCGGTGAAATCGACCAACATTGTGATTAATATTATAATTATATTATATTCTATTAATATCATTTGCAGCAGCCATTACGATAATATTGTAACGACCGGGTGAAAGGAACGAATAACGCGCGCGCCCCATACCATAATAATTGTTTGTAATTATTTTCGCACGTCGAACAGTTATTCGATTTATCACTGACGGGATAATATCGTTTCTGTTTATCGTCTCGCGTGTGTAGCAAACAGCACGTTAACGTCAACGACGGCGTTCCTGCGCTATTTATAATATAATATTATAAAAATGGTTTTCGAACAAGCACTCGAGCACTGTGAGTACACCCAAAGCGCTATTATTGTTATTCTCAACATTTCACCCGTGAGTAAGTAAATGTAATAATCAGTGTACATAGAACAATATGACAAGATGATAATATATGTGTGTTGCACTGTTGTTCCTTGTACACCTTAATAAATAATAATCTAATTGATTCAAATGGTTATTTTATAATATAATTTTGAATTTTTGTCTTAACATTAGAATAATTTTTTTTATTTTTCATAATGCATTATTTATAAAACAATTTTTACGTACATAATACAGATATTCTTTAATTATTTCATTACAATTTCGTAATCACATGTGCACCCATATTTATTTTCAAAGGAATAAACAAAATCATTAAAAAATATGACTCGCGCAACTGTTGGTATTTTTGTTTATAAACTACTTTTATTAAGAAATATACGAAAATTGGTTTCTCTTCATACGCACACCGAAAACTGACCATTATGGAAATCAAGTATAAACATTTTAAACAAATTGTAAACATTGTAAACAAAACAACAGTCGACTTTTAAATATATTTACTTGATGGCCATAAAACCCACAGTGGTTAGTTTTACCGGGGTGTAGGTAACTACCTACATATATACATGTAAAATAATACTTGCCGGACCTTATTATCTTTCCTCTCTCTGGTCGAGTTCCGGACATGCTGCAGCGCACATTTTCCGGGGTTTTTGTTGTACGATGTGCGAAATTCGCCTGCTGACTATATTCAACACTATCCCTGCTCACTTCTGGACAGCAACAGCAGCGGCGGCGACCACCACCCCTAATACCCTTGCACCGGGGCATGACCACGCCTAATTGTGTATACCTAATTATACGCAACAACGACGACGCGAGATATTATATTATACGAGTAATGTTATTTTATAATGTTTCTGTGCGCCCGGCTGACGACCTTTTTGGCGGCCGAATGTTATTTTTCCGTCCAGTCACGGTACAATAATTCCTTTTCGCAATGCTAATTAACTTAAAAAGCATCCCACCACTTACTCTCCCGCTATACCATCGTCCACCACTACTCTCAGCGTACCGGTGCGCTTTACCACCGCACGACTATTGTTGTCGGCCCCGAAGTCGCTCCCGGAAACTTTTAACTCACCGTGTTCAAACGCACCATTCCTCGGGATCGCGGCGCTCGTATAATTAAATATTAAAACACATATAGGATATCATTCAACTCTGTATAGCTATATATTTTACTGCTCACACGCTCAAGCAAGCTGATGGAAATGAAGAATTTTATGTATTTTACGGTTGCAATGACTGCGTGAAATATTTTCGCACGTTTTTCAAACAGTAAAACATTGTACGTGAGATCAATATCTTGTTATATTCGAGTTTAGAAGAAATATTATATTATTTAAAATTAAATATGAACATTCGTGGTAGTAATAAATCATCGAGAGAATCAACATTTTAAACTATATGATATATAGTATTATTATTGTATATTGTTGAAGTTTCCCTCTCTCCCGTAAACAACGATTCGGTGTGGATACAATATTATTATATTATTTTCTTAGGATTTTTTTTTTTACATCAATAATGATTTTTTCTGCTATTTCGAAAGTTGTAACATATATCCGAATAGTTAATGTTGTTACCTATACCAATCTATGTACACTATAAATTTGACGAAAAACCTGTATTCGAAATTGATAGTTTTTACTCGATTGAACAGCTAGACTATAAGTCATACATATGTACATATAATATGTACATATAGGTACAGTTAGTTGATACGCTATTAAATCGTATATGATTATAACCGAAACTTTGAAAGGGTTAATGAAACAATTTATAAAATTAGTTCTGAAAAAGTTTCTCGGCATCTAAATTGTCTTCGAAAACCGTGACCGATATAATAATATAAAATATATAACTGTGTTATAATAATATATAGTCTTGGGTATATACAGTAGTATATACATATACATATATATATATATATATATATATATATATATATACATATATATACTCGTATATTTTACCAAACGACCTGCAATTGCAAAGCACGTACGCTATACCAGATGGCGAAAATCAACCACGATCCGTTTCGAGTGTCATCACATGCATCCGTGGGGTCCCACGGTGACGAATATTCACGACGGGCTCCTTACGACCGTCCGTGGTTCGAAGTATATATATGTTATATAGAACTCATGGTGCAGTGTTCCCCATTTTCACGGCGTGGGGTCCTCTCGAACTTCGACAGAGGATTAGAGAGAACAAATCATGCTACTGCCGATGCCACGAACGTCCAAATTAATAATATTTAGCGCGATCGATCCCGCGGTGATGAAAACGACAGTAATAATTGCGAAAAAAAAAGAATAAAGAACGTTCGAGGACCAACGACCGCGGCGGTCGCGTCAACGATGTTCATAATAATTGCGCATGCAAAAATTAATATTTAATATTCACCCCTAATTATATAGCATGACATTAACTAATCATGTTGGCAGAAATATGTCAAATGTTGAAATATATATATAAGTACACAAGTGATGTCGTTAAAAATCAAAATCATAAGCGAGGATGTCAATTAACAATTAATAACGATTTATTATCGTCAGTATAACGATCAGTTGAAATCGCGACAAAGCATAGAATCGATGAAAAATTCACTATTGAAATGTTATTTATATTGTGAGTGCGTGCTCGTTGTTTTAAATAAAGGAGGATCGTAATTTTTCGTAGACGTTTTTTCTCGTAAACGCACGCTTTTTCACACTGTAATTTTTTATAATGCATAATATACTTGTACATGTACTTATATGATAATCACACATTCTTTTATTATAATATTTCAGTTCATCACGTTTTTATCATATACACAAAGAGCAAAATGACTATTATAGAGATGTATGTTCGCGATGAGATGTATGATCGACGAAAAAGATTTGTAAACATAATATGTATAAGACGCATTACAGTAAAAATCACGTTATTATAACACATAATCAGATATGTGCATTTATCATTAGTTAATGGCGTCCGGCAGTAATAAAAGTATACAAATTTTCGATCATGTTATAACGTACTATACCAGCTATATAGCAGGTATGTATATATATATAAATATTTTATAAAAATTCGGTACTTTGTCCTGACGAACGATCGCGTATATCTTATATAAACAATGGAAAAAAATTTAAATTGTGTTTTAAAAAATGATCGGAATAGCAATAAAATATTATATCTAATATATATAGTCTAAGTAATGTCGTTCCAGAACAGAATTTGATCGAAAACTGGATGACAGGCGTGCGTTTTCGGTTTACACGTCATTGTCATATTTTATGGGTACACCAAGAATGATATCTGTTTAATTTAGTAGATATAAGTATATTATAATGTTTTTCTGACACAGTTTTTCTTCAAAGAGACAAGGGGCAAGAATAAAAAAAAAAAAATCGTTGCCCTTTAATTTATTTCAAACCAAAACCGGTCTCGAATGAATATAATGTACACGGGCAACGATATTTATTTTTTTTTCTTTACACAGAAATTATAAATAATTTTTTTCACCGTTCGGCATTTATTATATTATTACCTTTTTTTTTACGTTTTTTAATGAAATATTCCGGGCAATCGAAACTTGTATTTTCAAACGAACGAAAATATCATGAATAAATATGTTATGTTTTACAAGAATACACGGGCATAGTATATATTATAATTATTATGTACGCATAATATAAGTGCATTGTTTTTTTTTTCAGTAAGGTGCGCGAGCTTTTTTTGTCCGACCTCTCCGCAATACGTTCAGTACTGCTACGCTGAGGTAGACCTCAATTCCCATTTCTGCTGCTCATATAATATACCTACGATTAAATTATACACAAACACTATATAAATGTGTATGTTGTCGTCGGAGGTGAATTATTGTGCAAAACTTTAATAAATATGGCTGTCCGCGGACGATTGTGCGATGGGTACGCAAAGAGGAGCAAGGGAAACGGTTCGAGAAGAAAGTATAATATTATATATTTATGTACAATATAACATAATATTAATAATAATAGCAATAAAAACGGAATAAAAGGCGACACGCAACGACAATAATGTCCGGTCATTACGTTGTCACCATTGAACCGTAACAAGTGCGCAGCACCGTGTAAAAATATTAATAAAATATCAATATGATGGAAACCTCCTCTTGCAGTGGCGCGCGCGCGCTCGCGTATATACGTAGTGCTCTACAACGGCGGTGTATATTTGCTGCTGCTGCAGTTGTTATATCATTTTCGAAATCTCGTTTTGGCTCCTGTTACACACCGTGAAATATGTTAATGCGCTGCTGGTTGACACGTGCATAATTAATTTCCACCGCGTACAGTGCCCGTCTACACGCGTACATGCCAGCATATATACATATATATTATATGCACGTACGTTGTACGTAAACATTATGCACCATGTACAGACGCAAAGATGATGGCGGAGACGGAAAGAAAACGATACATATACGCGTGTGTGTACACGTACCTATATTATGATATACACGCATTACGGACGATTATTAATTATCATTATATATTATTATAGTGCTCTAAGACCGGTACAGCGCCGTCACTACGGCCGAGGTTAGGTTCATGAGGAATTTCGTGACCGGAAACATACTGTATAATCGGTGGTCGGCCGACGTTCGGAAGTCGGAACAGATACGCGAAAATAAATCATTCTCGTTTAAGTGTACTGTACAGAGCGAGAGGCGGTGCACATGAAGCGGAAACTTTGTGCGTACGTGAAGGTATAAGTACGTACTGCAGTTACGAACTCGCGGTGGAGATTTTATCATGAAATTTTTATGAAATTCTAATAAAATGATATTCTTGTGTATACATTTCTGTACATCCCGCAAGCGCGCACGTATGTGTGTGTGTGCTGTGTGTGACGCGTATCCGGATTATATCTGCGGGCGGACCGAGAGTTGGCATTTAGAATTGTGAATGAAAGAAAAAAAAAATAAGAAAAAAAATAATAATAAAATAAAAAAACCGTTTTTCATTCTTCTCTCCACACGCACCGGTGTTTTAGGTATGCGCTGTAGCAATAATATTATTACTACAGCACATTATGCGTATATAATATATGTATAGATATATAAACGTTTAAAATAATGTATAATATACGTCTAAACGTCCGAATCCGGTCTCGCAGCAACGGCAGACGCGGTTTTATTTTTTTTAAACGTTCGTTTTGTTTACGATACTGTCTGAACGAAAGCGTCTGCTCGTGAGCAATAACGTAGCCGCGATTAACGCGCACGGCATTACAATAATTTATATTTCGCCGTATAGCTCGGAACAAAACCTAACGCATCCGTTGTCTCACGTACATATTATATACTGTATATATCAGCATTCCCGGATATGTGTATTTAATGTATAAATATCGTTGAATACGGTATACAATATGACCGCACGAGAAAGACTAGTGCTGCAGCTCAGCTTCCGTTTTTGAACAGTCTCCATTGTAAATATGTAAATTTCTATGTGATTTCATTGGGTACACACATGCATTACATATACATATCGTGTGACTGCAGGGATGTTCACCCTATTCGAAAATCGATTTAAATATAAATAAATATATAATACAATATATAATATATTTCGAGACATTATTTATTCATATAATACACCTTAACAGTGGTGCGGTGTTTTCTGTTTAGAAGTTGATGATGCAGAGAATGAGTACATATTTTATACAGTTTATACCGTAAAAAAGCACCGAATTGTAAAAAATCGACCTTGACCTGGCCTAACCTAACAGTATTAAAAAACAATGTACCTACATTATGCTTTTAACAGTATAGAACACCCATAGATGAATAGCATTTATACAAATAAATATGTATTTGAAAATAATACAGTATAAATTGACAAATTTAAGCGTTGCATTAACTCAAAAGTCATGACTGTAAAATGCAAATATAATAACTGTATTGTTTACTGATTGCTCTCCAGAGGTAGTGGGTATATGACGACCCTTTTAGTCTTCCCCCTATATAATATACGTTTATGGCTATATGGCACTGCATTCAAATACTACAAGTCTACAAAAATAATTAAATGAAAAACACTAATAACTTTACTATGCATTACATTATAAATCATGACGCGATTAATGACTACAAACAACTGAAAAACAAAAAAATCAAAATTTAAATTAAAATGTTATCGCGAACCGAGTACGAATTTTTAACGACAAAAGGTTTATCTTACAATAATGACGCCACAGAAGCCGAGGCAATAAATCAACGCAAACCATGCGTACCCGATCGAGCGTACTTAAATTAATATACATATGTATATTATGTGTCTATAAAAACAAAAGGTATTATAATAAAGACTATATAGTATATAACGTATGTACTATCATTATTATCATATTAAATCCGTCAAACGGTGTGCTGCAGCGAGTATAGGTATATAGTATACACACTCACAAATATGTATGTACATATTATATACGCAATACGCGCATGTACGTTATAATATTATAGTATGTACTGGGCGCCCGCCACCGACCGCATACCGTAAAGTCTTGCGAGATCGCGGTCGTGTAGTTTTTTTTTATTTTTATTTTATTCTTATACGTGTATATATTTTTCCCAACGATAATTAATTACGTATAGCTACGCGACCCGTCCCCACCCGCGTCAAAAACGAAATAAAAAACTAAAAATAAAATAAAAATTCTATATCGGGCGTACGCATATTATATATTTTTTTTTATACGCGCGCGGCGCGTCGTCCGCGTATAAATCATCGTCGTGAACAGTCCGTGGCTCGAGTGGTGAACAGCCAGTAAATATATACATAATATATAATGCGTGTACGTATGCAGGTATATGGACATAATAAATACATGAGTATATACACGTGCACACGCACGCGGTAGTTATTTATTGCGTTCGCGGTCACTTCTCATTTCATACATACCTCTACCTATACATGTGCAATCAAATTTATATATATATGTGTGTGTGTGTGTGTGTGTGTGTGTGTGTGTGTGTGTGTGTGTGTGTGTGTGTGTGTTTGTGTGTGTACGTGTGTAGAACAAGCGTATTTTATACATAATATATAATGTATCATAAATATAATATAGGTACGTGCCGGAGCCTATAACATCGGCGGCCGAGTACTACCACTGTTTCTATTAAGATTTTCGATTTCAGGAAACGCGACGGACAAGTACAGTGTACAACGGTGTTCTAATGCTATAATATGTACATGGGGTTTGCGGCCGTGTAAGTGAAGTAAAATCAGTGAACCATTAAATCTGTATACGCACACGCATTATAAGAAAATCGTTATCGTTAACTTGGATTTTTTTTGATAATCTCGTACGTTTAATATACGCATGCGCAACGGTGACAACATTAGGACCCTTTTGTTTTGCTTCACGATTCAAATTCATACAAACCTACCTCTTTATCTTGCAACACGTACTTGTACGATTTAAATGCTAAGCCTTATGGACTGTCGTGTAGAGCTACATCGGCATACCGCGGTGGTTTATCCAGTGATGACCGTATATACGCGACATCATAGACTCGGGATAACGCGTCGGTCTTTCAGTGCGCAGTGAGACTTTGTACGAAGCGTTTTATTGTGAGACTCGACGACGGCGACCGATGCTATTGTCTAGAAGAGAATACAAAAAATCCCGCACGTCCCTTTTCCGACCGAATTATTTGCCCGCTGTAGTTGGTGAATGAAATCCGTCAGCCCGGTATTCGCGACCGGTCCGTAAGAAAGGATATATATACGCGGTTGCCAGCGAGGATACGCACGCGGGCGGTGTCGATGCTGTCAAGTGTTTCCAAACACAATAATAAAATAGTAATAATACACATAATATACACTATTATTATATATGCGAATGAATATACAGTTACGTTTCTGGAAATCCGACCGCCGCCGCCGTGCGAAAAACCGCGGTGAAAAAACAAGGTCACCGAAGTTGATGCGTACACACACCGGACGAACAATATAATATTATTATTATACTATATTATAATACGCATACTCGGGGTCGCCTCCTCGGATCGGGTCGTCCCCGAAGCAGCAGTCTGTTGGGGCGTTTTTGCGGGTAAATCGCTCACCGTATATACCTACGTATATTATATATATGTTTCAATAGCGACCGTATATATAGTGCGCGCACGTGTAACATAAGCCGTATAATCTACATTGTGTGCGGCGTATTGAGAGAGACGTAAGAGCGAAGTAAGAAAAAAAAAACCTAAAAATAAAATATAAGAAAACGTGTAAAGAATGAGAAGACGCGAGGGAAAAAAAAGAACCATTCCGGGTGAAAAAAAGTAGTAGTATTTTTATTTTATTTTATTTTTTTGCGTGAATTACGCCGGTTTGATTTATTTACCTGGCATTATATGTTACCCCACATCGCAGGCACGCACGTTATATTATTGTACTCTGTATACGCGCCCAACTTCCGCCGTTTACAAAACAGAAACGTTTTTCTTCTGTGT
This sequence comes from Chaitophorus viminalis, assembly GCA_025469195.1. NCBI lineage: Eukaryota > Metazoa > Arthropoda > Insecta > Hemiptera > Aphididae > Chaitophorus > Chaitophorus viminalis. The sequence continues at coordinate 81,502 of JAIPRK010000072.1, forward strand.
ATATAATACATATAATATGCTACTACTTAATTTTTTTTTTCGCCCTTCCACCCAACCGCCGCCGCGAGGGTGGATCCGCACGCACGCCCACCCCCTAGTCACAATATTCCCGTCTGAAATCCGAATTATGTGCTAATTTTGCGGTGGCGGAAGCGGAAAATTCTCTCGAGTGTGCATTTAAATAAACCGACAGAACATCATAGCGATACGTTATAGAATATATTATAATATAATATATACATGTTATTACATATTATATATATATTGATCCGCCGCGACGTGTATACGTCATCATTATTGTGTTACGTAACGCGTACTCGTATTATTATTTGCACGCGGAATTTAATATGATAATATATGTGCATGAGCGAGATACATCGTGCCATTTAGATCGGGCACACGTGCGCGAAAATCTGCTCACCCGTGTACAACGCCGCCGCCCGCAATATATAATAATAATAGTAGTAGTACGTTTTGTACATACATATTATACACAGCCGTTTCGGCTATCCGCACGCCGCGCTACAGGACGCTGCTGTTATTATATCGTGTACATATTATTATGTACCTATTGAATAACATCGCGGTCACAGGTATGTATAATATACCTATACGTACGTATCGCGTGAATTTAAGCACCTCGAGTCTACGAGATATTGTTTGTGCCGCTGCGGCCGTATAACTATAATAATTAATGTGTTGCACGTTTTTTTTTCTTTTATCTCCCCAATTAGTATTTTTGTTTTTTGCAAAATATTCTGTAGCAAATAGGTACCCTGTTTTGGTTTGATCGGATCAAATCAGGGTATACTTAATACCAGTGGTGCCCAGAGTATTTTTAAAACGTGTCGCGAATTAAATTCCAATTAACCACCCACCTCAAAATTTAGTATACATCATGGAAATTAGACTGTTTTTTTTTTTGTTCTTAGTTCTGTCTTTTTAACTTAAAACTATATAAAACAATTTTTGTGGACAACATTTAACCACCACCCCAATTAAAAGGGGATTGCGATAGTGGCACCACGATACATGGAATGTGCGCCATTGCTTAATACGTATACTGAAATCGGGAATTTCAACGGTCAAAGTATATTGCGAATGTTGCAAACAGATAATATATCATAACACGTGTCATCTGAAACGCCATTTCTTTTCGAATAAAATCGCGATTTATTCGTCGCAATACGAGTCGAAGCCGATGAATGCATACTGCATCTACGGTTGGCAGTCGCAGAAGGGCATACATGAGAGATTTACGACCACCGCCACCTCCTGCAGTCGCTGTTTATTTAGTGTGTCGTATAACAACAACGTTTTATTGCCGCATATAAAAATCAAGAGACAATGCGAGTTATCAGATCTTATCTCGTGGACTGTCAAATCGAATAGTGAATAAAATCGACCACTATATTGACATTAGGTACATAATATGGTTTTTTCTCTCTCCTTTTTTTTTACCACTTTTAGAACCGTTTGAAGTTCATTGTCGTATAATAGGCGTTTAACATTATATTGACATTGTTGTTCCTATAATAATTATTACCAACAGTTAATATTATTATACGGAGAGAAAAAAATGTGCGATAATTAAGCACCTACCATTTACCAACTACATTTTATAAACACGTCATAATCTGACGAAGGTTATATCGGCTGTATAAAACATAGATTTAAGAATTCGGAATTTAACATTATACCATGTAATTTAATTAATTTCGTTAAACCTGATTTATTATGTCTTAAACGATAAAATTAATGTCTAATATACTTAATAGTTTTATGAAATATGTCAATTATTATAATTTTTATAATCGTATAAAATCAGATTTTTCCACAGTGTTTTTATTGTCTTTTAATTGATTATGCTTATTATTAATACAGTATAATGCAAGCGCACATGAAATAGTACATAATTATTTGCATGCCACTAAGTATTTATTTTTAATGTTTTTTCCATGAAATGTTATAGTATCAAAGCTATATAATATAATAAATATGATGTAAAATATGTTTTTTTTATACTAACAAAAATAAAAATCATCAGCTCGTAGTATAAAAGTACTTATTTTAAACAAAATAATCAAATGTATGTATATTCACCCATAAGCTGAGTATTATATTTTATTGATTTGGAATAGGAAGTCCGTTTATTATTTTTCAATGGATCCAAGCCAAGGACATAACAATTACCAAAAACAGTGGGATATTAATTATTTATGTACATAATTATATCTATAGTATACAGTAATTATTGTTTTATGGCACAATAAACATCGATTTCGGACAGTTAAACGTGTAATGTTTTGCACTTGAAAGCCATAATACTGACATGCTGTTAAACATTGTATATACACAACCCTTATCCAATAGCTATTTATTAATGGCTATAATGGATTTATATATCACGTTAAAATGGGATCCGTGCGCAATAAAGACATATATCGTAACATCACTCCGGAACAGATTGTTCGGAAATTGATTGATTTTTTTTTTCCCTCAGAAATCCTAAACGAGCCAATAATAGCCGTGTAGACCGTGTTTTCGAATTACGATTTAAATATGTTGTTCATCCCTTGTAGAACATGGACGAGTTGATCGATAACAAGGGGACCGCGCGCGATGAACCCCACCCGCGCGATCCATCGAGTCCGTATAAGTGTGTAACGTAGTATAGGCTAAACAACAAACATCTGCTGTGACACGTCCAAAAACAGTCAACGAGTCCGAGACGGGATACGAACGTTTGTTTATCTAAGGCTCGTGCCACCTATATAATAAGAACGGCAGCTAACACAACATGACGAGTACACCGTGTTTTAAATTATTACAGATCGACGGTGTGTATGTATATGAGAGAGAGAGAGAGAGAGAGAGTGAAGGAAAAAGAAGTCATTCCTGGTATTCCGTTCGTTTCAACCCGTTTAGGACGTTTAGTTTTTCGTCGCTAAGAACAGTAGAGTTATTTTTAAAATATAAACATTATATATTATTTATGTATATAATACAAAACATACGTCTTATACAGGTAAAATCATTCAATATTATGCGGAAACATACTTAATAAAATATCCAGAGCAAACATATATATCATAATGTTCACTCGATGAATTAGTTTATTTTTGTTGAATTAAAATGTTCCCATATAAATCACGGAAACGCCCACGTGCCATAGTCTATAATGACACCTGGCTGCTGTGAATGCATGTAACATATTTATAAGGATATTTCATTTCATGTTTTTTTTTTTTCACGCGATAAATATATTTACATATTATATATATTACATGTCGAACGATATGAAATCCTATGGGGCAAGCAACTATAACGCGTTATGTTAAATGCGCGTTGGTTAGAAAAACTCGAAAAATAATGAAAATTAATTAAACTCGTTTGCGCGCGCATGTATTATATTATATTATATTATAATATTATTTTATACCATACATTTATTTACATTGGTCGATCTCGGTTCGAATCACACACGCCCATCACCTCGGGAGTGTGTTTGCCACCACCGCGGAGGGAGATGCCCCGAACGAGTGCGGAGAGAGAGGATAAACGCACAAGACAACGAAGAAGCCTCGCGGAAGCACATAAAAAGCGACGGGTGCGCGTACACATTTATTATAATAAATTCAGCCCTTGGGCTGTACATACAATTATCGCTTAGCCCCTCACGAGCCGGTAAAAACACATCACACGCTGCCGCACTGCACGGGTAAGCAATAATAGATATATACAATAATGAAAACTGTTAATATAAATATATAATATTTCCAAACGCCTCTTCGTCGCCGTGGGCTTCTGCAGCAGTTTGTTGTTTTCTCACAAATTAGCCTAATTGCCCGATGATATATTGTTTATTCTAGGCCGCCACCACGGTGTATACGGATGTTAGAGGCCCCGAGGGTGGACCAGCGACGTGGCGCGCGCGCGTTCGGGTCTACCTGAGACTAGAACGAGAAGAAACGCCTACCAAATTATTATTATTATTATGTAGCTGCTGTTGCTGTGCTGCGGTAGGAGGTGATGGACAAAACGGTTTAAAAATCAATTACGGCAAACCGCTGCGAGGGAAAAACCTTCGTGGGGGCGTATACCGCGCTGTATAAACGGTTCAATTTTCACTAAACGAAAACGTGCGTGGAGACGAAAAGATGTTCGTTTTCGAAAGAGATATGATATATGTTTATATATACAGTATAAACATATTTCACGCATCGTCATTTTCCTATCGCACGCGCTTCAAACATATCATACATGTGTCCTTATATATGCACACACGTGTTTTTTTAAGTTTTTATAGGGGAAAAAAACCATTCTCCACATATGTTACATAATATTATTGTCACTCTTTTCTATTATCACTACTATACTATATACATATATACAGTAATAAAAACAATAATAATGAGTTTTAATTAATTTAAACACTAAAACTTTTTTTTGGTTTCGTCCTGATCTAACATTACGTTTAATTTAGTATACGGGCCGTGAGATTTGAATGTATTTCTAAAGTGGCCGCCTACAATATGATTTGGATTGGTCATAGTACCATAGTGATTTCCACCGTCGACCGTTTTCGTTGTCTATACTGCGCACGTATACATATGTTACAGTTTGCGTACGGCAGTTGGCATACTCCAGCGACGTCCGGCTTTGATGAGATTATTGCACAGAAAAAATAAAATAAGTACCAGAAACTAAAATACTATTGGTTCCCTGTACAACGCATAGTCCTTTTTCAAGTGCACAATACTACCCGCGGTATGTATACATAAAATATGTATACGTGTACCTATTATATTATTCTCGTATATTATTATGTCCGTGTTCTGTGCGCGTGTGGATATTCGTTGTGCATCGGTGCCGTGCGTTGTTGGGTTCTCGGAAAACCGCGAAAGGGTGTTGTAGTCTCGTCAACCCTTCCTCCGAATTATGGCGACCGAATGTCTGCAGCAGCAGCAGCAGCAGCCAACGACGACAACGACGAACCTACCCCGGACCCGCATACCTATAAATCGTCACGGGAAACGTACCCGCGGTTCACGGTAAGCCCTACGTGTACGCGGGGGTGAGTGAGCCTTTACCGTGCGCGGTGTGCCTTCGGTCCAACCATTATAATATGTATAATATTATTGTTATTATTATTTTTTAAACGCACCCGGCCGCTCCGGTCCACTGTCCGCGCGCCGAAACACCACAAAGAAGCCGCAGCCGCGTACAACAATAATAATAATAATGCAGCGCGCGTATATTATAACGTTGGTAGGTATATATATATATATATATATATATATATATATATATATATATATTCATAAATATATTCACCGGAATGGAAAGAAATACAGTGCGCAAAATCGGTCACTTGGCACTTCATTGTGATCCGAGTGTGGTGTAGTATATGCGTATGTGTGTGTTAAGGCTCTCTTGACTGGCCAAGTGTGTATTTTTCATCGACGACAAAAGACGGATTTACCACCGCTATACAAGCACTCTGTATGTATTTACACGCACACACGCACACCACGCACAAAAGGTATATATATAGTACCCGTTTGGTCGATAGTGTCGGGTGCGAAACACTTGGAGCTCTCTGTAAATATTTACAGGAAACCCCTCGACTCGATTTTTCTCCCTTAGTATATATACGTATATTTGTATAGGTAGATGTATATACACAGCTAATGACGGTGAATTGGACCGGAAAGAGGGGGTGGCAGCCACGGTCGGGGTTGCGAAGGTGGTCGCGTGTTATAATATACTTATTTATGTGCGTATACTTTGAGCAGTCGCTGCCGACTTTTTTATGCGTCTAGATAAGTATATAATATATAATGCGCAATATACGCAGACGTTTACAAGTTTATACAGTATTATAGAGTTTATTTTACCCGCGCGCGTTGCCGTCCAAGTGGTTGCGAATTCCTGTCATCATAGGACTCAAGTGACGGTGTTTTTTTGAACATCGTTATTAGTCTTTTCCTTCCCCTGTTTTTGCCATTTATTTATTGCGCTTTTCTGTATAATTTCAAGTGCTTTTGAAAATAAAAAAAAACAAACGCCGACCAAAGTTGCAGTATTATTTATGAACTCCTCCTGTATACATTACTCGTATAACATTCTACGCCGTTAATTATATAATAATATATAGTGGCGTTTAACATTTTTATTCACTATAACTTACCGTAATTAATATTTATGTATAAATGCACACACCTTGACCGACGATTACTTGCGCTGGGAGAAAAACCATCGTTAGATAAGTCGTTTGTATTTTAATTACACTGCATGTACAACAGTATAAAACATAATATATCTATTATTAAAGAGTAACGTGTATTTTTTTTTCTTTTAAATACCTTTCCGTAAGAAATCGTAAGTATCCCAACGCGCATCGATAAAATTTGAAAATCGTCCACAAGCGTTACAAGCACGAGCGCGCGTAATAAAAATATAATGATTTAAGTTCAACCATATTATAGTATTGGACGCGACTATATTATATTGTTATTTTGTTATTCGTTCGTTTCGGATAGTGATTTATTTGTTTTATTATTTGTCCGAATAAATAATTAATACTCGAATATATAGATATATATACATATATATGTATGTATGTATATATTATAAGCAATCGAAATGCGCGCAAGGTGGTAGTGGCACTTAATTATTAAACGAACAATGAAATAATAAAAACCACTCACCATACATATGTTTGACGTGCGCGTATGCGTATACAACAATAATAATATTTATACTTCCATACTTGTCCGCGTGCATATATAATTAAATGCAAGTATTTAATTATTCTGTATTATTATATACCTGCTGCAGCCACACGATCACGTAAAAGAAATATTAAAAGAGATCCACGTATTTAAATGGGCGTTTAACGGCAAGACGCGGCGTGTAAACATATTTTTCATCGAACATTCTGCGAAAGACGTCACGTGCGATTAATCTGACTACCGAACCTTGCGTAGGTCGGCGCAACACAATACGTTGTTTTACCTTTTTAAACGACAAAAACGCAACGTCATTATGCCTGTTTTACCTTTTTACCTTCAAAAAAATTTCTATTATACACTAATTAAAAATATTAATTCCTATAAACAAATATCGAAAGGAACAGAAAGGAAGATTGAAATTTATAATGTAAACTTGAACAAAATTAGAACGAAATGAAATATCAATACTAGAATATATGAAAGTGATGGGACTAAATATTTTCTACAAAGTACACCCGCGTAAGAACATTATATAGTATAAATTAAATAAGCGGTTTTCAAACTTTATTCTATTGCACATATTATTTTTAAATTTTTAATTATTATTAATCGCAGCCGCACACGCTTTAAAGGTTGAACAAACATTGTCCATTTGCCAACAATTAATAAAAATTTCGTAGGAAATTATATTATATTATTTTCATAGGAAGTATCAAGTCTTCATAGTATACGGAACACTTTTTAAAACTTTAATGCACTGATCTCTCTGCATTCGTATTCGTACATCGATTACGCGTTGCAACGCTATAAGCAACTACACAGGAATTTATCATATTAGAGGTGCAGCATACCGCCGGCTTTTAAAGTCGCGTTCTGTGATATTTCCGATGAGCTTATTTTTTTGCAAAACATTTGTTGGACACAAGATATGAGGATAGAATATGCATGTACTCGGTATGATGTATACGATTTTGACCATCGAATCACTTCTACCATTCTATTCTCTCCCATCGGACATTGGGCGTTCATTAACCTTCGAGACGCGTGTGACGGATGGCAGCGCAAAACTAACGAAATTGGAATAATTCACGCGTTTCGTGGGCAGGTCTATTTATATGTAATACGTATATATTTGTGCGTGTGTACATATTGCGTGCGTGCGTGCGTGCGTGTGTGTGTGTGTGTGTGTGTGTGTGTGCAGGAGAGTGAATGTTCATGTGGCAGCAGTTGCTGTGCAATACACAATTTTTTCACGGCTATGACGTCGTGAATATAATATGTACATGTAGTGCCTTTATACATGTATATAATGCAATGTAGGTATGCACGTTTAGTTTCCGCGATTCTCACGACCGTAAAATCGCAGTCCATTATTATTATTATTATTATTATTATTGTCGTCGTCGTTGTCGTTCCACTCGGGACCCAATACCTATATTTTTGGCAACAGTAGGCACCAGAAGCGACAACAGTATATATTATTATTATATACTATGCGAGCGCGTGTGTGTACTCCAGTATATATAAACCCGATTTAATACTGAAAATTGGGATTTAAAGGCTTTTGTACGGGATCAGTGAAGCTGACAAAATGCTGCCAAGGGGTGAAAATAAGAAAATCATCGTTACACGCATCGTACCGAGCCGCACGCCCCCTAATTATCACGTGAACCGCGTAGTTATATCTCATCATCACTCCGCACCGGTGGATTTACCATCGCACCAGCGATTATGTGTATACACGTATATAATACGATAATACGTAATTATTGTGTTGCTGTGGCGTTATTGTCCTACGTACTTCGTGTATGAATATGTAGATCCCACGTGTTTTCCGAAAATCCGTGAGCCTTATATCGTAGAGGAGAATTTAACTAGTGAGTAGCGACGACGTGTTGATGAATTTTCGTAGAGACAGATTACGATACGTTTCAAAATTCATAAACAATATACTCACGTATTGTGCGTACTTTGGAATTTGAATACCTATATTACATACATTTAAAACTAAACGAGCTCGCTTTTACTTAAAACAGGCACTAAATACTGACTTAAATTAGAGAGAAGGACTGCAATTTTTTGTAGATAGTTCCTCAAACGTAAATATACGTCATTACTAATAATTTACATGTAATGGCACATGTATATAATCATTTTATTGTTTAAATCATGAGTCGCCGTTTCTCCGCGCATTCCGATTTCGTTTCTATTCTTTTGTCACGCACATTGAATAGTTAGACTAGAATTAAAGGTACTATTTATTATATTTTGCTAGCAAATAATTTTCACTGGAAACATTTGCATATAATATTATACACACAACTAATGTACCATTAAAAAGTCCGGCATTATATGCACGCGTATACGCATGAAATACGCGAAGAGCTGGTTTGATTAAGTTTTCAGCCGTCGTCGTCGTCATCGACAAGAGGACGAGCGTTATCGTACTTGTGTGCGTATGCGGATAATATATATATATATAAATATTATAAACGGATGGATAAGTGTGTATGTGCACGCGCGTGATCCCGCGCAAGGGATGTAGCCGACGTATTCGGATTACCAAAGGGTCCTTTGTCCTGTGCGTTCTTTTTTTACGTATCGTTCGCATATTCGTTTTTTCTGCTCACGATTATTACATAATATTATATACGTATATAAACGTGTGTATACGTGATGCGAGTGTATGATCATAAGTACGAGGGGTGAGGGGGTGTCCGGGAGGGTTGGACGGGAGGGTTGTTTGCGGAAGGGGAGGACGAAAACACGATTATATGTGAAGAGGGGAACAAGCGAGTGGATCGATAAAGGGGTGGCCGCGGGGAAACAGTTACAGTGTGTGTACAGCCAATGGATGATCTCTGCGCTAACATGGCTGCTATACACCATCTGTCACGGGGAAATATAATACATAATATTAGATCAGACAAATTATCGTTGTCTGAATGAAAATAGTCTCTCTTTTTTTTTTTTTTATCACAAGTACCTCCCACTGGTTTAAACACGCAGACGCCGAGTGGCGGCAGGGGTGGCGTTACAGCGCTGCCGCGCACTGCAGCAACACTGACCCACATTGTTTATGATAATTTATACAAATGTACATACGTATTACGAATAGATTGAATGATATTATATATAATATAAAGGTCCCGAATAATAATATTATTACCGTTTTTGGCGTATCTCTGCTATTATTTTAACCGAATAGAACTGCGTCATCACAAACATGTATTACATATAACATATATTAGATGGTACCCAAATAGTATATATATAAATACATATAATATAAAATATTATAAAATTACATATTTACTGATTCGCGGTCTATTGATTTTATTGATCGTTGTGGGGTATTATTTCATTCGTCTGCTGTACCGCACGCGCTCGGTTATTGTCAAATCGAATGCAAAATCAAACCACACAACGGCGCGTGAACTTTGCCATAACGAATTAGCGTATTTCACGTATATACTACTGCAATAACATGTATGACCTGTACAGTGATAATATCAAGCGCGTATCACTGCTACATGATAATATAACAATAAAGTATGTCATTTCGTGCATGATGTGTACGTATACTATAATAATATATACCATGTTATATTGTAATATGTTACCGTAGAGATTCGTCAAGAAATAAAAGCAGAAGAAGCGGAGGTAGAAAAGTATATATATATATACATATAATATTATTATATCGTTTCTAAACACAATATACAGCTGGTGGCTCGTTAAATCCTTTAGATTTCATTTAGATTAGATTTTAAACGTTTCCCGTGACAAATATATGAGTGCATACAAGCGCCCGTATTTGTGTGTGTGTGTGTGTGTGTGTGTGTGTGTGTGTGTGTGCGGTAGCACGCGTCCATCCGGATAACGTACGCGTGTGTATTACATCGTTGTTACACCGAGTATATATTATACGTTTATATACGCACATACATAGGTTAAATACTATACATGTATAATACATACGTCTATATAATACCTGTGTATACCTGCGCGTGTATATTATATACCAATATGTATATAATATACGTCTACCTCGGGCCCGTCCAGTTTTGGGAGATCAGAAGTCATCAACTGTGGAATGCGGTTTTCGGGGTGGCGGCGACGACGGTCGCGCGGTGGTATATCTCGTTTTTTAATCTATCTACACGCAACGCGTACGCGGGATTGTCTCGTATGCAAATGACCGTCGACGACGACGACGACGACCGACGATGACGATACTCGCGCACACGTATATTTTATATACATATAGCGAGATATTCTACATTATATATATATATATATATATATGTATGTGTGGTATATGTGTATAGTATATGTATATTATAACGTTAAGCGTGTTTATGTTATATACGTGTATATATTATATATATATATATATACAGCAGCTAATGAACCGAGGCTGTCAAAGTTCCTCGCACCCCGCCACAGCCGCGTCCTGTTGTACTATCTGACGAACGGTATAAAATCATCGGGATCGCGACAAATTACACATACCTACATAGCAATTATTATAAATACGATCTCGTATATACATGCAAACGTATACACGTACACTACAGCGTGCACATATACACATTCGTAAATAAAAACCTACTATACACTACCGCACTTTAACCTCTGCTTCAAGTACCCGATCGTATATGCACATATAGTACATGACGTAAGTATTCTATAAATTATAATTTTTTTTTCTTCACATTTTTTCCCCCCTTGTATAATTGAGATACTATATTATCTTGTCGATTAGTCAATGCTGCCGAGAATATATTATATAGTACCGCATATAATAACAAACCGAAACTTATTATCACACACTATATATTAATTCTGCTATACGAGTGTTTGATGCAATTATAAGATTCAGATCGAAACTATAAAAAAAAACCTCTTAAAGTCTTTTCGAATGTATACATGTATGATGTATAGGTGATTAAGATTTTAGTATTAATTAAGTTACCGTGACTCGGCTGCAGTGTTATAAAATAATTATACAGTTCATGTGGAAAATACAATCATTATACTTTATAATTAGCAACCATGATCTACATGGATCACAAAAAAATACTTAATTATTCTGATGACTTTTATGACATTGTTCAATGATGACTTTATATGTAATGAAACAAGACGTATATATTCATAGTATAATAATATATCATACATACAATTTTACAATATTGGTAAATGTGTGGTTACAAAATAGATTCAAGTCTTATTTTTAACCGGTGTATATTATTATGTATTGTATGAGCGTGGGGTACATTACAATATATAAAGATAAGTAAACTACGAACGAAAGCATTACGCAAGCAGATACCACCCGATCGTCGATTAAATGAAAAACATAAATAAAATAGTTAACAAGTTGTTAAATCCGAATTTATTTGTTTATTTTTATGCATTTTGAAATGAACTTGTAGCCTAGTCGTAGAACACTTTAATGATGGCCCAACTTCAGGACTTGTACATTTATTAAAACAAATTATGAATACAATTAATTATTGTGCTACGTCTCAGTATACCCTTTGATTGTTCTTTAATGAGTAGTTGAAAAGTAGTACATTATAAAATTAACCAGGTAAGTACTGGGGCAATAATTTAAAAACCATAAAACCAAAACCAGTTTACAATTCGATACGTTCGAGCATCCTTTTACTGGAACGGTGAATATAGCTAACGCGGAGTGCGTGTAAGACGTGCAAAACGATTTTTTATACCGTCGAAACATATTTCCAGAGACTCATATGTCGGTTATGTGATGCGCTAATATTTTGATATAGGTGAGGGAAAAAAATGAAACTTGTTAAACGTATTTATAGCGGTATTATATCACATCATATATGCGACGGATTTTAGACAATTTCTTGCACACCCCTACAAAACTATATATAGCTCATTATAATATTGCGTATGATAAACTTCTTTATATTATTATATTACGTACGAAAACGACGTGACACTATATTAGAAACACGTTTAGAAGCAGGGATATTGTCGGTCATCCTTTACCTGCTATCGCAAAGCAGCAAGCGCAGGACCAAATTGTCCTGTATATGTATACAACATATACCCGTAAGCCGAGGGACTTAATGCTGGAAGGACGTTGCCACATATATATATATATATATATATGTCGTGGTTATCGAAATATAATAATGTTCGACCGTTAATAAACGCTGCTGCAGCGAAGAGAGCGGGAGGGACGAGGATCAGGACGACGATGTATATTGTATAAATACAGTCGCCGTAAGGACACAAAACGAAAAGCGTCGGCGGGTATATCCTGCGTCATGGGGGTAGTGTATATTATATATAGTATATATACAGTAGTAGTGCGGTGGGTGCGAGAACGTGTATATTATTATTATTATTATGAATGTATATCATATATATACGGTGGGTAATGTGTATATATATGTATGTATATAAATAAATAATATATGCGCGACGTATATATCGAGGGTCCGCATGGCTTCAGGGGCGTAATTCGCGGTTGTTACACTCCGGTATTGGTATATACCACACTCGTCCCCGTTTTGCTGTACATATACACAGACACACGTACACGCACGTTTATAATATATATAATATATAGGGCAAACCCTCCGCGTACAGCAGCAGCAGCAGCAGCCGCCGTTTCCGTCTCATTAGTAATTCTTAATGCCGCCGCCGGCCTTTTGCCATCGCGCACTACTTCCCTGGACTGTATATTATATACGTTAAATAATGTTTTCCCCATCGTCGTTTTACATACATGTAAGTATATACATACGTGTATTATAATAGAATATATATATATATATATATATTGTCACATGTGCACGCACGCATATATAATATATAATATTATATAATACGCGCGCTAGCATTATTGTCATTGTCTGCGTTCAACCCGTTCCCGTGGACGCGCGTATATATATATATATATATATATATATATAAATATACTATATCGGGCTCGTGATGGGGTGTACACGCGCACCTCGCTCTCATCTGGTCTTCAATTCGCGTATACTATGTACACAGAATATAAATGCGCGTGGTATTTTTTTTTTTTTTTTTAATACCCGTTCGAAAATTATCGGCCATGTTTTTTCGTGGGCAACTTCCCCGGAGGATTATCGACAGGAGAAAAAAAATCCTCAATCCGAAAACCATGCAGCCGATTGGGTTACGGTAGAGCGGGTATGGCAATAGGAGAGGATATATCGTTATTATAATATATAGGGGACGGACGTTTCGGGGTTGCCGACAGAACTGAAAATGCAATCTATAGAATATGTACATTTTAGCGAGCTTATATCATACTAAATACGTACCTATATATTATAAACCAAGTATACTGTAACCGTATATACGTGTACATATTATATATTTAACTACTACAGCCACGGCTTTTTTTTTGTTTGCACCCAACCGCAACGAAATTATATATATATATATATATATATTATACATATGCGATAATTAATGCCACGACCACAATATATACGGTTTACATATAATATGTTATAAACTTATATTATATTATTATGTATATACGTTCTGATGATAATATATAGAACACATATAATTTACATTATGTACGTATATATATATATATATATATATATATATATTAAATCTGCGGCTCCGAAACCACAGTAATATAATATACTTAGACAGCAATAGTACGCGCGCTCATACATATTATACACGCGCGTCCATAACCGTGTAGGCACCTATATTATTTTCTTTTTCCCGACCGCTACCATAAGACGTATAATGTATAACAAGCGCCATAATAATAATAACAATATGCTCTTTAACGCAATAAACGTTATGTCCTTGTGCGTAGGCATATGTATTTCTGTACAAGTGCAAGCGAAAGATGGTCTTCTGTGGCACTTATAATATATACACGTCATATGACGTTCGCCGCCGCCGTATAGGCATTATAATAATAATATAAGTGAACCGAATATTATATTATATACTGTCTATATAAACAAATTGCCGTCTGTATAGCCTTAAAAGGGCTGCAAACGAACGCGCCACAGCTTGTTTTCCGCGTGCCGTTATGTGTACTGGTACACGTAATGTATATACTTACAATGGCGTATATATATAATAATATGATTGTTCTAATAACTCACGTCGTAGTGATGCGTATAAAGGTTTACCTATAGACGTAAACAAGCGTCAGTTTTCCATTGTGAACCCGCAGGGTAAGTACCTATATCGAATATCATATATTTTCAATTGAAACTTTAAAACAACTCTCCCGATCAATATAAAAAGACAAACAATCAAATTAATATTGTATTTATTACATCCCACAACCCGCGTTACGGAAATAACGATAATCCTGTAGCATATTATATTATAAATGATTTGTAAAATATAATAATGTTGAATTTTACATAAATATTATTTTTGACGCAACTATATTGGTACTTAAATCTAAAATGTATTTATCATTTTTTTTATTCAAAACTCCTAGTTAGTAAATAAATAAATATAACATACGGGCTTGTACTTCATCGTCGTCGCCCGATGCGTTTAAAATTCCATAACATTTTCGACATTTTTCGGGCCACACGTTATTATAATATTTTTGTAGATATACTATATAATATACTATGGCGCGTGCGCTGCCTCCAGTATACCAGTCGACTTCGATAAGATCTCCACGATAATAATAATATTATAATAATATTATGTGTTTAGACCGTTCCACGCGCGTGCTTATATACTATACATTTTTACTTGTTTCGAGCATGTGTAAACTATAGAGGCTTGCGCGTTTTTATTTTATTCGAACGCGCTGCGCACTATACAACATACATTTACATGTTTATAGAACACGGTATATAGTACGATGTGATGTTTTTATCGCACTTTTCTCTCGTATATTTATATGGTGTACATAAATTAAATAATATTTAATATTTTTTTTTTTTTATCTAATCGAGCATATTATTTTTTCATTTTTAATTAGTCGCTCTTCCCAGCAATACTATAGACGACTGCTGAAAATCGCGTTCGACTCATATTATATGTGCGGACGTCTTGATCAGCGGACGTCATTAT
The DNA here is from genome assembly GCA_025469195.1 of Chaitophorus viminalis. Classification (NCBI taxonomy): domain Eukaryota; kingdom Metazoa; phylum Arthropoda; class Insecta; order Hemiptera; family Aphididae; genus Chaitophorus; species Chaitophorus viminalis. The sequence goes on from JAIPRK010000072.1 coordinate 97,332, forward strand.
TTATTATTATTATTATTCCTATTATACTCGTGTCCATGTAAGTATATGTATATATATGTATATATATACACACACTCGTATAGTGGTATGTATATGATATGAGTATAGTATATTTAATGATTGAGTGTATTAATATTATATACATAAACGTAGTATATACAATATGCATACATATAATATAATATATATATATATATACGTGTGTGTATATACAGAGTGTTGTGGTTGTATGTGTTAAAACGGACTGGGAACTTTCCGAGGCACATAAAAACACGAAATTTATGGCCACGCAGTACGGGTTATTATAATATCGGGCCATTATAATATTTTTCTACCAATCTGGGAGTAGGAGAACGGTTTTCGAAATTTATGCTTGGCGAGAACCAGTTTTTTTCCATCTCTTTTTTCCCGCACCATTCATAATGCGCGAACGTGTAATTTATTTTGTTTATAGAACAACCTAAAAGAAAAAAAAAACCCGTTCCAGATGTCCTCGTTCGATAAAATATTAAAATAATGACATCTCTCCCCGCGACACCCCCTCATCACCACCACCCCATATAATATCTGTGTGTGTATATCATATACGTAATACAACAACAATTATAAGAATATTTATACAAATATGCCTATAATGGTGTGTGAGTGTGAGTGTGTGTGTGTGTGTGTGTGTGTATTACATATATAACGCATGTACATGAGAATAAAATAATATTATTATTACCTATAATATAAACACTCCAGACGAGGCGCCCTAATAATTCGGTCGCGAAGTATTCAATGACGTGTTCGAAATCAAAATCACAATATTAATCTCATCCGCTGGCGCAAAAACCTCTGTATTTAAATTTAATTATATATATATATATATGTGTGTGTGTGTGTATGTGTGTGAAATTAAACAATATAGTGTACATCGCCTGAAATTGGATTTACCGCGGTCATTTAGTATTATACATCATGTGTATATTGTATACGGTGTGGGGTGGTGCAGAGTACACAGGATGTTTCAGATATTATAATATATATAAACATAACGCCCCCTCAGTGTGCGAAAAAACATCCGACGTGCATATTTGTATTTTCGAAACGATATATGTATTACGTATACATTACCGTTTTAATTTTTTATCGATTTACGACAGCTTTACGATTTTTATTTTTAGATATTAATATATACATATATATTATGTGCATGATCACGGCGGCAGCGCCAGAATTGTAGGTATACGCGTCGCTCTTTAAAAAAATTACTATATCATACATTTTGACGTGAGTAGTTACTCAAAATGTGGTTGCTGCACCATCCGATGACTATTTTTAAATGAAAAAAGCGTGTATGACAGCATTAAAATATCTTAGAAATTTCATTAATGTTTACCTATATTCTAATAATGAACAGTATACCCATGTTTTTACAGAATTGTCTTCTTCATGAAAAATACAAAATGAAAATTTCTCTAGTCGCGCTAAGATATAAAAAATCTCGATAATATTATATCTTACCCATGTATAATATTAATATATTTTAATATCATAATAACATTATGTGTAAAATACATTGTATGTCGATGCGTTATTATTTATTAATTATATATATATATATTACATACGAGTATACCCTATATTGTAAATCAATAAAACGGGTTTTTGGCATTATATCAATAATGATACGATATGGATGAATATCATAAATGCTCAAAAATATACACAAGACTTCCTGGGCCAAGTCTAAACGCATAGATTGGTAAAATCCATAAGAAATTAAAAAAAAAACTCCTATAAGTTTGAATCACTTATTACCATGTATACTGCTGCGACAACATGGTTAATAATAAAGTTAATAATAATTTTCGAACTGCCATCAACCACACACTAAGCTGTTTTAAACGAGGCAATAGGTATTTTTAAATAATATATTATACCCATACTTTGATTTGAATAAATATAAATATATTTTCGTACACGAGATTTGTTAAGTGTTTGCACCGTGTTGTGTTATTGAAATATAATTTATGATGTATAACTATATATTTAAATAAACTCAATTTGTTATTACGAATCATTAACTTAAAAGTTAGATAAGTAGTATATATATATATATATATATATACAGTACCTATACTACACTATACAATAATGTTCTTTTCGAATGCTTGCGTTGAAATACACGATTCAGATTTTTTTTCCTCTATATTGCACATTATACACCGTATAATATATCTAACTATACGTTAGACGATTAATTTCATTACGTACATTGGATAAAATATACCGGACAGGTATACGTTTGCTAAACACAAAACAAAACGAAATAGCTCATTTTACGTAATTGCAGAGTACCAATATTACGTATATATATATATATATAGTTAAGAACATGAATAATTTTATGGTGATTATATAATTTAGAACGCGTAGCGGTCGGTCGTTCAGGACGAAAACGTACAGATTTTGTCATCGAATGTATAACTAGACAGAACCAAATCGTTCAACAAGAAAACTGCACTGCAACACGGGCGGTGTTCTTGCAAATGTCCGCAGTCGCTTCAAGTTCAACACGTACTAGGTATTTGTATGTATTGTAATAATAATGTACATATGCGTAAAGGAATATCATAATCCCATGGCCGTCCATGTCCAATACCGAACAGGACCGCCACGAGGCATCTTGGTCGATTTTTAAATACGCTACAAGAACGCGACCTATGATCTCGCGGTAGCATATTATTATTATTATTATTATTATTATTATTATTATTATTATTATTATTATTATTATTATTATAGATGATGTAACGCGTACTTTCAAACATGAATAGACGTGAAATCGACTATACATTTGTATACATATAAATCGATTAATAATACTATTACGTTTCCTAACGCCACCGCTGCAGTTCGCGAATCGAAATAAGTATATATATATATATATATATATATATATATATATATATATACACAAAAAGTATAAACGTGCATAATAATAAACCACGTGTATGCTCGTACGGCGTACGCCATTTTGAAAATCATATTTCATCGTACGTATACATAATAATGTAGTGCATGTTTCGTCCGAGTGCGTCAGTGTAGGTATACCAATATTATAATATCTATAATAATATACACAAAAGTAGTTATTATATGTTAAATTACAAGTTATAGCAAAACGAAATCAGAAGGAATAAAAAAAAACAGTTCATTGGAGTATAATATGATAAAATCGTGTGTACAATATGATCATTTTTACCGTCAGGCGTTTGATCTGTGTTTTCCCGCGGCACTATAAGGGTTGGCGCACGCGTTTTTACGGGGTATTACCTATATATATGTTTAGGGAGGTTGCGCGATCGACGTGAGTTATCGATCGGTTGACACTTGTCGGATTTTAAAAAATGTCTGTCTAAATAAATAACAATATATACACATACGTTGTATTATATGTATACGTATTATACGTATTATATGTATAGGTGCAATATAAATGTGAAAACGAGAAAAAGAGAGAGAAAAAGAATCGCGGGACACTGAGCAGAGACAGATAGAGAAAATGAGTTAAAATGAGTAAACGTCGTCGACGAAGCCGTCGTCGTTCGAAAAAGAAAAAAAAAGAAGGTGGGTCACAATAGAGGTGCTTGAGATGAAACCACCCTAACCAGTCGGTTATTATATTTTATTTACCCGTATATACATATACGCACGCATTAGACAATAAAAAATGAACATTGGATTTCGTTTTGTCTTTTTTTTTTTTTTTTTATTATTATTATTATTATTATTATTATATTTTATTTTTATTTTTTTTACGATTCCAAGAGGCGTTTATGAAATATTGTCGAGTTATTATATTGTTTCGTAATACTTTAGCGTAACACAATATACAGTTATCGTTTCGGATATTTAACAAAATGGAATGACAATTGTTTTTCCGAGCAAAACAAAAAATGAGAGACACAATATTTGTTATATTTTATATTTATATACATGATTTTCAATATGAATTATTGAATTCGGAGAAAAGTTTTTGCGTTATGCGACCGTAAAAACTAAATCCATTTAATTACTAACGACTTTTAATTTTTTTTTATGAATCTTAATGATGTGTTAATTCATTCGACGGCGAAAAGCCTTTGTAGTGCGTACAATTATATTTTTGTTTATTAACAATAAAATAAATACTTTTGTAATATTATCATTTATAATAGTAAGAAATAAAATAATAATTATATAAAATATTATATTAATTAGTTATAAATTGTTTACGGTAAATCTGCAGCTGTACCTATCTTCTACCTGATACACAAAATCTTTGAAACGAAGTTGCGTATTTAAATTATGTTTATTAGCTTTTATTTTAAATTGTTTGAAATTTGTGATTGTGTCAAAGACCTTATTTCTTTAGACGTATTATTATTTATTCAAACCAATAATGAATATCTCTGAAATAACTACAATTTAAAATTATAAAATATATATACAATACGTACGTCATGTAAATGTGTAATGTTATTACTTATTATGCTTATATGTTTTAAAAATGTATGAATAAATTTCTCCAACCGCACATAATATATACCTACTAAAACATACGACGGTTTGTATGCATACATGTAATTTTGGACGGATCTACCTACGGTTTTTCATGTTTTCGTACACGAAACGTACCTACCTATTTAATTTTATCTGTTGCCAGTATCCGATAACAAACAACAACAATATTCACTAAAATTGTTTTCTATTACTTTAAATCGATTATTCATGTGCACTGGCTGTACCATTTTTATCTTTTCTAAATGCGTGAACAACTTTCAAAGCTTTCGATTACACTAGTATATTATAAATCGTCAAACACACGTTAAAAATAAAAATTGCCACGTAAAACAGTAATACGATTTATGTTTTTTTTTAAATTAAGTGTGTCCCTAAATTTTAATAAATTGTCTAATTTGTCCGCGCGATAGTGTTGTTCTGAATTAATTGACTCTCTCAAACTTTGATGTGTATTTTTTTTTACATTATTTTACTTTACATGAATATATAATCGTCACTATAAATGTGTTCTCGAATACACTCACATAAAATATTTTCACTGATGTGTTATGGCAATATTGGATAAGTGTGTTAGTGTGTACAATGATTTTTCTAGCATTGAATAGGTAAATTGTTGTATTGAAAAAGGTATTATGTTATTATTATTATAAATGAGATCATAACAACGCAATATTTTTATCCGAACGAAAAACTTCAAAGTGTATCTGATTTTACTCAACGATTATATTTACAGATATTGTGCATAGTAACGATATATATATATATATATATATATATATATATATATATCATATATGTATAACTTAGAAGAGGCCGAATTTTCAAAAACTTATAAATTGATGAAGAAGATTAATGTTTATCATCAAAAAGACCACCTTGTATAGAACATAACCATTAAATAAACAAAAATAGCTTTGATGCGGTAACAAAGGTGGGCATATCGGTGATAGTTGTATAAATTGTAAAATTATCTATTATCATTATCGATCATTTAAAGCATTTCTTATTACATATTATCTTAGAGATAAAAATCAACGGTCGTAGAAAAGGAGTGCCATTAGCCCGTAACTCGTTTGAGAAGTATAATAGGTCTCTTAACGTTTTTACTCACTTCAGACAATTTTAATGATAGGTATAATGATGAAGCAACATCATTTAAACTATCTATATATATATATATATATATACGAGTACTTCGTCGTAAAAGCTTCTTTTTTTTCAAAATTATGAACGGTGACTAAATTATTATATGTTTTTAGTATTTGCAGAGAATAACAAATATATAACAAGCTAACTGCAGCAGATATAAATTCACAAAATATGTACGTACACTGATTAGTAATAACTATATTTCTATTGAAAAAAAGTGCCTGCTTATTAAGCAGATAATAATTAATAATATAATAACAGCTGCAGTAGTTTAAAACATTATACATAGAAAATTAATAAAATAATAAGTAAAGAAATGCCAAAAAATTAGCGCTCTTGTTGTTATATAAATTTAATTTTTAATTAATTTTTCCTATATTATCTTAATGAATTCTGTGAATAATATGTGCATGTATGAATTATTTAATAAGCGTCCTATACGTACTGTATTCCATGTAAAATTTAAACTCGTCTAAGACAATGCAATAATCAATGAATCGGAACTAAAGAATATGTACAGTTTTGTACTGCAGCGCTGCAGTAGTTACAAGAATATATATTGTTTTGTATCAAATATTAAGGTATATACATTCACTAATCGATTTTATATACCTATGAACGCGGTTAGTCTACATAAAATATTTGATATTTTATTTTAACCGTATTAGGTCAGGTACCGTGATTGAGTTTATATTGGTATTATTATATAAATTATGTATTGGGCAAATAATCAAAATATAATAATTAACAACAAGTCTACCGAGCACGTACCTGTATGCGTGCGCTTGTGGATTTTGAGATTCTCGGACCGGGCGAACACCTTGCCGCATCCCTGGAACGGGCACGGGAACGGTTTCTCGCCGGTGTGCACCCTGATGTGGTTGACCAGCTTGTACTTGGCCTTGAACGGCCGGCCCTTGCGCTCGCAACCGTGCCAGAAGCACGCGTGCGTCGTGCACTCGGGTCCGCCAACGTGCTCGACCGTGATGTGCGACACGATGTCCTGCATGGAGCCGAACATTTTCCCGCACGTGCGCATCGGCGGCCCCGGCTTGTCGATCCACAGGCACGACATGTCCTTGAGCGCGGTGGCCGCGGCCGCCACGGGCACGCCGTGCCGCATGTACCGGTAAAACGCACCGCCGCCGCCGCCGGTTGCACCGTGGTTGCTGGCACCGCCGCCCGCGCCGTACGGGTCTTGCGCACCTCCGCTGCCGCCCCCGCCGCCGTACTCGTTGCAGTGCCGGTGCACGGATCCGATGGATGCGGCCGAGATGGGTGGCTGTGGCGGCGGCGGGTACACCTGCCCGTGGTGGTGATGGTGGTGATGGTGCGGCTGCAGATCGTGGTGCACGCCGGGGTACAGGCCGCCGAGATGATGGTGCTCGCCTGCCCCGTGCTGGTGATGGTGACCATGGTGATGGTAGTCCACCTCCCTGCGTATCTGCAGAAAGTCCCTTGGCCCAGGGTACCCGGGGTGGTGCGGTGGCGGTGGCAGCGGCGGCGGCGGTTGCCCATAGCCGTGCATGTGATGGTACTGATCCTGCGGCGAACCCATGTAATCGTCCTCGACCTTGACGCCCATGCCGTTGGCCAAAGGCGCGTTGTCCATAAACGGGTTTAACATAACGCGGTCGTCATTTACGCGCGCCACACCCTGTACAGGACGCGTGTGTGCAAGACGTGTTGTGTGTCCGTATATATTGACGTCGTGTCGTCACGTATTTTTATATATAAATATGTTACAAACAAACTAATGTGTATAATAACGTACGTATATTATATTGCAAACGAATATTATTAAATAGCGTATGTCTGCACGCGCAGTACACGCGGGGTCGTTAGCGATAAAGTAGTAAGCTCGACGGTCGATAGACGCGGAAAACTAAGTATTACGCGTGTTGTGTGTTAACGAAAATGCGTCAGGCAGCGCACGCGTTACGGTCATTTTTACGCGGAAAAAAAAATATTCGCACTTTGGCGCACACGCGAAAACACGTCCGTAAAAAAAGGATATCGGAAAAATTGTAAAAACAAAAAACACCACACTGTCTTTTAGAGTTAAAGCGGTGAGAGGATTAGGGTAAAGAAAAAAAAAAAAAAAACCAAAAAAGATATAATATTTCAATATAAATCGGCGCGGCGACACACGGGAGAGAGCTCGGTGTATCGTGTATATAATTCGCGGTTCGTACGTTCGTCCGGGGTGTTCGCAGCGGGTTGTTGAACGCCGAGTGGCTCCACGGCGTGACTGACGCAGCGGGTAAACGGACCGGGTCGCGCGCGTCTCGCGGCCACCGGGGCTCCGCCTACCGCGCGCCGTCTCGTCCAATGGCACGGTGCGCGGGGCCGGCGATCGGTGCGAACGTTGTCGGCGCGCGCGTGCGAGTGATGCGCACGCCAGTCGTCGGTCGGTCGGGCGCAGCGGCGGCGGCGGCGGGCGTCTATGTCGTATATTCTCTTCGTCCTCAACTATAGAACATCTCTCTCTCTCTCTCCCTCTCTCATTCACCATCTCACTCTCGCTCATACTAGGTATCCATGAGACGTGCGTGAGCCGCAAGTACGGAGATAAAGCGCTGTTGCACTTGGTACGGTTCAAAAATGAAGACGGTTTATTTTGTTTTCCACGAAAATATTTGATTACAACCTACAATATATTATATATTATAATGCTTTAACTTCAGGGTGATCATACATCACCCATTTAAGACGCGATTGTGCCTTTTTTGTTAATCATGTCCGATGGCTGAGACCACGAAAGCGATATACGATGATGCCTGACGTTGAGCATCCCATACCGATGATGTTCCGACCTAACGGAAGAGAGGACGGTACCACGGGCAGCGAGTAGCATTACGGACTAACAACTGTCCAGGTACCCGCCCGTAGGGTTTCAGCTTCTTGGTGGCTGATCGCGTAAGCTACTGTGTGGTTAAATGACAACCGCTAGTCCAGGCAAAAGTTTTTAGTGTCGGCTGCGGGGACTGCGGGGTCTCTGTGGACGAGGCGTGGTTCTGGCGGTGATGAATCTCCCGGATATACCTATAGCTCCTTTATCGGTGGGGTCAAATGCCGAAGTTTGAAGGTAACCAAAAACCGATCAGAGGTGGGATAGACCTCGGCCCGATCAAGGCGACCGGCAGGGTGCATGAAAACCCGCGGTCATGGTATGAGTTTCGCAGAGCGTGACGGTGCATCGGTGCTGGTAGTCCTTAGAAGATCCGTGGCCCGGCCGCCGCTTCAGCAGTTGTCGGGTCACAAACCTCCGTACCTCGTGAATAGCCTACAGGGATAAAGTATGGTTGTAGGTGAGCGCTTGCGCGAGCCACAAAACCTTGGGTACTTGGGCGGTACTCTTTTCGCCCAAATATTTTAAAACTACTTTCCTTTTTCGCCCAAGAATATTTAATTGCAATTTCCGACCAAATTTTTATAATCCACACTTTGGGAAACACTTATTTTAAATTATTTATATCTAACTATCGAGGATACGGCTTCTCTTACTCTCCAAAAATGTATTGTGTTTTTGTACATTAATATAACTTTTATATAATATAAGTAAGTTTTTATCAAAATATAAATCGTCAAAATTATGGTTCCCAAAGTGCGTATTATAAAAATTTGGTTGGAAAGTGCAATATAATATTCTTGGGTGAAAAAGGAAAGTAGTTTTAAAATATTTGGGCAAAAAGCGAAGGGTCATTTTTGGGTGAACGGAGTCTTGCCCGGGTACTCACCATACCTTTTTTGATAATCATGTCCCGTTGACCCGACAAAATTCAAACGGGACATTTATCCCCTTATAATCCCGTCATTTCTATATTATGATTTGTAATTTCAATATATTTTTGTAACATAGAAAAAAAGTAAATTTTTGTAGATAGTTTTGTAAATAAATTTATAAATAGTAAAGATAGTTATAATAGCGTATTTTCCTTATTTAGTTAAAAAAAAAAAGAATCAGTATTGAAGTAAAACAGTCATAAAAAGTAAATTATTTATTGTGAGTAAAATTTTTAAAAATAATTGTATTATATTTTCTTAATTAATATGTTTTAAAATGCAATTTTATTTTGAGGGAGACGAGTAACAACTGTTCCTTTTTTCTTTTTTTGTTTCAAAATAGTCATGCACCTATACTATATTATATGTCTACTATTCATTAATATATTTTTCACTATATTAACTCTGTTTAACGAACCATATATTTTATATTAAATCATTATTTATTCGTTATTCATTTTAGTTTTCATCCTGTTAATTTATTTTTTTGTTTTTGGTGTGGTCTACAAAAAAATAAAAATAAAAATGCAATAGTGTGAAGTTTTGCAAAGCTCTAGCTAACTATTTTGTTTATCAGTTTTCGAAATAAAATAAGACGCTATTGAAACGTTAAAACAAAAAAGTTAATTTCCCTAAGTATAGGCCTTCATTCATTGCAATTTGCAGTATAGCAGTGCGCTATACCTATACTTTTTTTTAATCAGAAGTAAGATGGTACATTATATTGTGAATGGTAGTATAGGTATTATGTAGGTAAACCATCTTAGATGTAAATTACTTATAAGTACATTATGGTATATTATAACGTGCAAAATTGCATAACAAATAATATTATATCTATATATATATATATTTATATATATACATATATAAAGTCATCGTGAAAAGACGAGTGGACATATAATGTTTGTGTGTGTATTGTGTAAGGTAATCCCGCACCTGTACATTAGGATTTTCACTGAGTTTCATAAATCTACGCTTATAATGTGTATTATAATGTATGTAGAAACCCCTAGAGAGACGCGCTCGCATTTTCTCACGGCGGCGTTTGCGAATATACATAAAATATAATGCAAAGTGTTGCGGAGCGCTCGCACTCGTATACATGTAGGTATATGTAACTACTATATATTAACCTACAGGTGGTTGGGTGGGTCGGTACACCCGTAAAGTTATACGAGCATCATCATGATGACGTGAACCATTCTCTCGTGACGGATACGTATCATCATGTATTTTCTCAGCTATTTATATTTGTATATAGGTAATGTAATTATAGTTGTTGACGAAAAATTAATTCACAAAAATGCAACATAATTTTTTCGACATAGAAATCGCACTATACACAGCTTATACATAACGATATGTATTTACATCCAGCAACGTGAAACTGTATACCAGCTGCAGCCAACATTGTATATGAATTATATTATAATATATATCGTGTATATATATCATAGTATAGGGGCATGTATATATATATAGCATAAACAATCATTATACCGTTCTATAATAATATATTCATCCGGCATATCGTATGAATTCGATATTAAACTAAATTATGATTACATAATATAATATATAGGTTAATATGTTATGTGTATGTTTCACTGCGACTGTATACTGTATAATAAACCTATACAGAAAACATACGTTATATAAATTCTATTAGCTAATATGGGCGATTACCGAACATTTTATATAAAACTAATTAAAATACTCTAATCAATTATACATTCTTCTAAAAGGTAAACGCAACAATTTTGCACCGCATTCTGTAAGTATACTAAGTATTATACACATATAGTATATATATCTACATATAGCCATGTTATAGGACGCCATGGAAAGTTCGAAATCCGTTCTAATGCATTTATTCGGAACAATCGGAACATATTATACTATATAAAATATAAATACTATACACGAAATATGAATGACTATATCTGTAATGTTAAATTAAAAACATCCACCTATTAAATACAAACCACGTTATTATGATAAAACCGAATATTGTCGCTTTATTTTATTTTTTTCTATTTATCATATTGATAATTTTATTATGTTATTTGTTTTCCCTCTAGATCATAAAACCTGATTTATCGACTTATTTAAATCAGCTGTCGAGATCTACCGTACCTATGCTTATACATAAATATAAATATATATGTATTCCAAAAAAAATTATGTAGTTAAAACTTATGTAGATATATATATATATACATAAGTATGGACATTATTGTACATAATATATAATGTTATTTTAATTTTGTTCTCTTGTAGATGCATTTTGTGTGTTGAATATATATATATATATATATATATATATGTATTGAATGGCTTTTGAAAGTGTTTTCGAGATAAATTCTATAGATGAGTCACAGGGGGTTTGAATTAACGGTGGTATACTGGTATATACTATATAGCATTATAGCTATCTTATACGTTAAATATTATATCTATATACTTATAAATATATTATAATAATTATATAATTATTCCTTATATATATATATATATATATATATATTTGATTGTTTTTAACTGCGTATAGGTACCTATAATATCAAAACTATACATTTATATCATATATACCAAAGTAGGTATTTATAGGTATCTATTTAAAAATATATTTACCACTTTGTATTTAGATTTATAAATCTTTTTGACATATTGTTTAAAAGAAAATACATACAATACAGTATATTTATATATGTGTGTATGTGTGTGTGTGTGTGTGTGTGTGTGCGGGAAATATTATCTTATTTAAATACAACCCTACTGGTTTTATCGATTTACATAATTGTATTATGTTTTTCCTGAATCTGGTTTCAAAAATTCACTAAGTAATTACCTATTCGTCTTAAGAGTATGACGTATATACGTAACATATATGGTTAATAAAGTATTACATTTTTAGTTATAATAAATAATCACGAATTAACATAAAATGAGGTATCGTGCGTTAAAAGAAAAAAATACGTCTATAAAACTCTGAGTTTATTTGTTCGTACAGCTATATAAATAAATAAATATATGTATATGTATATATATATATATATATAAAACAGTTAAATAAACAAATGTTTTAGTAACTTTTCATAAATAATATTGTGTGTCGAGCGGTTATTATTTTGTAAATTATATTATAGTTATATATACACGTATATATATATATATATATTATGCACGGACTCAATTCAAAACTATTTCGATAGAAGACTATTCGGAATAGGAAAACAGAGAATAAATCAATGACGTTTATTTATATTCTTTATATACAATTTTTGTTATTTGAATAATAGGTACACGTTGAAAATGTTAATGTTTAATACAAACATATAGCATTGAATACCTATTAATTTTTCAGTATAACTATTTACCGTAGCGTATTCATATTTATCGTCTAATAATATTCGAATTCAAATAAATATAGAATGTACCTAATGTAATATGAATATAATAATATGTACCTACGCGTTTTATTTATTATAAATATTGTGCACGATTATCATATTATAACGTTGTATATAAGTTATAACATAATAACAACACGTCATCTTGCTGCACAGCGGATGATCATTGCATTAGGCCATTAATGTTTAGGGATTTTACGTATTTATTTTTTTTAACATAATATTCGCTATTTCGAATAATTAATTTAATATATAATATACATATATTATAAAATAAGACGTACCCAGTACAGCTGCAAGTAATTCATAAATATTGTTGATTACATAATACTTAATAGTTTTCTGTTGTCTTTATTTTAAAATGTTCTCATTATGTTCAATTTATAATTAATAAATCTTGGAATCTTAACCAATATAATATATTGCATACTGCAGTTTTCTTCCTAACCAGATATATACATTATTATAAATAATAATTTTATACGAATAATGCCTGTATATTTAATGAATAAAGTAAACATATTATATAAAATGTAAACTCACACGAGGTTAAATATTCATATATATATATATACGGTACATATACATACGGTAAAAACATTTACGTGGTGCCATAATTATTATTTCAAACAATCTTCCGAACAGCCAAAAAAATTTCTAGACCTTGTATCATGATGTATTTGTACAGATATATGTACGCATCTATCATGATGTATATACGATAGAAACATAAAATACATTATTCGTGGATCGTAAGGTATAGTATAGTAATATTGCACTATATAGTGATAGTAGACTATATATTTATATACACAAAACAATTTCACATGCTGTTTGTACATTGTATAGCCGTGGTTCATAGCATTTTTAAGACTATGGATCATTTAGAGAACTTTCGATACGCTCCGGACCCGTCTTAAATCTTAGACAATTTTTTTCTTCTGAAACATGAACATAAATGATAGATCAGATAGGTAACATTTTTTCACACATCGGCGATAGTAGGTTTTGTTTTATATAGTATCACGCGACAAAGGAAAAATGAATTTTTTTCCAATTTTGTAGGTATAGCTTGTGTACCTGCACCTAGATATTTGTCAGGGGAGTTCGAAAAAGTCCTGCTGTGCAATGATGTTAACCCACATAAATGCACAATAATATGAATGTATATATTTGCGTACCTATGTTTATTAAATTATATTCCACCGAATGCTATTTACACGTACATTTTTGCAACACTCATCGATGTGTCTTGTGTGCACACGAAATCGGACTTGAACGTTTCGGCCGTTGTGAAAACCACATGATATACATAATTTATAATAAAAATTATATCAGCGTACATATACGCAAACGTTTTCAAATAATTTATTTAAACAAACCATGTGGTTGTTTTATAAAACGTACATTATTTCATTGTACTGTTAAAATGTGAACTGTAATTAAAGTCATAAATCTTTCATTAATCATCTGATATTCATACTACAGTAAACCGTATTCGAAAAAATTATTTTCCAAAGTTTAAATAACGATTCGTCCGTGGTCTATTCCAGTTTTTCATAGTAGATATCGGAAGATATAGCATCACAGAACATAATAAAGGTTTAATATATAATAATAGTATTACATTATTGTAGTAATAGATGAATTATTTATATATTAATATTTTAAATTTAGAAAAGTAGTATCTATAGGTGAGAAAAAAAAATCATAAATACAATATGTTATAGGTATTATATTAAACAAGTCTATATATTTTAAATGTGTATGAACAGGGTTTACTTAAATATGAAGAGCCCTATATATGGATATTGTACGCACATTGATTATGCGTACTTACACTATAAAATAAATATGGTCAGGTATATGGTATATAGGTATATATAGATGCAGGGCGAGTCAATGAAATCGAATTGTATAATAATATATATATATATATTATAATCGAATGCGTATTGGATTTATTCAAAAGAAAACCTCATATTATTGTACAGACAGAAATATTTGTTTATTTTTTCGTAATATAGTTTAAGGTGTTAACCTGTACGGCTGTACCTGCGTATACATTACCTATGTACCATTTATTACACGCATTGTACACCGGATAGGTATATATTGTAAGTACGTGCATACACTACAACAACTATATTACTATATCATTTTGGGTACTTACCCGCTGTAGTGTGTGTTTAACGTATTCGTCACGTGTAAATAATATAACGACATGTATGCCAATATAATAATATTATATGTAAGTGTATATTATATTATATATCATTGAAAATTATGAACGGAAACGAAAAACCGACACTTGTGCTGTACGTAGACGTGTAAATTGCACGCACAAACCCAGGTCGGGGTCAGTGTTTACTGTACATATATATATATACATCAGTATACAATAAGACATAGGTCATGTATAACCTATATGTATATACGCGCGTTATACAAAAGACCGATGACGTATTATATCATATCTATTATATATATTATTGTATTAAATGTTATATATATATTGTGTTCTATTATATTATTTGGTGAGCGTGTAAAATATTTATTCTGTATACGTTATAAATTCCTCGTGGTGTAAACTGTAACGTTTTTTTGTAAGAATCACGTTAGTCCACCAAAAAAATAAATAAAAAAACACGTTTTAGACTATTTGGCAAGGGATGCGCGTTTTGTGAATGCTACTCACTCTCTTTCTCTCTCTCGATACATATAGATGTGCGTATATACAACGTACGGCACGTCTATATTATATACACCCGCACACGAGTCGGCGCCAGTATTCATAAGTATATAATATTCTATAGGATTTCTGAAAATTAATAAAATATTTAATCATTGTGCTCGTCGTAACGGTCCGCCACTGACTGTTCAAATAATAATAATAATAATAATAATAAATAAATGGATTGTGTGAATCTGATTTCAAACGGTGACTGCGGAGTGAGCGCGTCAAGAATTCCTATTATATTATTCCATATAATATAACTATATACATAATATACACGTAAATATACACGTGTGTGTATGTTCGCGTGTGTGTGTTTGTGTGTGTATGTGTGCGTGTGAGCCATCTATTGTCGACTTGAAAACGTTTGCGGGCGCCCCGGGAATACATTTTATATATATACGCGTATATTGTACTGCTTGGTTTCGGTAAAAATTACCAACCGACACGTCTATCCTTCATGAATCGAATTATTTTACACGTGGTATGCCTATATACGGTTAATCACGCGTCACACACTCACTCACTCACACACACGCACACACACACACACACACACACACACACACACACACACACACACACACACACACACACACTCACACACACACACACACACACACACTCACACACACACACACACACACACTCACACACACACACACACACCGCATGTTATGATATTTCGTTTGCAATGTTCTGTGTGAAGCCGACTACGAAAGATAATCACCTCGTTGTTCGCCGTCGCGCCGGATAATCATACATCGCGCGACCGCAAGGTGACCGGGAAAATCAATAGAAAAAAACCAAACATAAAAAAAAAATTATACAGAGTACTGAGTACATCGATCGCGGTCCTCCGTGACGACAGCGCAAAGTCGCCCGAGTATGCTAATATCGAATTTGGTCTGTGCGTGTGTGAGATGTTAACTCCCGCGATTAGAAATTGAACAGTAGATGACGATCGCGCTTAATCATTTCGTATTTTTTGCTAAGCTCTAGTAATCTGTACTCGTCATCACATCACTATTGTAATACATACACACGAAACCATTGACCGGACAGACACATAGGTCAAATGTTATTGTTACAATTGGTAACCCCATTATAGAGATTACTGTGATCGTTTACAACTTATTATATTCAAAACATATAGAAAAAGAAATGAGAAGATAACAAAGAAATTTAAATAATACTTCTTCTTTTTCTTCACCTTCACCTTTCTCCCAACTATTTAGGGTAAGCCACTTTGTCCTAAACCTTAATTTCTCTCAATTTTCCACATCCCCTGCGCATCACACCAACATCTCTCATATACGATTGAGAATGATATATCATTCTTAATCTTATCTAACCATCTATTTTTTGCTCTTCCTCTTTTATTTTTCTTCTTTATAAAACTACTAATTTTTATATAAATTGTAAACTCTTAAGCATTAAAACAGTTTAAAAAGTTTAACGTAAACGTTGTGACATCTGGTAATAACAGTGATATCTTGTACAGATGCTATACCAATGTTAACAGCTTTATAGTATTAACAAAACATAATATTACTACATATCTAGTTGTATCCAGGCCAACGGTAAAATAAATCATCGATTGTACGCACACACTAGTAACTAGTGAAATTAATCACTGAGAATCTATAGGTAATTAATCTCTGCATATAAATCGAACGAGGAAGTGTTGCACAGGATTACGAAATATCCACTGCATACGACTATATTTAATTTAAAATTATTTCATTAAAATTCTACTGCAAAGACCTTTAGTACCTTAGTCCATAAAGTTACATTGCTATTATTATTCCTTATAAGCGAAAGTTAGCTTGAAATATATTTTTTCAATAATATAAATAATATTGTAATAAAATATCGTATATATAAATTTTAGAAAACGATTTTTTGCTCGACGAAAACGAAAAGAGACATTATCATAAATGTTTTCTTTGAGGGTAAAAAAATGAAAAAGAAAATCATTCGTGGCCGACCGAGTATATATGTACATTAAAAATAGTATCGTACACGTATAGTAACAAAGTAGCCATGTGTAATTTTACCGCACGTGTGATAGCGGTAACAGAGCAATCTAAATGTGAAAACTTTCACGACACGCGATTGATCACTCGCCAAAAAGTGTTCTAAATTGCTACATATTAAATTAGGTAAGTATTCCGGTAACGCGTTTTAAATAACCAAATGCTAATTTATAAACTTATCCAGAAGTTGAGGAATCAATATATGACCTAACCTAATCTAAATTTCAGTGACTATAATATACTATAATATTATACTATTATAGACTGCGTCAAAGTAAAAATTATCAAAAAATTCTAATAACTCGTATATTACAAGGTGTACTACAAGACTTGATAAAATTGCATCTGATTTTCATCCACTATGTAAGTAAACAGTGTTGATCTAGATAAATTTTCAGGAGGCAGAAAGATAATTAGTTTTATTTTAGCCCATATAGATAAATTGTTAAATATAATCTGAATAATTATCTAACGTAAAAAAATTGTGTAAAAGTAATAGCAATGATAAGGGAATTTCTTCATGTGGATTTAGATGGGATGAAATAAAGATAATGAATTTGAAAAATTTAATAATTTGATGTAACAAAGATACATTGAATTTGAGTACACGTATTATTTAGTAGTAGATACACCGGTTTTACAATGAAACTTTTTTTTTTTGTTATTGACGAAGAACGGTATATAGTAGTAAGATATGAGATAATTAATATTATGTATATTATGCGTATTATAGTAATTTTATATGTCTAAAAGCAAAAACGTTGATTACATTG
Source organism: Chaitophorus viminalis (assembly GCA_025469195.1). Taxonomy (NCBI): domain Eukaryota; kingdom Metazoa; phylum Arthropoda; class Insecta; order Hemiptera; family Aphididae; genus Chaitophorus; species Chaitophorus viminalis. The sequence continues at coordinate 115,783 of JAIPRK010000072.1, forward strand.
CTAACGCATAGCTTTTTCTTCGCATTTGTTGAGTTTGTTTAAGTTCTCTTGTACTTTTTTTGATGAAATAAGGACATACTTCATTTACATGTCTAATAGTTTGGATTTTACCACAGTGGTGTATAATACTATAATATATACAACAGTGAAGAATACATTAGTAATGTTTTAATTGTAATTTTTAGAATAATATAGCTGAGAAAAATATTCTTTATTAATTGAACGATTTTGGTGGGAACCAATTTCTGCGCCTTAGAGACATAAAATTAAGGAGCAGTAACGCAAATAAAATTTAAACACACTGGATCAAATAATGAATACTTATCTAAATAAGTATTATATAAATTTATATTGATGTTTCTGGATTGTCCGAAAACACACTAATGCCGTTGTAAACGCTAAAAATTACTTTACTATCAACGGTAATTTTATAAATTCTGAATAACAGGTTTTATTATATTTTTAGGAAAGAGTTATAAAATATATTGTGAAAGTAGCATAACAAAAATGGGAAAAGGTTGATGGGCCGACAATCAACGGGCTGTCAGCACATCGGGCAGACAGCCAAAGGGCCACATGTGACCAACAGCACTGTAGAACCAATAACACACAGGCCGTCAAATTCTGATATTATATAATTTTTCAATTTTACATTATTCATTTTCTTCTTATACCAGTGCAAATATAATTCGCTGTACAAGACTTATACATAACTATAACCAATGTACATAATTTTACTTAAAAAGCAAATAGATCTACTACAGTAAAACTCGTTGAAGACGTTCTTTAATAAGGGACCTGTTCTCTAGAGCGTCTAAGGCGGAAAAGCATATTTTGCGGGAATCGAAAAACAAATTAAGTGATTGAAATGTCGAGTTAATTTTTTTTCATAATTGAACATAATTTAACGGGTAATTAATTTATGAATTAATTATAATTACATACATATATTTTTTGGTAGGTATTTAATTTAATAAAAAATTTCACTAGCTATACCGAAATGACGATTGACACTTGCGAACAAACTGCACTTACAAAATCTCATAATATAATGATATAGGTACAGTAAAACTGTTGTAAAAGGTAATGATAAAATACGTATGTGGTTAAAATATTATGTAGGTATAGCGATGAAATAAAACGATAAGAACACGCAAAAGTGTAAAATATTTCTACACATAATATTTATATACGTGTATTTTATTCTTACACAAACACTGAAATCTGTCGTAATCTACCGAACAAAAGAGCATTTTATCCGATCACATAGAGTAAAACCGGGAGTCTTAATAGGTAGTTTTTCATTAAACAGTATGGGAATTGTCTAGGGACCAACGGAAATAGTGTTTTATGCGAGAAAGGATCTTAAGTGGGAGTGTTTTATAGTTTAGTACTAATACACTGCGTCACGGTTCTTTTTAAGTTTAAGTGTAGATTTTTTTTTATTAACTGTATAGAAATTTATATATTACAAAAAATTAATCTACCCCTTTAAACTAAGCTTGTGTTGGGAGAAATGAGTTATTGGGATTTATTAAAATTTAGATTTATAATTAAAATTATTAAATTATTACATACAATACTAATAACTGATATTTTATAGTTAATAATTTAAATAATAACTGAAAATTAGAGTTCACTTAACAATCAGTTTACAATAGATTTTTTATTTATTATATAATTAGAATTTTTACTAACATTTTGATGTATATCTTTTTTATAAAGTAATGACATTTCATTAAAATATGACAAACCTAAATTATCAAGAAAATGTTTACCAATATTTTTTTTTGTGTAGTCCACTTTGATATCATAATTATCGCGTTTTTATCGATTTGATATTAATAAAATTAGTATTTTTTAATATACTTCATACGGCAAATCACTTGTACAGTAATCTGACTTGTAAAACTTTTAGAGCTTAATGGTTAGAGTTTATAGAGCTTTTTAAATCAATTTTATTTAAACAGATTCTTACCACTTGATTTTGCTGAACTTCCAGGGGTCTTATCGTATTGTGTGCACAGCTTCCCCATGTTATTAAGCCATACTGAAAAATTGATTTATATAATGCAGTGTATATAGTGCACATCATTTCTCTAGATAGGATTGTGTTAACTTTGTATGATTTAAATATAATTGACTTTAAACACAAAACCATATCACTAACATGTATATGCCAACGTAAATTCCAATCGATAACTATACCTAAGTATTTCACTTTAGTAACTCTCTTTGGTAATCACAATAAATTGAATTTATATGCTATGTATTACAAGAATGTTAAAAAATATCGTCAAACGGTATGTTTGTCTTTATGATAAAAAAAGGCGACAAATTCACTTTTTTATATTTAAAGTTAATTTTAAATTTAACAGTTATTTAAAAACTTTGTTCAATTCAGTTGTTGTAATACTCTATAAATTAGACCAAGTATTACTAGAGAAAAGTAAGCAGATAAGTGTTATTTATTATTCTATAATAAAATCCAAAATGTATTAACGTTTGTTTGAAGAATTAATTAACATACCTAGCTATATGTGACATATATGGTTTTGAACTCGATCTAAAGTGCATAGTTACCGTTTTAAAAAAGCATCTTTTAAAAAGTATAGCTTATAGCATAAAACTATAAATTTATAACCTATTTTAAATTATAATGTTTTAAAATTTAATATTGAACAATTTCAAATTTTTTTTAATTTTTTAATAATTATTTTGAATAATATTTTTAAGTGATAAATGAAATGATTTTTTTTTAAAAAAAATAATTAAGTATATTATTGTTGATTGTTTTAAAAAATTATAAATTTTTCAACCTATCGACCGTCGGCCATGTAATCTGTCTGCTCGATGGTTGTCGGTCCAATTTTGTGATCCTAACAAAAATTAATACTAAACATTATATTTTGTTTTCAGATATGATAATCCTCAAAATTACATTTTATTTGCAAAAAAAAAATAAATAAATAAATAAAAATATAAGACTACCTATTCAAAACACTTTCTATTCTGATGATACGACTTTAAAAATAATAAATATACGGTTTCCGTTTTGAAAAGATACGCCTTGTACTCTTTAAATGCAATAACCATTTCATTCATGCGTAGAGTTATATTAATTCCTCAATAACAGGAACCTTCTAAAATAATTTGTTGGTTCTCCATGCACATCACATTATTCAATGGCATAATTTTGTGATAGAGAAATATCTTAAATTTATAATTTTGTTTTTTGGTGAAATTTTCTGAAAATCAAAAATCATTTAGTGCAAGAATTTTGTCGGAAAAACTGCATAAACTAAGATATGTTGTAATGTAAGAATTTCAATGAAAATACCTTCTTTACGGTATGAGTAGTGTGTATTTGTATATTCTGAGTCCATAATTTTTGCGTTACAGGAAAAAACCAAAATTTGATGTGGAAAGTCCCTCTCAGATTTTTTCGTTTTTCCTTGTATTCCAAAAATGTCAAATTTTTATAGCACGGTAATTTCACCTAATTTATGTGGAAAAGGCCTCTCAAATTTTTCGTTTTTCCCTTCTACACAAATTCGTACAAAACTTTTTTGTAAATTTTGGACTCAGTATGGTGCATTTTTCTGAGTCCATAATTTTCGCGTTACAGAGAAAAACCAAAATTGGAGAGGCGTTTTCCACATAAATTAGGTAAAATTACCGTGCTATGAAAATTTAACATTCTTGGAATTACAGGAAAAAACGAAAAAATCTGAGAGGGACTTTCCACATCAAATGTTGGTTTTTATCTGTAACGCCAAAATTATGGACTCAGAACATACAAATACACACTACTGGTATGTTTTTTCACATTAATTAATATTCGTAAGTAACAACACTAGTAAGTAAATACGTTGAAATTTATGAAAATTGAAAAGTGTACAGGTATTGTCCAAGAAATTTAATAATACTCATATTCCCAACACTCACAGCTCATTCAAATGGTTCTAGAAGAAATTTAAAAGTTATATTGTGTTATAATATTTAACGGTGTATATGTGTATAGAAATCGTATAATTCTGGTGACGTGCGATTGTGGGAAAAAAATATCACCTGATATCTAGAATATGATTAAATTAATTTATTCTCAAGAACTGCGGACAATAAACTCTATACGTCAACGGTTAAAAATCTAAGAATATAAGTGATGTCAATGAATAACTAATTCTGCATGATTTCATTTTCTTTAATTTAGTTTAGGTATTTTAAATATCACAAGATTGACAAACGAATTATTGATTATTATCGTTTATCGATTATCATCGTTATTATATTGAATATCGATAATAATATAAATCGATGTTTATACATTTATTTTGAAATCATCTTGGCTTTTGTATTTTGTATAATAGGTGATACACCGTGCAATATTAGAGTTAAGTTTGCCCGTAAAATCGATAAAAATCAGACGTATTAAGGCTCTCACATACTGCTGCGGTACGCGATACGGTATCGGTACGGTACATATAAAAATAGTGTACCGTACCGATACCGTATCGATTACCGCAGCAGTGTGTGAGAACCTTTAAACATATTATACGACGTTAATTTCATCAGAAAAAAAAAAAATTGTTACACTATTGATTGTAGGATTATGACAATTATGTGGTGGCTCATCCGACTGTTGCCTTACGTTTTCGCTGGTCAAAACCACGCTGGACACCATCATTCACATCGCTTGGTCTCTCACGTGGTAGACCACCCGTCACCTGATAATATAGTATATACAATCAACGACACGGTGTTTTATACTTTGACTTATTCCCTTGACACGTGTTTTATGTTCAGCCGAATTAACCACTCTACAGCTTAACGATTACCTTGCACTATATACGTGTAGCCAGCATGCGATAATGCGTTTCAGAGTTATTAAAGTGAATATGTACATTCAAGTGTAGTAATTTTTTTTCATTTTCATTCTGCTTTCTTTTGAACGCCTTAAAGGAATAACACACGATGCACGCGGTATAAAAACTTTATAACGCACATAATGATAATGCTAAATTACTTATTCTCCACGTGTTAAACAAAACCGCAAAAGAGTACGGACCATAAATCTAGTCAAACGCGTACAAGCGTTCGCAAATCAACCGAGAGCTGCATCAAAATATAATAATATAGTCACTATACTGCTGCAGTGACTATTACTATAATATAGTCGCTATAGTGACCTTTGCTGCTATATAGTATTATGCGTTGTACCTTACTATTCTCTGGGAATCACGTGACAATTATTACGAGTTACGATCAATAATGTAAAATAAAGAATAACACCACATACTATATAAGCATGATGGATAAGTAATAATTTACACTGATATAAAAGATTAGGGATATAATAGAAAGTGTACAAAATGAATTGTAACGGTAAACGTTGGAAGGGATAGACTACCGATTTCAAGTTTTCAGATGTACTACACCGCAGATAAAGAATCTCCGAATGGACGAGAATAGTAAAATGAATAATTTTTCTGAGTAGACGTATATTGTTAATTTCACGAAGATCGATTATTTTTATCGAAATCAGTATTATACATACTAATATTGAAAAATTGAATTGCTAGAGAATACAGCTAAAGAAATAATATCTGAATATTTTGACTTGGAGAGTACTTGTTGGTTAGAGATTTTTTATTCTTTGAAACTATGATTCCAAAATATTTAACTTAAATACAAAATATAAACAATTAAAAGTTTAGCATTTAAAGTGTTTAGATTAATATTAAAATAAAGCGGGTTTCTTTTATCCGTCAACACGTAAAATAAAAATAGGATATATAACATTTTGTATACTTCAAAATACTAAACAAAAGGTAAATCAGAGAAATAATTTTTTCAAGATACTATGATGTTTATTTTACATTTATAATTCTATTGTTGAAACTTCAGATTGCTAGTACGACCTATATAATATTTATATAAATAATATAAAATATGATTATATTGAAAACCAAATAAAACATATAGGTAAATATTATGGTAAACATTATGCATAATAAACCACGATTCGTATATAATTAATAAAAATTGTCCATGCAAAAATGAAAAATCATTTGCAGCTTCTTCGATACAACCATAACTCTATTTTATTTAAAATTCTGCAGCCATAGAACAATTTCGGTAGGTATTGGACGTCTCAAACATAATTAGTGAAGACCACTGCCCAGTATCATTAAGAGTATTTATTTTAATAATTATAATCATTGTCATCCAAATGATTTGCTGATGCAATGTCCATTGGTCATTTACATATTAATGTGAAATGATAGACCGTGTCGACCGGAAATCGTATAAATTATTAGTATAATTTGTTTAATATTTTTATAATAATTCATCGTGTTCAAAGAAACGATGTTGACAGTACTTGAAATGTGCTCAGAAGAACGTTTGGTTCCGGTTCCGGTATGACTCAAGTACGGACGAACAGGTAGCTTTTTTTCAAAAATGTTCGGACCGCATGTTTCAACGACCGATGAAGCCCGACGGATATGTCGTTGACACGCGGGTTTCCAGATTTCCGAAGTGCTTCCGACGATGGCAATGAAAATCCAGTGACCGGAGGCCATGTCAACGCTCGTGAAGTGGGTGCCAATGGACAGCAGCCAAGGTAGTTGGACCCGGCGAACGCATGTGGGAACTCTTTTTCCGCGGCAACAGGTAAACGTCAAGACGGCTCATAAATGACCACCAACGTTCGTTACACTAACGCGTTTGCAACGGTCAGGATGACGACGATAGCGGTCAAGACGGTGAAGCTCAAAAGCGCAAAAGGTCAATTTTTTTCGATAGACCAAAAGCGCAAAAGGTAAATTGTTTTCTATAGCCCAAAAGCGCAAAACGGATATGCGCTTTTCTACCTTACTACATTAGTAGTGGTATTACCACTCTAAAGTCAACTCCAATATAGAAGCATGGAACTATACATAGAAAAAAATATTTCAAAATTGGATTCCTTAAAAACTGTGGGCTTCAAATTTCAAATTTAATATTAAGGTACTTAATTATTTATTTATTTTTATTGATCTTAAACAAAACATCTATTAGTTGTTGCTATTAAATTAAATACAATTTTTATAATTATTTATATATTTTTATACTTAAATTTACATTTTATTATCACGAATAGCATAGTTTATGAATAACTATATATGATTTTAATAAAATACACTTTTTTATATAAAATTAATTTGCGCTTATGGGATATTTATTTTTGCGCTTATGGGCTACAGCCGGATAAGATATTGGCCGATACGACCCCGACGAATACGACCCCGACCAATACGACCCCGACCAATACGACTCTGCAGACCAATAAGACTAGGGCCAATGCGACGACGACGGACAAGACGATGGTGGTCAGTATACGACCACGATCATGACGAAAACAATGACGGTAACGGTCATGATGAGCAGGCTACAAATATGACCATGGTGAACCTCGGGACGCTGCGAGTCAAAACGTTCGCACGTTGGTCGAAGGCGTTGCTGCTTGGTGCGGACATGTGGTGAGTGCCACGCGGAAGAGTATCGTGACCACGAGCTGTGCGTATAACATCGAGAGCTGGTGGCCGCGAGCCGATGCAGCACAAAGAACGGTGCCGGACACGTGGACGTTGGCGCCCGACGACGGGAACACCTGTCCGGCGGCGGTGCTGGACGCGGGCGCGAAGAAGGTGCGGCGAGTACGGTGGACGCGGACAGCCCGGCGAATAAACTCCATAGGGCAAGGTGGCCAACTCTTACGTGAACCGGAAGACGGAGCTGAGCGAGACCAAAATAATGTCACGGAAATCTTGAACGTCAAGTCACCGTTGTCGCCGCCGCGGCCTAAATATCAATCTAAATGTCGTCCCGTGGTAATTGTATTCGTCGGCGACTTCACGCCACCAAGTCTAACGGTACACTACAGGCGGCTGGTCATAATAATATTATCCCGATTGAATTATTAAAATAAATGTCCGTGGAAAATGTTAATTTTATTTTTTAAATTATTTTGTTTTAGTACAATTCCGTCTAATGAAAAACTGGTCGTATAAATCTCTATTTTATATTTGCTGTTAATAGTTAGCTAGTAAGTAAATATAAGTTAATTTATAAGTTAGTTTTTAAGTTAGTTTGTAAGTTAATAAATATGTTAACTTTTAATTTAGTACAGTATATAGTTAGTATAAATAAAGTGGATTAGGCCTACTGGAGAAACCACTATAAAAAAAAACGCTCTTTGTGTAATACCTCATGATTTAAAGTTAAATAACGCAATAACTCATTATTGTTTGTTATTTAATTTTATTTAAGGTAGAGTGGAAACTTACACGTAATTTACATTATATAATAATGTAATTATCTCTATGTATATAAAATATAAAAAGATTTGCTGTTCGTTGGTCTCGGTAAAAATCGAAAAATGGCTGGACCATCGTTTGTATGTCTATATAATAATATACCTAATTAGTGGAAATTTTGATCAATTCTTCTTGATAGTGTATTCTTATTGATAATTTTTCTTATCTGATTCAATATCTACAAAAGGATGTATGACCCATTTAGAACTTCCATGGACAAAATATCTTCAAAACGTTGTGAAAAATCCTTATTCAAAGACGGAAGGAGTTGATAGCAAACTTGTTTGTTGTCAAACGAGATCACTACCCCCCTATAACCCAAAACAAGCTTACCACCCCTTTGTAATTCTTAATCACCCACCGGGGGACGATGAAAAGCCCACCGTTGAGAAGCACTGGTCTTATGTTACCTATGTAAGTCTTGATCATTTTTACAGTATTATTAATAATGAAATATTCTGTTTATTTGTTTTATATACAGATTTATGCTTTGATGCTTATTAGAATAAACTTGGTGATAAAATAAAATGGGACGACGAAGATTGACTGGTTTAGAAATTTTGCATATTGTACATTATAAAGTAGAAATAGATGCATGAAAAATAAAATGCTCGTATATAGGATTGCATAATACAAACGTTTTAAAGAATTTGTTTTATAAAATAATTGTTTCTTGATATATTATTTTAAGAATTAAAATACATTTTATAAAGAATATGATAATATATATATATATATATATATATATATATATTAAATATTTGTAAATTATTTTTTAATATCTAAAGAATTTTTTTGTGTGAAATTTGCTATTAAAATTAGTTATGAGATACTATTTTCACTTTTAAATTAATAAAGTAATAAATTGACTTTTTCCTATATTATTAGTATTTTTTTTTTTTAATCCACATTAAAAAAAAATGTATAAAAGTCACTTGACCCTAAAAATAGGGACAGGGAATGCTCTTGCGCCCTATTACTATGTAAACCATCATTGAAAACATAAACTAATCCACCCGACCTATTTCACCATTAGAATTGTTTTTTCGAGAGGAAATGGTAAATTGGTTCCAAATTCAAAAGACCAGTATACAGCAATATCATACACCCGTTTGTAATGCTTTAAAAACTATGTCTTAGGAATAATAATTTTTTACACAGAAAAAAATTCAGCATAGGAAATTGGCATTATTGTTGATACCATTATTGATGGTTCGCCAAATAATACAATTACTCATAAAATAATATTATAATCGCTTATTTTGTGAACTGTTTTCTAATCGATATTGCTTCCGACCTATATCGCAATGACAATAATAATTATTGTACTTTATCGAAACACGTATAGTTGCAGCGATAGCAACATTAAATTATACCGCCACGGATAATACATTTTTGACCTATGACACCCAAAACCATTGATTACAACTGCGACGTATAGCTGTATGACTATATTGAGTGGCATGTGAAAGAAAATCGTTCGGTATGAAATGTAGGTGCTGCACTATGCACAAGACATCTGCGCATTTGCGTGAGGTCATGATGGAAATATGTGACATCCGCTAATGAACGAAAAAAGTTTCGCTTGTACAAACATATAATATAATTATGCATGTGTTATGACAGTTATTAAAAACTATGCCGCATCTCCTATTATTTACTCGAAAATTGTCACTTGCATAGTTGCATATAATTATTATTTTAAATGTGAAATCCGTATAGTAAAACGAGACTATCTTGGCGCTGTGACTACGTAAATATATTATAATATTTCAAACAATGTTTCTTTTCAATTTTATTTAGTGATTTTAAGGGAGAGAAAAAAAAATAACTTAATAGTATTCAATTTTTTGATGTTTTAGGTACGTTTTTTTTTTCTTGGATAGGTTCTATATATTTTACATTACACTATCTGCAGCATCTCATGTGAACTGAAATTAGAGTTTCATTATTAATTCCATTTTAAATCTAATGGTCTCCCAAAGAAATACGTAGATACCTATATAATATAATATATGTATATGAATAAAAAATAAAAAAAAACCGTGAACACAACTTATTACACGTGATTGGGTGAATTATATGTTCATCGGACTATTAAAATTTACACTTCCATACCACCATGTCATTTATTCTGGCCTTGACCTGATGCGGTTCATATATATATATATATTATGCACTATATAGCTGCACCATCGAGAATGTGAAGTTCAAGGGCGCCAACTATTTTCACCATGTATATTATTCTATTATAGTTATTAGTTTTATTATGCCTACATATGCACCAAGCATGTGTATGGATGATACTCGTGCAACACGTTGGCGTTGTATGGATGTACAAATGGCCACAGGTGGTCCTACTTTAAATATATGTGTATAAGTATATAATATACTATATATATGTTAGTATACTAGGTATCAACTTATCTAATATTACATGCGCTATAACGCATTATTATTATTTTTATTATTATTACTATAGCAATATCCCTTTATCATTTAAATCGTTTTCGTCCACGCCCACGGTGTATATAACACACTTACGGTGCTCGGAATACAATTATTAGTTTTTCTTTCTTAACTAAACGATAACTGCAGTAGTGAAAATAAATTATAGTTTACCGCTTAGATCTAAAGCTTATATCGTTTAACTACACGGCCAGAATGCGTTTGAGGATATTATAGGTACTTACACTCGATGATTTGTGATCATAATCATATATTAAACATAAATCTATTTGTATTTATTTTATTTTTGATCAAATTAAACATTTTGATGGTTCATTGGCAGAATAAAAAATAAATTGAATCGAAGAAAATCAAGTAAATTCTACATCATCTTATATGGATTTAGTGCAACAGTTATGTCTCGAACTACAGAAAATATCTATTAATGGATTTGAGAATAGGTCATTAAGATTCTTTCAAAATGGAAAAATTGAATAGGTGCATCATAAATTGTTGCACTGTTCGAGAGCAACGTGAAGCTGATATTGATTTTGAAATGAACTCGTTCATATATTTTGTTCACATGTGAAGCAATCTATTAAAGTGTCAGCAATTAAATATAGTTTTATTAAATAACAATTATTATAATTTCAAATACAGCCTTATAGATAAATCTTGAAAAAAATGTAACTAAAAGAATTTCTAATGAAAGTCTTCGAAAAGTTAAATGTACCTATAATAATATTGAATAATTCATGCGTGTAGAGTGTAGACCCTTTGAATCGAAAAAAATGTTAGTGAAATATCATCAATTATACTCATTTAAAATAGCGTTTACATTTTCATAAGTGCAACGAAAAAAGCTTTGTGATCAGAACTCAATAAAAACCTGTAGAAGGTAATTATTTAGGACATTTTAGAATAGTTAAATATAGTCTCATTTGTAAAACGAATATTAAATGAGTATAAAAGTGTCCGTATAAAGTTGCACGATGTATTTTATGAATAAGCTATGATGTAGTTTGATATTAAAATTTGTCTGTTTCAATAACTAATAATTGGATTGTGCTATAATATTTTAGTAAAATAATTATGAAGAAATATTACAAATAGAATATTACATATATCCGTGATTCGATTATGATAATATTATAATTTATAAATACTTATACGGTAAAAAAAAAATGTAATATTATATAATACCCTTAACCCTATAATGTGAAACGAACAACAAAAGTTTTTTTTTTTCACATTCATATTATTATTTCTTACTTAAAATTTAATAATTATATCGAGTCACAAGATATAATACTGAAATTATCAGAAAGTTTTCATTTCAACTCTAAGCTAACATTTGACAACACAATACAATGCACTGAACTACGGCAAATAATGTTTTACTGCAACTGAACTCACGGTATCTCGGTCGCGGGTCGGTTGTCTCACACGTTCGTCGATGTAAGATTCTTCCTCTCATGACAAATTACTTTCGATAAAACTATTTGTACTCACACTAGTCTAATTTAATTCATTTGTTTTTTAAAAACTCGAGTACCCAAAAATAATTAAAAATACAGATAGTATTTGCGTAAGTAATTGGTTTGAAATTAAAATAAAATTTCATTATTCATTGAAAAACAGTATTTTTTTCATGAATACATTACCATTCTAATTGTTTTTATTATAAACTAATTCAGGATATTATTGATTATATTACTAAATTTAATTTCATGTTATCTGAGATGGCCTTAAAAACTTTTCCTAAATTTCTACTTTCAACAATTGTTACCAATAACCTTGGTGGTATATTGGCTCAAATATTTTTCAAAAGCAAAAAGTAATGTCACCCTTCATGTTATACGACATTACTTCTATTTTTGAATAGGTACACGGATTATATTATTTGAATAACAATTGTTCCATTGCTTAATATTTGAATAAAAAAAAAATATTTTTTTTTTTTGGGAATACATATTTCCAATTAAAATTATTTTATATAGGTATTTATCTAATTTTTTTGACAAATATATTATATTTTAAGAAATTAGTTATTTTTTACAATACTAATTCCAGAACTGCAATCACTACATTTATTGCCAATGCAATTGTTCAGTTACCTTAGGTACATATATATATATATCTGTGTGTGTGTGTGTGTGTGTATTTATATATTAAATTTATATAACCCCCTCCCCCCCAAAAAAAATATCCTGGATACGCCACTAGTTACCTATCCGATGTTTGTTTTCATGTGGCACAAAAAAAAAAAAAAAAAATGTTAAACGTGGACAAGAAAACTATATTGAAACATTGAACGTTTCAAAGCATTCTGCTAAACGCGCGTACCATTTGATAATATCCAAGTATCACCAAAACTATTAAAAATATTGCATTGAGGAAAGAAGAAAAACCGATAAATTCATAGTATTGTTCAGTGTTAGTATAGTTTTTAACGGAGCTCAGCCGCGTCTAAACGTCACTGTTTCGTTTTAATGTAATAGGCTATATAACACTATGGTTATTGTGATGACTTTTACTAGCAATATTTTATGCTAAAAAGTGTTGTATTTTTTTTCTCCGTCTGAGTGAAATTGGAAAAACGCACACTGTTACACTGAATTATTTTATATAATATTATAATTTCTAAACAATCAACTATACAATTCGAGGTTCTTTGGATTTTTCTCTTAAATACATAGCAGCTGAGATTATCACATTATTGCTACGGTCTATAACCATTTCCATACACCAGTCTATTGACCCAGAGTGTAAAACAGTGCAACCAAACCTCAAGTTCCGGAGTACAAATCGTAAAAAAAGTATGTCGTTTTCAAATAATACAAATTTATTGATAGAACTTTATATAACATCCAACGTACCTATTTTAAGATCAAAATTAAGTCTTAAACTTAAATTCCTTATATAAAATGGATTGTTTAATGGGTCTTATGATAGCTACGGTATTAAAACCCGGAGTGTAATACGACTCAAACTATATTTGCTTAGGTAAGTTCTATAACTAAATCTCATTGCCCTCCGGTATGTTAATAACAGAATCTTACACTCTGGTCAGCTAATCAAATATGTAAATCAATTACAAAAATAACTTACCGAAAACTCTATAGTCAATTTATCTTCAAAATCAAAAGTATATAAATAACTGCATTAGTAACCCACCTATATCGTGTCATTTGTTCATGTTATATTTGACATCATATTCATCATTATTATTTGATTTACATAATTATACTTATAAAGTGGTAAATGTTGGTAGGTATTCAAAATAAAATTTTTAAAGAAAAAACCGGATGGGCCTCGCTTTGCTGTACAGTTGGGGGTGGAGTGCAACTCGTTTATAGGATAGGTCACTATTACAATGAATTTGTTAAATTTGAATGCAATGATAGATATCATTGTATACGAATAACGATATTGAACAGAGTTTGTGTAAAATGTGTATATAATATAATATAGTATTTTATATTTAAATTTAATTATAATGCAATTTCATAAAAATTTAAATTTCAAACAGTCATAAAATTTTTTCCTCTTAGTACGGTAGAAATTTTTTTAATGATTTTTAAAGAGTAGCTTATGAATATCCTAATGTTAAAATTTTGAACCTTAGTTATTAACAGAAAAAATTTTATGAATTTTTATCTACAAAATAACTTGAAAATTATCGTGATTTTGACACATTTTATACAAATTTGAGCTTTATGGGCTTATAAAAAAAAATTGAGTGAAACGATCTCCGATATTTTTTAGTTACGATAAGTTCAACTTATTATAAACCTTGTATCAAATTTTCAATAGTTTTCGGCCAGCTAATTAAATTTCATAGATGTTTAAAAAAAAAATTTTTACAAAAATCAAAAATTTAAATTGTTCATAAATAAGTCAAAACATATCAAAATACTTTGAAAATATAACCACGTATAGAAAACGCCAATATAAAGATTTGGTAAAAATTTCAAGTTATTTTCGTTTTTGAATTAGAGTATTTTAAAAAAAAATGTATTTTTTAAAAACGTGATTTTGCGTAAAATTTCCCATTTTTTTGTAATTTTTTTATCATTTTTTTCTATTTTTTTAAAAAGTATTAAAAAAGTTGCATTTTTGACTTGCTCAAGTACCATTTACATTCACTTTCCTTTCAGAAAAGTTGCTATTCAAGCAAATCGAAGCATTTTTCTGCCAAAAAAGGTGTTGTCAGATACAAAAAAAAAAACACACATCATTGTAAACTCAATAGATTCCATCACTCCGTTCAGAATCTAAAATAGAATATGTATATATAATATTGTAACATAGTTTATATATTTACTTTCAAACGTAATATATTTCAGATAATATTGATATATAATAAAATATTTGAAAAACGTATTCAAACCATTTTCGGGTTAATAACAATGTTTTTATTCGGTTTCATAAAGATTTCCTCAAACAGTTGGTAGGGCGCTTCTATAACATTTCCACAACTCAGGCCTGTACACGTCAGTCCACCACTTATCACTACAACAACATGAATAAATAATAATAATATATAAAAATATACGTACAACGCATATTATAATATATTGCCAAATAAACGCACAACTAGCGCGGCGTTGCAACTACATATTATATATTACGAGTATAACATAATATTGTTATAATAGTATCGGCTGCAGTTTTATCCGTCCACGTGGGTACTATCATGTGCAACGGTTGATGACGCGTGAAACCGTGTAATAATAATAATAATAATAATATAATACACATGATAACGTAATCGCATAGTGCGATTCAGATGCATTTAATCCGATACGGAACTCTTTAACTTTCATTTATGAATGGATATTATACCGTATTTGTATGTATACAAGTGCGTGTGCAGGTATTCCGTAACCATCAATGAAACGAAATAACTTAATGATTCACCGGGTTGATCCCACATGTATTTAATAGTTTTGCTGAACAGGATTTTACAGCGTATACCTCTAATAAATAATAATAAAAAATATATCGTATAATGTACGCGGGCGCGGGCTCGCAGTGAAATGTTATGCAACAGTTAACCGCCAACCGGTTCGATTGTCTCGGCTCTTGGTGTTATATTATTTGTATAGAATCAAAACGCACACATAATACAGAATAGCATAATATACGTAAATAATTATAATATTACTGCGATACTGCAGTCAATACGTTACCACTGTACCGCGATTGGTACGTCCGCCTGTTATAATATTATTATAGTATTATTCATCCTTCACTTTCACCGCGGCAACACACATCCGGTCCATTGACATGACCACCGCCGCCGCCGCCGCCGCCGATTAATCGATTTTTAACACAGGCGCATTACGCACGCGCTCAAACTTTTACTAATGAATCACAAAAAAAAAAAATAAAAAATGAATAAAAAACAATTACGACTAACGTAATAATATAGTGTAGTATTTTGTATCCGATGCAATCGATAACGGAAAGAAAATATTAATAGAAGAAATTTTCTGTGTGCGTTGGTTTTTCAGTATAATATGGTTTTCGCTTCCGCGTGTTTTCTGCAACGTACCGAACCACCGACCATATGAATAATGTGTGATATTACGCATGTGTATGATATACGTGCGTACGTGCGAGCCCATAATTTAGCGCGAAAAATCGATTATTTTCCAACCAAAAAGCGAAACCCACCGCGCATTTTACGTGCTCTATGATATTGCGTTATGAATACATTTTAAATTAATTTCGTCGTAAAACAGGCGCGTTACTGCATATTAAAACAGTATTAAATGTTTTCGTATAGAAACTCTAAAACGCACTATACACGTCCATCGACCGGTGTCCTGTTGCACTCCACACGATCATTAAAATAATAATATATTGATGGCACTATACAGACGTGATTTAAATTCGACCAATATATTACATTAACCACGCGTCCACGCGTTCCCGGACGTTGGTCGTCCAAGTAGATATAATCGTTGTCCGGGTTATTCCCTGTTCAAATCTAAAATATAACCTTGCATCATGAAAATGTTATACAACATTCTCCTGGAACTCTGGAAGGACTTCTAGTTCGGATAATCGTTTTTCTAGTTTTAAATCAAGATGTTTTTCTTTTCTTTTTTTACAATTCAGCAACTAGACACTAGTAGATCTCATGTCGACAACTACGACTTGTGACTATGTCTACTCGCTTTACGTAATCATCCGTTTTAAATACTTTCTTTTATTTTCGTTTGAGTAAATACACCAGTTAAACATATGCTGTTATGTTAATTAAAGTCCACACTACGCGCTAATGGTAGTGTTTGAATAAACGTTAATCCCGATTTTCTGTTTGTATATTATGTATTGCCACGTGTGCAGAGAAATCGTTTAAACATTAAACGTAATAAATTAAAAATATGTAGCTCGCACCTTTATAATTTCTATAATAGTATATTCTTTATGGGCTTTTGTAATCTTTTGACAAATCGAATTTTATAATATCGTTGACCCCTCAATACGATGATGTAGTATAATTCGACAATCAATATCGACACACAATTTATTTTTTTAAAACACCTCATAACCATTGTGATGAACATGATAATATTAAAATATAAATTTGGATGTCGACATATTAATGCGATTAAATGTATCCTTAATTGCAAACCAGTAGGTTGTTTACAACCTCGCTGCAATGAAATAGTTTCTCGCAAACTGGAATATTTTGGTAAAATTATTTAATAATTAAAAATCTAAAAACAATGTACTCTAATGATAATCTATTGGCATTATTATAAATATATGACAATTAATATTTATAAAACGCTCAAAAGAAGTGGTATCCCACTAAGAACTATGTTCATTTTTTTACTAAACTTGATTTAAAATCAAAATGCCAGACATGATATGCAAATTATTACTTTTTAAAAAAATTAGGCAAACCGTATAAAATAATATGAGGCGTTATATTACTAATAACCATATTGGTGCTTAATAAAAAAAATACAAATCTCTCAGTCCAAAGCAGTCTTTCTCACCAAATAATATGATTTCCTAATAATTAACATACAACGCTAAATGTTTCTATATTTATAGATTTATGTATTATACTAATTTATAGCAGAAATATTAATTGGATGTTCTTCTAAGTCTAAGATTTACTACATCAATAGTTTTAGAAAAAAAAACGACCTTTTAGCCCACCCTTAGAGGCTAAATTGATATAATGTAAAATTATAAAAAGAGAATAAAGAAAAAGAATTTAAATACCTATATAACTCAAATAAATTAAAAATGTTACGTAGGTTCCATTAACGTAATAACATGCTTTTATTAATGTATATATATATATATATATGTATGTATGTATATATTTTAATAGCTACCAACACTTTTATGAATTTTTTCTACATATCAAACAGAATGTACTTTATCGTCTTTAAAGAATACAAATAAAAATAAAGTAAAAAATATTTTAATTCAATGGAAATTCATATTATTTAATGATATTTGAAAGACGGGTTGGAATATAACATGAAAAATATGACACTGATTCTAAGTAAAAGTTGATATATATCTATATAATATAAGAACAATGATGAAATATCATCGCATTCATTCAAAAACCAGTCAGTGTAAAAATTTCATGTGAAGATAAATTGAATTAACTCTAAGCTATTTTATACATTGGTTATCTCTTTGTGAGAACGGCACCGAATTGAGACTTTTTGGTCTACCGAGATTTTAAATTTGTATCGGCCTTCGACAAAGAATTGACCTATTCATATAGCTGTAAATTTGATTGAATTTGAAGTAGAGCTTAAAATATTTTTGCTACGGGATCAAATTTTATGCGACCCTCCAAGATTTTTTCGATAGCTCAACGGGCCTCTGTAAGAGATGTTAAGAAACTAAAAATGCAGTTGAATTCATTTTATTTAAAAGAAAATGCATGTATATTTCATAAAAATAATTAACTTTATTGATTCTAAATTTTAAAATCATCTTTAAATAAAATAAAAAAAATATATACATTAAAAATATATTTATTACTTTATTAGGTAGAATTTTATTATTATATTCCGATGCTTTATTTTGGGTTTTTATTAGTATAAAAAAAACCACGGCGAATAATATAAAAAAATTAATTGAAATAAATATTTATTATTTTGTACAAATTCTGAATAAATGGTATTTTTATCATCATTATTTTATGCTTATAAAAATATAATTGTTTCAAACTTTCAATTTAATGTGATTAATGAACAGCAGAAAATAGTAATAGAAAATATTCCTAGAAACAGTAACTTAGGTTGAAAAAACAATAATGCCAAGGTAATGGTTTTTGAATTATATTTTTGTAACTACAAATTAACTTGATCAATCGATGATTATAAAGATACTTGGGAGTCAGAAGACATTGCAAACAATATTGTATGTAAAAAATATTATTTTTTTAATACACTTGAACATTTTGAAACCAATAAATTAAATAGTTTATAAACGGTATATGTATAGATAAAAAAAAAAACAACGCTAGAAATATTTCTGTACTTATTTAAGGTTTTATACTGTTACAAGGTTGTACATCGTAACCGTGTATTTAGTTATTTTTATTTGGTTCAATAAGTAGATGGTTTATATCAAAACATTTTAAATGGACATTTTTAATTTTTAGTACCAACATCGAAAATAATATACTAACTAATGTGACTACGTGATCACTGATTTCAAAATGACGTATAAGGCCTGAAAAACATAAGAAATAATTGTCGTTCCTCCTAATTTATCTGTATATAATTCATCAAATTTTACAAAAATGATTGTTGTAAATTAAATTTAAAAAAAGGAAACGTTTTAGAACAAATCTTGTCCGTCCGTCGTTCATCAATATATAATCGTGTTGTTTCTGATACATCGTAGTCATTTGTTTTTCGTGTGACCCAATATCCAGAGATAAAAAATTATTGTCTTAATATGATTCATAGCGATATTTGTGTGTAAACACGCGTATATCATTTGGAGGTGAGGCGACGTGACGACACGTCTTCTGCAGTTCTGAATCATATTTCCGTGTCCTAATTTTTACGTTCAACTAGATTTTGTGGTAGAAAAAGACAATTTATTGATAGTATTTTATGTATGTTGTGAAAATCAAATATGTACCAGCTATGTACACAATATACTATACGTGATCATCGTACGACAAAACTCAGCGCCGCCACGGCTGAGAAAACCACGTGCACTCAGACACTCGTGTTAACGTTTTTATTTTTTCTCGTATTTTCCTACAATGTTTTTACGTACATGAAAAAAAAAAAAATGAGTAAAAATGAAATGAAGATCGGGCGGGATTGCGCGTTTCTCGGCTTTTTTCTATTTAATATTTTAGCATGGCAGTTTTTAATGAGTCAACATATTATTATTCGGAATAAGTCTGGGCTGGCAAATAGTGGTACGAGCGTATGCACATATTATCATACACACACACTCCTTTGGAATATATCCGGGCAGCACATATGCACGCACACGTACTATATGTGGGACAAGTGGTAATTCCGATCGTCGTTAATGCCGTTGTAAAAGACCAATCCCATTGTCTCACGCGTTATAATTTCGCGACTGACAAATATATGTGTACGACCTGACCTCCAATTTAAATACTCTATAATGTTTGCAATGGAGATTTCGTACCGCAAACACCTTTTCGTATTCTTGAAACTATCGTTCTTATTGCATATTATAAATTATATTTGAGTTAAAATGTAAGCCTTAATGTTAGGTACTTACACCTATAATAAAATGTGATGAAAATCTTAGAATTGTATTGTGAATCTTATTAATTTAAGGTGATTTTCTCCGCGTAAAGTATTATGTATAGGTACGATGTTGATAAGTTTTTTTCACCAAAACGAGACTGGAAAAGAAAGGAAAAAAAAATCTTCCAAAATCTTCTCATCCATCCCGAATATACGAGTAATCCCATTACCTGGTCATTATTTATTACCTATTCGGATTATTATAATAACACATAACCGTAGCGCTTTGGACAAGGTCAAGGTTGTTCGTAAACATCACGTAATTTCACCGGACATGCTAACCGAATAATATTATACATACACACACACACACACACACACACAGCGCACACTTACTTATATAGTGGACACGATTGAATCCGGCCCGGAGAAAACCGGCGAGTGAGTAATCCTTGAACGCCTGCACGCGTCGTGTTTTCTTCGTCCTCCGCATTTCTCTCAGAACGTCCACACTTTAGATAATATCATACTACAACATTAATATACATAATACACATACTGTATGTTTGTATACTTATATTTATGTGCGTCGTCACTCCGATTTAGTATTCGGTTATACCGACAGTTACAATTTCAATGCATAGGATATATGATAATATATATGCACGTCTCATCGGGCTCGATGTAGATTATACTAATTCGTCATTCCGTATTTAATGTTTAGGATTTTCATATAAATCCTCTTTACTTGAATAAATAATAATATCTCGAATATTTTTTAAAAAATGACCAAATATTATGTATTATATAAAATTCCCAGGCATAATATAGAATACCACGGTGGTAATAAATGAACAGGGCTGTGAATCAAAAACTATATAGAACATGCATACACTGAAAACTGACTAGATATTTACAAAAAAATAATATGCTCTTATATAATGAATCCATTATATATTACGTTATCCTTCGTTGCTAAAATGCAGACAGGTGCATGACCAGGATATAACATGATAATATTATACATATCAGATCTCTCGGATTCGGGGCATTGATTATTTCGACTATACCTTCATACCAGGATTTGCGATACGATTATTATTTCAAACTCGAACCGGGTATATATAAAATATTATGTATTTGTGTATGTTGATATTGTCGACTGTCCGTAACACACGTATTATATAAATATCTTTACGATTCCGGTCGTGATCCGTGAACGCCGGACGAGACAATTTTAATTTTCGGCTTAATTAACGATCCCATCGGTAAATATTTTCCCAAGACTTTCCCTCTACAGCGGCGGGACGTGGTAATATTATTATGTTGTTTTTGTTTCAGCCATAGCATAAAATACATTTCAATATAATATTAAAATTCCGTATCGATTTGCACACACTGTTTCAAAAGTATAATGATATTGATGGATTATAGTGCGCGACCGACACGTAGTATAGTCGATATAGTGTACATTTCGATGAAAGGGTCGGTGATTAATTTAATTGTAAAGAGGCCATAGGCCAAGAAGATCAAAAACGATATTCTATACGAGGTCATTACATATATCCATGACACCTAGCTGACGTATGCCAATTATTATTGGCTCTCGATTGAGATAAATACATAATCAATTTTGAGTATTGTGCTTTCGTCTACTTTCGAATGTGGGCTCAGCAAAAATCTTGTTAAACTTCTTTTAAATTCGTATAAATGCATTTTGTATGATATTTATACTTATAAGATAACATATGTGATACGGATCCAAATCTAACTATACTACGGCACAAACATACATATTATTATATTTGATGACATTTATACAACATAATTTCTAATACTTATTATTTTCTATAAAATACTACTAGTAACATTTAATACTCTTCGTTAATTGGGTATAAATGCAAATTTAAAATAATTAACTGGTTATAAAATAAAACCTATATAGTTAGTCATTCTAAGAATTAATTAATTTAAAAATTATTGGAATGCATGTGTATTTCATTTTACAAAATTGTTTTAAAATAATCGGGTACCTTATAAATGTGAATTAAAATTAAAAAAGGTTAAGTATTTTTAACTGTCGTTAATTAATACATTGCACTATTCATAGTGCATAATAAAACTAATATAATGCTATGTCTTTGATGTAGAAGATAATAAATTTCATAATCGTGATTTCACTTATGAATTACGTTTTATACACGCATATATATTGTTCTACAACAAAGTACCTAATTGTTTTTGCGGATAATAATATAACTATAATATTTAAGCTTTAAAAAACGATATAATACTAAACATTCATGTAGATTTGTATACATTAATTTGTGTGTGGATAAAAAATTATGTAGGTACATTGTACCTATACATAATACATTATATACTATATACTGGTCGAAAAATAAACGGGCAACAAAAGTATATGAGGAAGAACTCCGACTCCATTATTTCGAAAAAAATGTATTTTATGAATAACATATTACATTTTATAATTTTACATTGTCATTGAATATAATGACTTTCTTCATTAAATATTTTCGTAATGTTGTGTTCGATAAAATATTTTAAATCGACTTTCTAATCTATTTATTTATTTAAGTATATACATTTATAAGATTAAGACTTAACGTAAACTATAATATTATAGAACATATGATGATTTAAAATTGTTTTGGAAGCTAGGGTGAGAATTTTCACTTGAAATTCTTATTTTATTCTGCAGAAAATAAATTAGAAAGGTCATAAATTGCGGGCGTAAAGAAATAAAATTATTATTTTCAAGTGTATTTTCTTTTATAGCACTCACGTGATGTTCACATCTAAATAGGTTTTAAAAGGAATAATTAATTCACGTAATTATTATAGTAAGTCGTTATTTTTAGATGTATTATTTACGTCTTTTTCGTGACGAGCATCGCAAAAATCACAAAACGTTTTCGGACGGATAAAAACGAAAACTCTCGTTTGCAGCCAAATGACCGCATTCGATTTATTTTTAACAATAACAATAAATATCGCATAGATGACCAATAATTGTCATACTAGGCACGTGCAAGATTGGTTCTAAAAAATAGAAAAAAAATTCTCTACAATTTTATTTTAAATTTGCTGAGGCTCGAAACTAAACGGTTTTTCGGATTATATAGACGAAACAAAAAGAAACTTAAAAACTCTTGGATTTGTCGGGATATTTGATTATGTTACTTAAACGATCATAACTATGATAATAAAATTAATAATTACTGTTGGATTATATTGTGATTAGTAAAAGCGTAAAATAAATAATAATTTAGTTTGAAATAATGTATTAATGTTACATTATGTTGTGTAGTGACGAAGATGGTCAATCGAACAACGAAACGTCTTCGCACGCGCATGTCGTCGACTGACCACCTGAGTTACACGCGCGTAGTTCGGCTTCGGCATCACCGAGTATATAACATATTCATCAAACGAACAACAAAAACAATGCGCCAAACTCCGTATAAAAAACTGCATAAAAAAATATTTCCTACATTTTCGATGTAATTTTATAGCTAAAATTCTTGAGTAATATGAATAATTTAATTGAAAAAATTCCGCTAAAAATATCGAGAAAAATATGTGAAAATCTTATTGCATTTCCTTTGTGAACACTGCCTAATATACATTATATATTATATTTTATAATATATTACAAAAAGTGCTAGGGACTTTAAAGTCTAAAAAATCTTAAGATATGTTTACATTTATGCCCTTAAAAATTATCATATAATATGCTCTTAAAATATTTTATTTTTCATTAAAAACCAAACATTACAAATTTATTTATTTATTTTTTTTTTTCGTTTCTTCTTTAAATTTACCTTTAAAAAAATAAAAAAATAAATGTCAATTATAAATGCATATTGTGCTTATGATTTCATAATTTTTACCCAAATATTCAAATTTTTAAAAATATTTAATCATTTCAACATTTATATTTGAAAATTCATATTTAACACAGTAAAATTAATAATTATATGTATAAAATATGTGAAATATGTACTGAAAATACAAATATAACGAAACATTCACTTATACATAAAAAAGACAAAATATGGAAAAGAAAAATGATTGTTTTAACTCTTATTACTATTTCTATATATTTCTATGGCTATTTTTTGAATGGTTTTGGATAAAAATGCTAATTCCAAGTCCCTAGCCCTAATTATAATTATGTGATCTGCTATCATGGAAACCGTTAGTGTATATATAACTCATACAATCGCAAGTGTTTTGCAGCCACTGCCAGAGTTGTACAATATATTCTTTGCAGATGAGGAAACGCGCGTTCGACCGACCGACCACCCGAGCAGAGCGGAACACTAACTCGGATACTTGTGTACTTTTAATATATCATTATTATTATTACAATATTATAAACGTGGTCGCGCGCCAACACATACCTATATACAATATGCGTTTATATGACTGTTCACTTTCTATGCGGCCGGGGCGAGGCCCTCGCGCACTACTCCTCGGAAGCGTCACTGGCGTACCTCTATAGTCGTATACCTACGTATAATTTTGTTTTCTTTCTTTGCGCCGCCGCTGATAGTGGTGGTGGTGGTGGCGGTGGGCTGGGACCGTCGCGCTGTTCCGTGTAAGTTGGTGGGGCGGACGCGGGCCGAAATGCGCTGCGGGGCGATATATAGGGACCACGGTGCTGGTCTCGCCCCATTATCGTATCGAGCGTTCGTCCGGACTCACCTGAACGATATCGCACTCGACTCCATCGTGGTTATAAATATATAATATTTTTTTTTATAATTTTCTCATCCGTCGTCCGTGCGTACCCCGCAAGTACGATCCGCGAGTGCACCGCCGACAGCTGTTGTAATAATATTTGACCGCGACCACGTCGTTTTCTTGTCGTTTCTCGATTTTCTCGATTTTCTTTTTGTAAAAATGCGTTTCGCGTGTTGCACCGCCGTGCTGCTCGTGGTGGCCGCCTTGCCGTCTTGGTCGCAAGCCGCCGTGCTCGTTTCGCACAACAACGATGACAACAACAACAACCACGTGACGCAAGACGACTCACCGCGTGCCGCCCGGTCCGACGAGTCTACCGGCGCCGGAGTCCCGGGCAACTGGGCCATGATCGCGCGGATCGCCGACGAGTGCGCCAAGGACAAGGACACGGTGGCCTGCGTGGCCGTCAAGACCGCCACCGCACTGGAACGCGCGGCCCGCATGACCGGCAACGTAAACATCCTGCCGGGTCTGTTGGTCAAGAAGAACGCCGCCGCGGACGAAGGAACCCGAGACTCCCGGTCCCTGCCCACCGAGGAAGAGCTCCGCGGACAGCTAGCCGAACCCAGCGCCGACCACACGTCCAAGGTGACCGAAATGGTGTTCAACTCCGCGCTCCGGTTCCTCCAGTCCAGGACCCTTCAGTTCACGTTCCCGCAGACCAACGCCGAAGAACTTTCCAGGGCCATCGAAGAAGGTGAGCAACTATACATAATACTATATTCTATTACACTAATTATTATTGATTATTATTGTGCACCCTGATGTGTATGTATATTTCGCCGCCACCGGCCGATCCCTGTGCGTATTAATACACGACCGCTGACCGTTATTTATTAATTTCTTTTTTTTTTCATTTTTTCAGGCCGTGGAAAACTCAAGAAGAAGCTGTTGCCCATCCTCGGACTGTTGGCCGTGAAAATTGCTGCCGTCCTACCGATCCTTTTGGGAATCATCGGGTTCTTCGCGCTCAAGGCTCTGTTGTTCGGCAAGTTGGCTCTGCTCATCGCCGGTGTGATGGCTTTCCAGAAATACGCCAGCACGTCCGGAGGCTTCGGCAAGATCACTGAAAACTGGAGCTCACCCAACGTTGCCAGCACGTGGCCCGCTCAAGCGGCTCCCAGTACCAACGGAGGATACTACAGACGTAGCATGGAGGCCCAACAGATGGCCTACAACGGACAAATGCAACCGTCCGCTCAAACCGTCGCGTAATAAAAACCGTTTACCGTCGTGTCCCTCCTCTTATCCCATTTAGACCGTTAAGTTTTTATTTATATCATCGACTAATCATTTAAGCATTTTTTTATATTAATATATAATATTTACTATAAGTTTACCATTGTAGTGTCACGTGACAGTTAGATGCAACTCGGATAAAATCACGGCATCTGTATTGCACGAGTGTTTCTTATTGCGAGTCGATATTGTATTTATATCGATCTCCATCGCAATGAGAATACGCTCGTATAATAACTCGGTTACATCGCTCTTAGAATAAGCCGAGTAACTTTTTGCCATATTTAGTGTCGTCACACAAAAAGACTCTTAATGTAATAAGTTAACTTATAATATTTACCACGATAAAGACATCTGACAAAAAGTTACCGGTTCGTGTTTGGCCAATGTGGCTGATTTTTCAAACACAAAAATAATTAGATTATTACCTGTAAACTCTAAGAGTTAATTTAATAATTGATTTAATACTATTATTTATTTTTTTTTTTTTTACATAAAATTTTGTACAAGACGTTTATCAACACAAATATTAATATATAATTTTTTGCATGCCAAAATTTGAACAAAAATGTATGTGTCATTGTAAATATAAAATACACATTTAACGGAAATATAAAATCAATTATTGAACTATCAAATATGTTGTGTAATGTATACCTATTTTATGGATGACCTTTTGTTCTACCTGATCTGTATGTACATCTACTCCACGGTTAAAATATTTGTTTTGTTTTAACAAAAACAATAGAACAAGTGAGCGTTGTTGGTTGGTCTCGCATAAAAGCAGGTGCCTACACGTTTTCTATGTCATACGAGGTATGAATTTATTGTGTGATTTTGATAATTGACTTTGTAAAAGAAATATCTTTGAAGAGAAACGCGTCGAGCACTAAATAACGTATATATATAAACAAATACACGCAATTCAATACAATGTCGTGAAATTATTTGTATGGCTTCGGGTATTTAAACATTGCTCGGTGCTACCGTACGTTTGAATTTGAATCTTAACCCGATGTACCCATAAATAGAGTTGCGTGTTACATTATGGTTTTTTATACGTGGAAAACCATTAGCATATTATATAGTGTATTTAATAATAATTAACTACCGACGTACCATAATGTATACGACGGCGGCATAATTAGTCGTGATTCACGCTTCACATCGAATCGTAGTCATCATAATAATAATTTATTAACTATTCTGTTTCATGACTTCGATTCGAACCACGTTAAAAAGAAAATCAACATATTGTAGTCACGAGATTAGTTCTGCAATCTTAGTAAACGTGTTTACATTACGACGAATCGTGTGTAGGGATTTTTGCAGCGGTCACACACCCACCGTAATCTGTTGTGTAATACCATACCTAGTCGTTTAACGTCAGTCGACACGCGCCGTGCTCGCGTGCGCATTATAATAGTATACACGTCTTAATGTTTTTGGAAAATAAAAATCAAAAATGGAATCTAAAATACAAACGAACATTACGAGAATTCAATGATTACAGAATGTATGCGTATTTCTTTCTGATAACTTTATGCTGTCCTGAACATTGATTTCACTTTAGTGAAGAAAGACTTTAGTCCAGACTTATGCATGGTACATGTATATCGTTTGTTACAGGTTAAATGTTCATAATCTATCAGCCGTGCATTACGGTTGACTTCCGGTTTAAGTTTTTTTAGTTATCAAAAAACGCGAACACTTTGATATTATTAATACGTGCGTACCGACGAACGACGGCAACAGCGGAAAAGAGACGAGACGAGACGAATAATATCATAACTCCGTAAATAATTAATTTCGGAACGGTTTTTTCATTCATAATTTCAAAAAGTAAATCAATATTTTGTAGAAAATGTGTCGACTGTAATTCATTTCCGTTAAATTTGTTTTTATATTATTTATCGTGCGTGACTTGTTAAATAAACGTCTTTCGGTACTTGGAGAGGTTCACAAGGTATATAATTATTGACAAATGATTGTGCACCGGGAAGAGTGTGCGAGGAGGTGGAGAAGAAATGACCTGTGTATAGTGTATATTTTACTATTGTGTTCAAAGACACTTTCTATGGAACACGTCATAATATTACGATTTTTCTCTGATTAATTAACATGCGTTTTTATGTACAGACGTAAATGCGACTTTCCACCGTCATCTATTATATATGAGTTTAATTTTTTTCTTGTATGTAAATATATTATTATAATTCATTTTCGTGTTCAAATATACCAGCTGTGGCTGCATGTAATATGCATATATCCTATTATACTAATTAGTGATAATTTCAACCTATTCGTTACAAAAACACACTATTTAGTCCTAACTATACGTCTATAATATAGACTTACTATAAATAACTATAGTATATATTTTATATTATATCACATGAACAAATGTAAACAGTTTATTCGGTGCAATCCTTTATGAAACAAATAGACGTATGTTACAATGTGTGATTAAAAAAACTACATTTTAATTTGCAGTTTTTTAATTTGCAGTTTTTTATGGATAAATGGATATATTATACTAACCAAAATGTGCCTCCGCATATAGATAACCAGATATGAACAATCAATCAAATCAGTGCGATGAATTATTTTATTATTAAATTTGTATCGTAAGATTCGCACAAATATATACTATTCATGATACTATTTATATTTAGAAGTATACATTATCTAGAATTTGAAAAATGAAAGTCGAACAGTTAATCGTTATCGTTATAATAATATATTATGATGAAAGTATATATTGTAATCCAAGAGACTATTTCAGTAGATATATATCTGATGGGTGCACAAATATCCGTGATATCTATTTAAAATTTTAAGCTTATATTATTTTACACAAATTTATAATAGTGACACTTTATTACCTATACAATATAATATGGGTCCTTCGATTTTTTATTATCATCACTATAATAACACAACTGCAATGACATCGTGAAGATATAAAAATTATCCACTAGGATACTATAGTGCATAAGTCTTACTGGTTCCGGTTGTTAGTATAGGTCATAAGAAATATTTGTTTAAATTTTAAAGCAATGATAACAATGATTATTATTTAAAAAAGATTCTGTGAATAGATATCGGTGTTTTATATAACGAGTAATAAGTAATAAATTGACATTGAATATATTTTATATAATATTATAATACTCTAAAACAAATTTATCATGTAATTAAATAATAAAAATAATACTTTTTGCGTTTGTTTCAGAATTAAAAGCCTCTAATTGTGTATGTAGTCCGAATATTATCCAGATATTTATAATGAACACAACATAAAAATTTAGGAGTAAAAATAGTAAAAAATATATTTATGAAGATAATCAATTATTAATTTATGTTCGTAAAAAATGTTCTAGCTTTACACAACATTCAATATTTCTAATTTTATTAAAAGAAATAAAAACGTTTGTAAAAGAAAATTTTAAGTTTGACACTCTAATTTAGGAATCGTTTTTCTTATGACTAAGGTCTAAAAGAATGAAAAATATTTATTTGGATTTCATGTTAAAAATGATGACGCACCTCACACGAAAAGTTTTGATGTCATATATGTTACTTTTGATGTCGCTAATATTAAGTTAATTACGCTAAGTTTGATAGAAACAAAAAATATTGTTGTGAAATCCAATACACTTCACACAAAATCTACGTCGAAATTATTTATCGATCACGTAGAACGCAATAATATTTTACTTCCGATCATTATTACCTCTTTTTTTCTTTTTTTTAATGATTCATCAACACGAGATTCTATTTTCTCCCGCAAGAACGACTTTTATATACACGTATAAAACGCAGTGTAAAATATACTACCTACTACAGAATCATTACGGAGCTGCTAACGAATTATAAAAATATTAGTATTTCTACAGCTGATACTGCAGGTGTAGGTTCGCAACGCCACGTTCGATTTGTATCGACAATCGGTTTCGCCTTCGTTTTTCACCAAACGGAAGTCAACGTAACGCCGTGTAATATGATGATAGTAATAATAATATGTAATAACACGATATTATTATATTATCGACAGTAATAATATAACGTTTATACGCATTTCCCGTCGGTTGACGAACGGCGTTGTTATAATTGCTTGCAGCGCGTGTGACTCGACGACTTTAACGCGTGTATAACATGTGCATGTATTATTATTGTTATTATAATAAAATATAATATATTATTTCGGTCGCGACAAGACGCGATATTATTATTATTATTATTATTATTATATGTATGTGCAGCGCAACCGTACTGCAGTATATTTACCCACCCGGTGCAGTATACGCATATATATATATGATGTAGAAAGCCACTGAGTGTGACTCGTGAAAAATTACATATTCCGTGTTTGGAAAACCTAATTTCTTTGTCGCTCTCTTCATCACTTTTGTCCTGGCACTCGTTATATTATTGTGTTTTCGTATTTCTTTTTCACCGCGTCTCTTTTGAATGATAATAATAAAAAAATATATATTAGTGGTTAATTGAGGTGAACAAGTGCCCCGGGGCAGTGTTTCCGAGCGCGAGCGCGCGCGCGCTACCGTTTGGTACTATAACTATAATATTATTATCATCGATATTATACTATTATTATTATTATTATTATTATTATTATGCGATAGTTTATCCAATAGTAGCCGGGTGTATAAAATACGGGTGCACTGTGGTCGAAAGTAAACCGATGAGTCAAAATGATATTGATTTCTAAAGAAACACTATCTATATGCCGGTATACCGCCATCCTGCTGCAGCGGAC
Source organism: Chaitophorus viminalis (assembly GCA_025469195.1). Taxonomy (NCBI): domain Eukaryota; kingdom Metazoa; phylum Arthropoda; class Insecta; order Hemiptera; family Aphididae; genus Chaitophorus; species Chaitophorus viminalis. The sequence goes on from JAIPRK010000072.1 coordinate 147,120, forward strand.
GTCGGTTCTCGGAGATCCGGTGACCGAGCATTTTAAACTGTAATTTTGTACGTCACCGCTGCGATTCGATGTACCATCACTGCTGCAGTGTCTATATATTTTATAAAATATAATATGTTATATACACATACCTGTTGCGATAGTAACCGGCTATTACCACAGAACCGTGAAACAACTATAACCTAACCATTATGCAGTCACTGCGTATATGGCGTATACTTAGGCCACAGTGAACATAATACATATTATACCAAAGATCAAAGGCGTTCGGGTCTAATAACGCATGTGAGTTGAAATTTACGCTGAACATAATATAATATTATAATACGCGTCAAATTTCGATTAGAAATGACAGGTATTAATATATATCGCGTATTAGGTATATCGAATAATCATAATTCATAATATATGTAATACTAAGTTAATGTCTTATGAAAATTAATTGATAATATATCATAATGGAAATTCAATACACAATAGGTAATATCATCGAATAATGAAACTGTGTTACATCATTATGTTAAACACATATATTATATCGAAATGACGTTGAAAAATTAAATAAATCAATATGGATTCAATGAGTTTTCATAAAATAAAAAAAAAAACAGAACAGCATAATATAGTTTTGTAAAACAATATATAAAATGATCTATACTACGTATATGGACACGTAGAAGTGGTCGTTATGTGCTGCGGTGCATTTGGAATCGCAGTCACGCATTATTAAATGGTTTATCGGCGAGGTGACTGCTGTACGATTTGTTTATGAGTGAAATATCTAGAATATTTTTGGTTCGTCGCGTATGGTTTTGCCATTTCGTCCAAAATTATTTGCAAACTTGCCAAAATGGAAAGAATTGACCGATTCCGTATGCTGCAGCCCGCAGAAATATCCGGGTCGATATGGGCCATGGGTATTGAAACACGCGCGCAGTGAAATATTTTCATTCACAAAAATGTGTTCGAAAACGAATTCTCGTAGAATTTTATCAATCTTTTAACTCGTCAAAGACACAACGATTACATCGATATAAATTAAACAGCTTACCATCATAAATGTAGGTATGTGTCAAAACAACATTACCTTATTAGTTATAACATGTATAACGACGACACCCGGTATGTTAAATATGTATATTAAAAGCGTTACGACTTTGAAGACTCACATAACTACAGTACGTTGACTTTAAAGATTTAAGCTATAAAGCGAAGTAGTTAAAATGGTATATAATAAATATAGCATTAAACAATACCATAAAGAGCTGCATTTAGTTCGAGTAGTCTCTCGGTAATGTTTACGTGCACAATCACACAGAGGTTCGTGTTTAATATTCGTCATATAAATTATTACTCTATATCGCAACCGTAAAATTCACCGTAAGGTTTTGTCAGACTGTAATATCGCATTAATTTACTAATTCGCATGAATTATTGCACACCTATAATAAATATAGAAGGTGCACCGGCCTTGTAGATTCTTTATTTGTTTTATTGTACGATGATTAACCCAACGATAAACGTTATTCATTCATCAACTAAATTTCATATATGTTTAAAACATAATTAGCACGAAATAAAACGTCTAAATTGTTTATAATTATATGACTATATATACGCATAGAATTGCACTCCCAAATTAATGAGTGACAACGATTATTTTTCTGGGATGTATTGAATCAGACGTTGAAATAGCGATATTCAATTGAAAATACAGATACTATTTGACATTAAAGATGTTTAGTACACGTTGAACATTACGGGAAGAAAATAAGTCCGTATTTTAACAAATTGTAATAAATAATACTCAAAGATGAAACTTGGCATTTTGATTGGATTCGGTCAAACGAAAAGGTAAAACTGCGAGAACAGTAGCGAATATAGTGAAAATATGATGATGTTATATGCTTATATGATATGGTTGTAAAATAACAATTTTTTACTAATAATTTCTTGTATGAGAAATAACAAAATTCAATACTAATAACAAAATTAAAAACAATTTAAATAACATGTGAAGTACAATAATACTAATAGTGGAATTAGGTTTTAAAATTAGTCTCAAGTTTATTTACCAATTAATATCTCTAATATCTATCATCTAAAGACAATTGATCAACTCAAAATTACCTATACCTACAAAAATCATTCAATCACTGGCTTAAGATGCATTTTGTTTACATCATTAAGTAATAAGTAGTTTATACGAATATACTGACAATGAATTTTATAAACTAAAATTGCTCATGTTAAAAATAAGTAGGTATATATGAAAAAAAAGCAATAAATAATAACTATCGTACATTCATACATTTATGAAACTCGTGCTCGTATTAGCCAATAAGCGTCATCTGCGGCCAAATATCTCTAGTGCATCAATTTGCAATATACGTCATATAAATAAAAAGTTTTCATTAAAAATACGCAGTATAGCCAAGGGCCTAGCCAATTACAAGAACGTTAAAAAACTATACTTAATCATAGATATACAACTTACTTATACACTTTATCATTTTTCCGACGCAAAATATACAACGCTTTTTACACAGCGAGCATTTCCTTGCACGATGAAAAACCAGCTTTCAGATATTTTTAGGTGCTTCAACTTCAACCAAAGGTAAAACATTTGGGTAAGATGTTTCCGCCTTGCCACCACGAGATTTGGGTAGGAAACCTTCAATCGTCAACATAGTTGTAATATTATGTTTATGTACATTTTCATCATATTTTCGAAAAGAAGTACTGAAGATATTATAAATTATTGATTTAATGATAGTTAAAGATAATTTATTGATTCGTATAAGTCTTATTTTATAAGTTCTCTTTATCAAACAGGCAACAGCCAATATACGCAAATTATACAAATTATAGAAGTAATGTAGCTTTTCCATAAAAACTATCATAACACTGAACAACAATTTGTCATTAATTTATGTTATAATAATACAAAAAGTAAAAAATTATAAATGTTAAACTTGAATTCTTGTCATTTTCGTGTTGATTTTAACTCATGAATTAGATTGGCCAAAGCCTAATTAGTGAGTTTCATACAGTTTTGCATAATTATAGATATCATGCAAAAACACGTTGATAAAAAAATATCACAAAATTAAGTATACTTATTGGTTTACATAAACGACTGATGATATATTAGTTACATTTGCAGTTTTCTAATCTACAGAAATGCTGCATCATCAACTTTTAAATATTATAGTGTAGTGATTAAGTAACAATACTTACTATCGACGTAATAACAAAAATGTGTTTCATAGAATCAATTTTAATCGATTACAATGGAAAACACTTCAGAAATTTGAATACTTATAAATATTAAGTTTACATAGACAAAATAACGACATGTGTTGAATACATACGTGCACTGTACACATCATTGGTATTGTAATAATATGCAAATGATGTTATTTATATTTTAAAATAGATAGACATGCGGAGTGCGAGTTTAAAACGTTTAAATTACATTGTAATTATATTCGTTGCTTCATTTGTCCTCACTTTGTTAACCATTAATCATATTTTGAGTCATATTATTATTAAAACAATTTCAAATTGTCGTTATTTAATAATTTTTGTAAATTACACAATACATTAATTATACAGTTGTCAGTAGTATCATCCGAATTTGAAATGCCTACTCGACCAGTTCAAACTTAGCTGCTAATAGTAATATGTTATAGAAGCAAAAGACGTCATAATATCTTACAAAATAGTTTGTTATATTTAATGAAATTAGTTCCAGAAGAATTTATATTGTTCATAAAGAAATCTTATACAAATTAGACAGTTTCGTCTTATAATAAACAGAAACGACACAATAGCACAATAGTTATGTGAATAAATTGATATTTTTATGGTTTTAGTTAAATAGTTCAAAAATAGTTTTTTCAATTTTTTGTGTTCGGCTAATTTCCATTTTATTAATCTTCAATGATGCAATTAAAACTCTAAAAATAGTTATATGTCCAGAACTCGAGTAATTATATATTTATATTTTATTTTGTAAATTTTTAATTTTTCTATAACAACATTTTACCCGATTATTTTTATTAAAAATTAATTAATGTTATAGAATTGTGTGACCAACTAGATGAAAATCATTAAGAAATCAAAGAACAGTGTGTTACAGTATATAGCCTTATCGTTAATTACACCAATATAATATTATCCAGTTCAACGACTGTTATGGGAATTATTAGGAATTATGGGAAATTTCTGGATACTGACCTTCTCCTCAAATTAAATATTATATATACTTTTATTCATGAAATGTTTATTATATTGTTATTTATATGGAAATTTACCGTGTATTAAGTTTTGTTTTATAAGATGTAAGTATATTATCAACAATATACTGTGGGTCCACGTGATAATATTATATAATTTACATATTTCTAAAGACTTAAACTGCCCGGAACGCGTCATGTTTTTTGCACGAAATCAATAGGCTCTGCACAACTAAGTTATTAATTTTAAACGAAGTCCGTATTATTAAAATGTTGGGTAGATTTTACATAGAATCGTATGGATTACGTATAAATAAACATACTAATCGTAATATATCATTATCATATTTAATCTACTCATTGGATTACCTACTGAAAAGTATAAGTTAATATTCCTTATTTATACAATTTAAATATTGCAAAAATTAAAAAGTATATGTTAATTTAATTATTTATTATCCAATTATATGAAAAATTAATAAACAAATTTCGTTGTATAATATTTAAATGCTAAGTGCAAAATAAATTAACTTAAATGATTTAATTTACATTGATTATAAACTGGTCGTACAACGCACATGTAATATTTATGTTTTATCATTTTGTGAATCAAAGAAGGCTCATTTCCTTTCAAACATAATAGTGGCAAACAAATTACAATCATATATATCTTTAGTTGCATATATTTTCGCCTGAATCGGTTTTATACTTTCCATACGTACAACGCCTTGCAATTTTTCACTTTGATAATATAAATACTCTTTTGTGTATACAAAACGACGTGTCTTCAGTAGAAGGCGTAAGTTAAGTATTTCTAACAGCAATTGATTTATTTTGAACTTTTAAGTGTGCTTACTGCTTAGTATTCGTATGTGAAATTTTTGCTTGGTAATTAAATTATTCGAAAATTACGTCTGGCAATAACAATGTTTCTTTAATTATATTATGTAGTAGTGGTAAAATACAGTAGATACAGTTCAGTGTCTGTCTTTTAAAGCAGATTCAAGGTCAATTGTATCATAAATATGCATAAATAATATTATAATATATTACAAATGATAATATAATTTTAAGATTAATCATAGTCATGAACAAATTGTTTTTATAATATATACGTTTCTATAAGGTCATAATAATTATATTACTCTCAGAATCGAATTTTCAAGCATATTTTATGAAGATAAGATTTCGGTGATTGAAAAATATCTATAGCTATGTTCTGCAAAATATTAAACTTTATAATTTGGAGCAGTGTCATAAATAATAGTGATAGAAGAGTACAAATAATAAAGTCTAATACACATTAAATTGTATAGTTGTTGACGTATCACGATATTTGTCTTAATTAATATGATACAAAATTTATATTCACATCATTGTGAGATTAAAATATTTTACTTGTAAACTGTTAGAACATGGAGAAAATTTTTAAACAAAAGAATATTGTATAAGGAGCTATAATACATTTATTTTAATTTCGATATCGTTAATGGAACTATTATAACATATATACATATTACATAATATTACCGAATTATAAATTATCGGTGATAAGTCGTGAATCTCAAAAGTTCCATTGGATAATGTACCGAGGAACAATTAGATGTCCCTATCAATCATATGATATTATTATATATTGATTTCATTGAATTGCAATTATCCTATGGAGATACTATTGTCGTAGGGTATTATGTGGATAATAAATGAAATTAACCTTATATCCATATAATCATAATCTGTGATATTTCAATTTTCAATCGAATAATGTCGATACTGAGATATTATTGTTATAATTTTAATAATTATTTCTACTATATTATATAACAATGTTTTCACGACGTGAAATATTTCTCTTAAATACATTCATACTATATCATCAAATTCATTCTATAAATTATTCAAAATGTTAAGTATTATACGGAGTGTTACAGAATGATCCGACAAATGCAATTACTTTTGTTTTATTCATTATTTTTTCACTTTTTTTCGATAAATTTTATTGTACCGCACTACCTACAATAAAAATGTATTAAACAATTATTTTTAATTCTGTAACCCAATTTTAAAATTTAAAATTTTATTCAACACTTAAAAAATAAATTTTACACCTATTTTATGAAACGTATTTTTAGAAAAATTTTGGTGTTTAAAACTCTAACAAAGGTTTATCCGTTAATATTTTACGATATTTTTAAGTTCACGAAAAAATTAGTAATAATATTGTATCGCATAATTTTATCTCATAATATTGTATATTGATTATTGACATTAATTTGTATAGTACCAAATAATCTAATCTACATAGAACGTACAATAATTGTACAGTAAATTTAAATATTAAACTCAAAATTTCAAAAGATTTAAAAAATCATAATAAATTAATGACCGAACTTTTATAAGATATTTAAGTACTATAATTTTTCTAAAAATCTGATTTGCAAAATGACTATTTTGATTTTTTTTTTAATAGTAAAAGAAATTTTAGATTTTCAAACTTGAATTTTAATAGTAAAAAAAAGTATTTTAATACGATTTCGTCGTAGTAAAGTTTATAATATTTATTAAAATTAATAAAATTAAAAATAATGGATAGAACAAGAGTAGTTGCCTTTGTTGAATCATCCTGAAACGCAGTGTATAAGACGATGAATAGGTGTCTAATAATATAATAATATAATACAATGTACACACAAATATAGGAAGTAATAACAATAGTCAATAATACTTAATAGTTCTATTGTTCTATAACTATATTTCCCAAAACTTCCCAAAAGTACAACCATATAAAATTATTAATTTTATTAATTTTATCAGAATAAAACTGTATTACTTCATGCATCGTGTATACCATTTTTTCTGAGTTGTACTCTAATACAATGTCTCATGCATTCGAGTATAGTATAGTACGTCAGAGTGAGTCGTATTTATGATTATAATATTGAGAATAGTTAATCTATATATAGGTACTAAGTATATAATAATCAAGTATCCGTATAATATTATTATCGGCACATTAATAATTAGAATGATAATATAATTAATCACGTTACATTTTATTATAATACAATATATATATGTTATATTAAGGCGTTCAACTAAATATAATATAAAATCGATTGAAGTTCAGATAAAATCAAATTCGAAGTACAATCGGATATTTTGGAGTTGTGACAAAAAGAAAATTCAGCATAAATTATAAATACGCAAATCGTTAGGGAGAAAAAATGGATTTTTTGTTTTCAATAATGTTTATAATTTTTTACGAACAAACGTGATATTTCAACGGGCTGTAAAACATTTACTATAATATGTGTCTTGCATTGAAGTGATCGGTGCACTCGCGTAGGTCTGGTATTTTATACTACATGGATGTTTTTACCGACAACGTGGGGAATTCATAATGTGGGTCACGTGACCATCGAGTTCCGTTAATAATAATATTGTATGTGGTCGGATGGCCGTACACGTAAACAGCTTCACGTAGAATTTCTCCAGGCGCATTCCACTCTAATCCGCTTTCTCTCCAACTTTAAATCTCCCTAATAATATAAAGAAAATAATAACACGACAATTTCTAGAAGATATTTTCATACCGGTACAGAAACGAGTATTAAGGTGTATTATACTTATAGTTTTTTTTTTTAAAAATCATTTTTCATTTTGTCTGAATTTTCAAACTACTTGACCCACGCATGAACAATAATAAAACGCACATGTTATATAAAAATATCGATTTTTATTTTGTTTCCAGAAAATTTAAATTTATGTGATAATATTATACAGATTTTAAGCAAATTACTATTCTAACGTTTGAAAATAAAAAATAAAGTCATATTTATATATATAATATGTATAATATGTAACTTTAATATTGTACATATTATACGTATAATTTTAAATAATATTTGTTAGATTAGAAGTACAAAACACAATTTTTTTTCTAATAAATGACTAAATATTATAATATTATACTCAATCAAAGACAACAATTTATCTCTTAAAAAAATAATAATAATAATCAAATACAAGTTAGTTCGTACTAGTTTACAAAAATGTTTGGAGTATACTCTATAAAACACTATATAATTATGTGGTTATAAAATATATATTTTGGTAATAGTTCCGATTATAATTGATCGGCAAGTAACTTATAAATTATAATAATATACTAAATAATAAAATACATTATATTCAAGAAAAATCCTAATCAGTGAAGTTTATATTTTTTTTTTTTTTATAACCGGATTTAATTTTTTATAGGATTAATCGAAAACTTTCTCTTTCCCAAAAGTAGTTTCGATGGTGAAATATCGTTAGATCCGGGTCCACTGCACTGTTATATATGAGTATAATACGATGCTAGACGTTACTCTTCACTACACTACTACATAGTCATTTAATTTATATCATCAAAAGAACCGTTTCACAGAGCTTTAATATATGTTCCAAAAATATTTTTCTGTTTTAATAACACTGTTAATTTTAACAATTAACAATTAATATTTTATACAATTAATATTTAACAACTGTATCAATTTAGTGTTCAATTAATAAACTGAATATATAATTTTAGTTATTAAATCGTCATAACTCATTACATAACAATATTCTTATTTATCTATTCGCATAATAATTCTTTTTATGGCAAAAATACTTTTACTGTGAATGTCCACGGCTGCAGAATTCCAAAATTAAAATTCCACTAAATATTCATTAAAAATAGAAATATTAGAATATATAACGATATAATATTTTTTCTAGTTTAGAAACTCCCCTCGGTGATTTTCAAATACATTAAAAATACGATTTAAAGCTATTTAGAACTATTGCAAGTATTTGTACTAATAAGTAGTACCATTGATTAAAATACTAGTATTTATGATCAATAGTCATACATATGCTTAATATGTACTAACATAAATATAGTTACATAATTATTCGGTAATTATTATGGTAATATACAACGAATATCAATGAATTTAATTTACTGAAAATTATTAGTAGTTACATTTTATTATAAACAAATGCCCACTGAATGAGTTAAAAATGAATATTATCAAAGTATGATTGGAGTATTATTTCATTCTTAAATTAGTATAATATACTATCACAGTTTGACAATATAATTATTTTGATTATAACTCATTTTAAATTAATGCTTATGTCATTTAAAAAATGTTAACACATCGAGGAAAAAACATCAAAATGACTTTTAACAATTATTTAACATTCATTAAGTATGTCATGAGAAATATTATCTCGGTTAATATTTTATTATTGACCTGTTCAAATAAATAGTAACTTTTTTATAAAACTTTCGGAATACATTATTTTCCTAAAATAAGTATAAAAAATCGTAAAAACTCTGATAATTAGAAATCAATATTATAAACATTCTAGGTTTATAAATATTATTCCATGTACAATTATAATGAATTTATACATCAGGACCTATATTATTGAATGGAATATAAAAAAATGTCGCGAGAAAAAATTCAAAATTTATATTTTAAAATATAAAAAAAAATTAGTGATGAAATATTAATAATAATAATTTTTCGAAAACTTTGATTTGCCACTTAGTATAAAAGGAAATGTTTTTAATATTTTGTCATTTGAGTACATTGATAATATATATTTTGCGTAGTTATTATTATGAACTATTATTATTATAATTATTTAAGTAAAATGAATATATTTTATTTTTATAACTTTGTAATATTTTACAATTAGAATAATGTTATTATTGTTTCCATTAAACTTCGGAATTTAACATCGCTAACCCTTCACCCATGTCAATAAAATTAGAATATAATGAATTAAAAATGCGGAAACAGCATTTTTATTTTAAACGAAGGGGGTATAATTACCTACATTATTATTTTTTAAATATCTCTGTTCCAAAGATTATTATTTTTTTTTCATTTCGATAGTCATATTGTTATTATGTTTATATTATATATTTGATGTATCAAATTGTCCTCAAACGCATTCTCGCAGAACTATATCTAATACAGCGTGTTTGAAATTTAAAACCAAAATATTTGAATTTTGAAATCCATTTATCTTCACATAACACCAGATTTTTTTAATATAAAAATCTAATACTTATGTATTATGTATTTATGTATTTAATATAATAGCCATACAGTTATGTAAATAACTTACGTAGGTATACGTACGTTACCGTTAAAGTATACCTTTGTATATATTTCATTGTATACCTAACAACAATAAATAAAAAACTGAATAAATTTTACTAGCAGCAAGCACTGCTTAAACGATAATCATCGTTTCGAACAATTATCTGATAGTTGAGGAAGCTGCATACGATGGATATAAACCATGAAATATTATACATTTATACAGTACCGCATACCGAATGCATATTAAATAGCCCATAAAAGCACCAGAATACAATATCGCTGCAGCAGCGAGATATTCGGTCGATGTAGAGGTGTATAATATATAAATATAATTATAATTTAAGAAATTATATAAGTATTACTGAGTACAATTTGTTTTATTTTATAATTTCGAATGCCACGGTGAGCGCGTTAAAGTCTTCGCAATAAGACCCGAATGTATCACACGTTTGCTACTGATCATAGGCGCAACTAAAGTTTATATTTGGAGAGGGGGGCTAAAAGTACTTAGACAATACAGACCAGAATCAGGACCACAGATAGGGAAGGCTATGAAAATATTTAGGGGCTAAGCCCTCCTAATCACCCTCCTAGTTGCGTCTATACTACTGATTATAAAACAACGCGAGTATAAGTAAACACTAAATACAATACTTAAATGTCTGCACGTATTAGACAAAGGTAATGAATCCATTTGCATGAACTGCCATTTGTCTAATAGATTTTTGATTCGTATATTCAATGTAAGCATATTTTGTCACTGAAATAGTGACCGATTTATCTCTTTTGTTTACCTATATAGTAATTATATAGTAGTTACTAACACCTATAGAGCGTATAATGTCCACGATTTAATTCATTTTTTAAACTTATGCACCAAATTCAAATAACCAACTGCATTAGTGTTGATTTTGATATTTTTAATGCATCACAATAAAATTCAATCAAATAGAAAATATTATTTTTTTAAATGTATATATTTTGTTTTTATACTTATTATGGATACACAGATAAATAATGACTTGAATACAATATGTACATGTTATTACAGCCCTCTTAAATATTATTTATTTATATCTATTCACTATAGGTAGAGTGATATTCTAACAGTCCATAGTTATTGTATCGCGTCTTGATCGTCGGATGAACTTCGATGTAATATATGTATATAGGTACTACTTCTTCTTTTTCTTCTTCTTCTTCTTCTTCTCTATCTGCGGGCGTACCCACGGAGGAGCGTCCGTATAACAAAAATATAATTACAACGAGCCGTTTAGATATTTCTGACCCGAATTCATGTCCTTGATGCGTGCGTGTGTATATATATACGTGTGTGATAATGTTTTTAATAGTTATCTATACGTGCATGTACATTATAATACCTGTATATATGTGTATATATGTAGATGTGTGTTGTGTGTGTGTGTGATGGGAAAAGTCCGTTGGAATGCTACGGCCAAGGTTGTGTTGACCTACAAAGGGAAACTAGTCGCGAGCGAGCAGTCCATATACGATCGTACTGGGACAAGAAAAAAAAAAAAAAACATCGATCCGCGGCCTCCAGACTATATACTTTCCAACGTCTTCGCTTCACCCGTCGTCATCACTCGGGTACCTACACGCACACACACACTCTCGCGCGCTCACCACTTTCTTCTCTCTCCTCGAGCGCGCGTTCGCGTACACCTGCCTACCCATGCATACCTATAAACAGCGGTCGTATAAAAAGTTTACCGACACTGAGGCGCGCGAGGTGCGAGCGCACGCAGCACACATATGCACTACACGTGTGCGTCCATCAAACCGCGCTTGCGCTCACACGCCCGACCGACCGATTTCGTTTCACACACCCGAACATCGGTGCACTCGATTAGACGATTATAATACATATTTTTATACAGCGCTTAATATTATATTGTTATGATAACATATATAATAATATACGTACGATTTCCCATTGTAGACGATTTACGTACGCGCACGTATTATTGTAATGCTGCATTGCATTTATTTTATATTACACTACATTATACTGTTGAAAAACTATTATAATATTATTATTATATTATTATTATTATTATTATTATTATTATTATTCGATCGGAATTCTTGATGGGACGCGATCATCGGTTCAGAACGTTGTCGTGCGTCAAACGACTTCTGTAATATATAGTATATAACAAATCTCTTATAATATAATGATATAGTCTTACACGTCATGTTAATTCGATACACTATTTTAATGACAATACCACTGACATTTTATTTTAAAAAAAAATATGGTTTTAATGTCAAAATATTATATATAGTTTTAACTGAAATATTTTCGTTACGAACAAATTTTTGGTCATGTAACTCACATTATATTATTATAATATACGATTTAATGATATTTTAACTGTTTTCCTGTGCATTAAAATATGTTTGTTTATGCTTTTTGTTGAAATTAATTTGGTTTAATTTGCATGCGGTCATATTATATATTATATTTATATTTTACCGATACTGATACAATTTAGGCAATAATTTAAATACTTTGGTAATAACGTTGATTTATAATTTCAATAGGAATATGGTCGTAAATTTCTAGGATTTGTAAAACAATATTGTCAATGTTGTAAAAATTATATAAATCGTTAATACATAAATGCACAACCCTAGCAATGAGGCATGACGTCCAAGTCTACGACCGTAATATGAAATGATGATAATCTTAATTAACATTTTGTTATATTTTATTAAACTTGTCAAACTAAATTATTTAACACTGTAAATTACATAAAATTGTTTTTTTTTTTTATTTATTATTATTATTATTCAAGCACAATTTTTAATACTCTTTCATTCCGTTTTACAAACACATCTGGCATATCCTTGATATGTCGTAAACAATAACCTCTCGAAAAGAAATTTATTTTTCTCAGGTTGTTGTGACTATATATTTTCCAGATATAGTATGTATATTTTTAGGACATGCAACAATCATGTTCTAGTATATTTATTTTTCTAGCATTCTATACTCTGCATACCTAAAATATTTATGTTATTTGGTGATAGTGTTTCCAAAATAAATTTCAATAAAATATAAATATAAAACAAATAATGAATCATATTTATTTTTATTACAAAATTACATCCATATTAAAGTTGCCATGGACATGTCTACGCGCACTCAAATTATTAGCGCAATAATATGACCGATTAAAATAGTGTATTATAATAATGCGTATTTGTGTTGCAGATACAGGAACATATTTTAAATCGAATATGGTAAATAGCTTTTTTTTTCTTTATATTATATATCGAAAGTAAGACGATTAGATACTAATCTTGTGCTTCACAATAATCAATAAGATACTTAAATTTTCACAGATTAAATGTCATTACAACCTTAACTTGTTGAATTTGTAACTCAAACTATTCGAATATTATTGTAAGTCTCCGTGCACGTATTCTTAATTCTTACGTATCTGCATGCATCCTAAAATCATCATAATGCACTTGCAGAACTAGTATGAGTTATGATGTTTTGTAAAATACGAATGCATGACTTTTAGTTGATATATACATAAAACAGTCGAAGCGAGTTTTTTCTTTTGTTTTTTTACATAATTACCGGGTAAACTTGGTCGTTTCAAGAACAATACGCACGACACGGCGATTATGTAGAAAACGTCTGTATATACATTACAAATGTATACTACTACATCAATGTAATCGATTCCCAAACACTTCTTCACAAATACACAAGAGCAGAGTGAAACAAAAAATTAAATGAAAATGTTACCAAAACAAAGTATTTGTAGTTAGAGAGATGACTGTTTTGACACGCGAAGAAGTCGCTCACTATTGTTCTAGGAATAGGTGTACACAATAAAATATACAACATATTATTCTACCGTATACCTGTTCGATTGTTTAAGCGCGGACACACGTAAAACAAAATCACGAACGGTTCACACACTGGCTGACTTGGCATTTGGTAAGTTTTATCAATAAAAGACGAATGAACATTGTGTTCAGTCTTCTTCGGCGCGTTACAGCCGATGGCCATGTGTTTCTGAACCATATACTGTAATTATGGTAATGTATCTTAAATTCATTTGTGTCGCTATTATAGCAGCGTTAGCGATTTCTTCGACGGCGTTTAGCCACGACGTCGGTGAGGAAACCCGGCAGTTCGACGAGGAATGGGACACGGAGATCAAACAAGGTATATTATTAGTATTTTGTATAAACGGCCACACATGTTTCATTCTGTGGTCGCGTCTAATTGATAATATTGATAAATTTATATTACATGTTACTGCGGGCTGATCATTATTACTTCGAGGAGTTCGCGGTTCCATAGATCATTCTACACGTCAACGCGTTAAGTTGTGTACAGCAGCGAGTGCACAAATACATTATTACATTTTTCTTTTCCGATAAACCGTCACTTTGAATAGTTATAATTGTACCACTTCGATGATGAAGTGTGTGCATACGCTTGTAGGTAAAATCGTCCGTTCCGTTATAATAATTGTCATTCCTTGTAAACTACACACCCGAACATTCCGATCCGATTAGAACATAATGTTATAACGTACAATAGAAAACAGCAAGAGTTCGGAAATAACTAGGTGAAGAACGTGCATGATTAGTTGAATACGTCGAAAACATGCAAGAGCTTTAACAGTTAATTTTGTTTTAAAATCTTAATAAATAACTTACTATAGGACACTTACGTGGTACTTAGCCTCCTAGGTTGGTCCGTGGAGAATATTATAGTTAAAAATAAAATATAATAAAGTAAAACACGTTTTACAACATCGAAAACTAAAATGTTACTGCAGGTATACGGGCAGAAATAAATAATTATAATATTATTTTTTGGACTCGATCACTTTATGTGCTATTTAAACTATCAAGGAGATGTATTTTTCTAACGTGAAGTCGCACCTTGATGACTCAATGTTGTAATACGAAGCATTTATTATTAATCAAAAGAAGAAAAACGGTCAGCCTGTAGTTGCACATAATATCGAATACGGGAATAGGTGTTGGCAAAGACGTTACAGCCACAACACGTGGCAAAAGTTTGAATGAAGGGTGTTAGCAAACATTTAA
This sequence comes from Chaitophorus viminalis, assembly GCA_025469195.1. Taxonomy (NCBI): domain Eukaryota; kingdom Metazoa; phylum Arthropoda; class Insecta; order Hemiptera; family Aphididae; genus Chaitophorus; species Chaitophorus viminalis. Next base: position 162,616 of record JAIPRK010000072.1, read on the forward strand.
TTTTCTAACTCGAAAACTCAAAACGGTCATAGTTTATAACTCCGAGTTGCTGGCCTGTATGGTGATACATTGCTCTTATCTGCTAGTAAAGTTGCCTATACAGTATAACTCGTTTTGTTGGAAATATATTCTAAATAAATATATTTTACATAACTCGATTGCACTCTAGCGTTCAGAATATTAACTACATTTTTACAAATCTTTAAACTTAATTTTCTTTTATCACAATATCATGTTATAATAATATGTGTGTTAAAAGTGTTATTAGAATGAATTACATAGACTAGCATTTTTTTATTGAATATTTACAAATAATTTAATCGAAAACATGTAACTAGTTTAGATCTTACGGGAACAGTAAAAACCATAAAGCATTTTAAAAGAAATTATAAAACTTATTACGTGGCCATTGTAGTATTTAGTGGCTAAGCAATAAAACATTTCCGAATAATACCTAACACAAATGCATCCGATGCACTTTACGGTTACTTTCTAGGTATTATTCTTATTTTTTTACTATTATTATTTGTGGCGTTAGAGATATATGCTGGCTACAAATTTTTATTAATATAAACTCGATTTTTCAGAAGAGTTTGATGGCATGCCACTTCCAGAGACTTCGGATATACCGACTGCCACACAAGTCACTCCCGCGATTGTAAAACTTGGAAATCGTTACAGTGTCCCATATCCTCAGTACTTGGGAAAGAAAAAACACGGGCCCGGTAATTGAACCAAAAATCATAATAAAATAATATTTTATTTTTAAATGCAATTATTATTATTCAAACTTTTACACTTTATTGTACAAATAAATCACTAATCGTACTTGATATTTAAAATATGTAGAGGGATAATAGACAAATTCAATAATATCACATTCGATTAACTTACATTTCAATATTGTAACATGACTTGGGTAAAGTCTTTTCGTGTAATCTATGTGTACCCATGAGTATAGTTATATAAGGGATGTAATCTAAAATTTAATTTGGAAAATGTTTATGTCTTTATGATTTAATATAATATTTTAAAAATAGTAAGCGTATATCTACAGTCAAACACAATACGTATTGAAATATTAAATAAAATCACCAACATAATAACATGTTAAGATAAAATATTGATGAACATTAAATGTTTTAATTTGACTGTTATCATTGTTCAAAAATATTTTACATCCACTGTATTGGTAAAATTAAAATACGTTTCTATAACACATATAATATTATAACACCTGGAATGAAACCTATAGGCAATACTTTAAGCACGTAATACTGGTACGTTTCGGTTACAGTTTGAAATTTTTGAATACAAGTAATAGGTATTTATTGACAAATTTTCGCTTAAATACTTTGATTATATTTGATTATTTTATACGCTAATTATAATTGTACTTAACTATAGTATCCATTGACAATAGTCTCTTTGCATACCGAGTGATAATAATATTATGTTTTGAACTATGATGGGTCGCAAGAACACACTCTAAAAATTCTAAAATTAAAAATATTGGATACCGAGAAACTAATATGATTTTAGATCTCTTCCATAAAATTTTTCCGATAAAAGTTTAAAGTTCTAAATCCTACTGAAGGAAAACTTAGGATTGCCTATAGTTAAAAATTAGTTGTAAAATATTAAAGGTGTTGGGTTAATATCAAAATTGGATTGCGGAGGGACTAATTTCACTAGAATCGAAATACCTCAGGGGTTTGAACAAGTATATGAGGTGAATATATCATGTGAAAAGCATTCAAATACATTATTCTAATACAAAAATTAACTGTGTATATATAATTATTTAAAAGGATTATATTATTATATATGTCAAAATTAATGAAAATGCAAATAAAAATAAATTAACATTTATTGAAAAAACCATTTACTCTAGGTTCTTTACTTGAATAAGGCTTTATTACATAAAGTCGTTTCGTGTTCATATCAAGGCATTTTCTAAATTCTACTGTGTTGGAAAACAATGAAGTGTATTCTCAATAAAAGAAATGTATTTGCGCACACCCGTCAGTGCTGACAATATATGGACATTTACGATAAAAATTGTTAAAAATCAAAAATCAGATTGTCATAAAAGTGTCCGGTGTTCAGAGTAATTTCTACATAAAAGTGGTGGAAATTTCCCCATATACCCATTAAAACGTCAGTTAAGGGAGTTTTTACTAAAATATTATTACTAGGGACCGGATTTATATGGAAATGCATATGTATTGGAATAAGCTTTTTGAAATCTGATGACCATAGTCCCTGATTTAAATCATTCTTATTAAAATAAAACTAATTTTATTTTGGATATTTCAACGCTTTTACCTAATAAATGCATATTGAATGCATATTTGTAGTTGTAAAGTGCATATTATTATATATAGTCCACATATTCGTTTTGCGTCGTATTTTCACGTTCACAGCCATATAATATCGATAAAATCTATACGCCACACCCTATATGATTATTGATTAAATCAGGTAAATATATTAAATAATTTAAATAATTTTATCCAAAAATCGTTCATATTACATGTGTAGCACATGGATTACACAGGATCGCTGAAGAAATAAGAAATCAATTCCCTCGAGTTGATGAATTCATTTCTAACGTCAAAAAAGTTTTTTTAAAAGCTCTATCACGTATGATACTTTTCCGAGATATGACCCTTAATCTTGCACTTTTTATACATTTTTTAATACCGTATTAATTAAAACTTATTCCTACATAATTTTAGATAGTGAATTTACAAATCAATACATTTTAATTGCATATTTAAGTACATATTAAAAAAAAAATACATATTTTATAGCATATTACAGCATTTTAGAAGCATATACTTTGAGGATTTTTTTGTGCATATAAATCCGGTCTCTAATTATTACATTACTGCATTTAAATGCCATCCATACCGTTCGTTATGATGATAATAATAATAATAATAATAATATCGTATCGTTTGCAGGTAAAAAAGACGATTACATGGACCACATGCTGGGTGCTTCGCTCGTATCGGGCGGCACACTGATATCGCTGGGCGCGTTGGCCCTGGTGGTGATGGCCAGCAAGGCACTGCTGTTCGCGTTCGGCGCGATCGCGCTGACGTGCCTGAGCGCGGGCTGGCTGGGTGGCGGCTCGGTCAAGTCCGGCGGCGGCACCGTGTACGAGGTGGTGGCCAAGCCACAGATCACGCACGGCCACAGCTACTCGTCGGAAGTGCACCACGAGCCGTACCCGTCGCATCCGTACCCGAACGATTACGGTGGCCACGGCCACGCTTACGGTTACGGCGGCGGCTACGGCTACGGTGGCGGGGGCGGAGGATACGCGCGTGCCGCCGCCGCCTTTGATAGTTCGCCGACGGACACACGATCGGCCAAAACGCTCGTCGCCCGCAACATGTAGTGTAGATAAATAATAATAATAATTCGATGACAACACACCGACGTATTATTGTAATCAATCGCAATGTACCATACGGTACGATATAGTAATATGACAATAATGTTCACAAATATGTGTCGTCAAAATGGGCTTTGGATCAAATCTCGACAAAAAAAAAATTAATAAAATACAAGCCCGTTTAAGTAAATATTGTTCAAACTGCGTAGTGTTCAATTATAATTATTTTATACCCAACGCCCGCAACGGCAATGGCGTGTTACTTTTGTAGTGTATATGTACAATCTTATTTTTTTTCACGGTTTAACCGAGAGACTGTAAGGGATCATTCCTATACACACGGTTAATGTTACACGATGATACACATCATAAAATAAATTAATAATTTCTAATCAATCTTCTGGTATTAAAACATTTCTATAATATTTTAAGGAAATTAAGTTTTGTACTTTGTCATATATAAACCATATTATCCTCTCCGGTACCTTTATAATATAATCTCGGTTTGCATATTTTAGTATCATTTAAATACATTTATAATTTATAATTTATTTTATTTATTTATTTATTTACGAGTTATAGATATATAAACATATTATTTTCTTTTTATATAAATTTGAATTACAGTAATAATAATGATATTACGCTATAACCAGTGATCATATAGATGAGGTTATGCCATACGTTTAATTTTTTTTCTTAAAAATTACTCATTTCATGGAAAAAATGTAATTATAAAAATTATTATATTTTGTTAATTGTAAGAACACTTTTTATGAAAATGATGCTGTTTCTGTATTATACTAGAACAATGGATTTAATCTTCCAAATAAAATAAAAATATTTGTAAACGTACAGTATTTGTGTCATTGTAGTACCGTCCACTTATGATTTAGAACCAATTCGACCACTGGGTTTTGATGGGTAGGTCTGCATACATTTCACTGTATTGTCTGTATAACACTGTCTATTATTGTTGACTACTATAAAATCATCGCTATTATAATAAATTTATGTTTGTTATCACTATTGTTCTGTTGTACACTAAACGCTTTTTGACAATGCGATAAAATATTTCTACACGATTTCGTTGCTGTCTCGTTTGTATTATGTAAAATACTATCACTATTATTATTATTATTTTATGTTTCCGTGAAACATTTTTACCATATTTTCAGGTACAGCTAATGTGTCCCGCGGCCGTGCCAAAACACAATACACGAATGCGCATACTACATATGTACAGGGTGTCACGAAGGAATTTATGAATTACAATATCTCCAGTGTTGGTCTTTTTTTCTTTTTTATATAACTCAAAGATACAACCAATTTATAACGTGTATTCTTCTGTAAACGTTGATTCTTCGACTTGAAAAATTACATACAATTTGTAATTCTTAATAAATACATAATCTTTTGGTGACTTCAGTATGATTTTAAGCATGGTTTATTATTGAATTTTATAAAAGTAATTTTTCTATTTTTTTAACGACACTTTTATATTTACTTTATTTTGAAAATCAATATTGACATCAAGCTTTAATTATGATTTAAAATCAAAATAAAAAGTGATTTTTTTATATTATATTTACTTACACTAGGAGATATCGAAAGTATCAGTAAATCCTCCGGGTACTAAAATTCAGTATATTACAGTAATTTATTGGTGTTAATTATATGTAGTATAGTAAGTTTACTTCGTCAAAGCACAAACGGCCGGTTCGAGTTTCCACTTTATTTCGATGCAAAAACAATGCTTACTATAACTTACTATGCGTAATCTGAAATTTCTCGACAAATATCGTCACGTTTAACATCGCGTATGCAGGTGCCGATAACATTATTATCTTATGCGATGATATTCTGGGCGTATCGTGGTGAGAACGCTCTTTAAAACGTCAGTCAAATGGTCGTATATATTATATATATATATATATATATATATATGGTCGTATATATATATATATATATATATATATGTGTGTGTGTTGCGGTATACAATGCAATATTGTTGTGTTCGTTTCGGTTCACAATGGCCTGTAGGCTAAAGATATTGGTGCTTTAGAAAATAGGAAAAAAAATAATCATACTTATAATAATAAATCGAATGAGAAAACGCTTGCCGTAATCTCACCGAATACTCGGAAATTGCCAATCGGTACTGACGAGTCCCCCCAGGGGACCAATGATATAGAAATATATGAACACACATAATAATATTAAATACTATACTTACTTTGACGTTACGTTTATACGATACATATTATTGACGGGATAGGTGATATGCAGCTGTAACGAGTTACAAAATAAGTTATCCAAAATATTTTTATTTTTTTTTGTGGAACACGATTTCAGTCCATTTGTTGTATCTACACGATTATATGTATCGTTTTTAATAATAAAATTGAATTAAGAAATTACTAAAAAATTGAGCATAAAGATAAATAGGTAAATAGAAACACAAATATATAAATAATTATTAATTCAGAGCAAGATTTTTCGTTTTATATAAATTTATATAAATAAAATAATTATGTTATTATAATATGTCATATAAAAATATTTAATATTTCTAGTTTTTTTAGAGAAGTGACAAGAATAATAATAATAAGATTATTTCATATCAATAATGCATAACATACTATTAAGACGAACGATTTCAGTAATGAACGATGTTTTAACGATTTATATGATATAACGGTTCTAGTTTCTTTCTTGCTCTAAACTGTGTTATAACTTATAACTAATGGTGACATAGAGAATTTAAGAGTTACTCATACGTGAGATCACTATTATATCGTTTATTTGTGTATTGTGTACTTCTGTGTGTAGGTATATATTAAATCATCAAAATTAATTCTCTCAATCTAATTACATTTTTATTAATTTATTTAGCATTCATCCATAATTATTAATAAAGTTTTTATTATTAAAAAAAAAAAAATGAAAAAAAAAAAATACTGGACTCAAGGGTGATTTTACTTGTATTAGATATCTCGAGGGAAAACAAATTTGTTTTTAAATTTTTAAAAAATTAAAAGGTGTATTTTCAGGCAACATTAGATTTTGTATTTCATTATTTAAACTATTTGGAATATCTAGTAATAAATCATCAAAATCTTTAATGCGATTTGTTTTACCGGAATATTAAAATTAATTAAAAAAAAAAAATTTAATTAATAATGAAATTGGATTGGAGTAGGGTTTAAATTATTACCATTTGGCATTTTGGTTATCGAAACGTACCGAAACGGTTTTTAAGACAACCTTGATTTATTCTATTAGTGAAGAGAACGTAGTTGTGTTGAGAATTTTCAAATTTTGAAAATGTCCATTGTAAATTTAAGCAACAGAAACTATAACCAACCTCTAATAAATTTCATTTAACTTGTTTTGTAACAACTTGATTATTTTTACTAAAAACTTATAAGTTTGTGAATAACTTTTCCATAAGTTATAAATGAGAATTTTGGGCTTCTGTATTTTTGAATGGTCAATTAAATTAGATTTTCTTTTCCTGTTAAAATTATCAAATAATTTATCCATATATTTTAAAAAATCAATAGTTGATTTTGAAGGAAACATTAAAAAATAGTTGAAGTACATAGGCACAATTATTATTTTAAGCATTTAACAAGCAAATTTTTACATAATATTACAGTTTTAATATAATATAATATATTATTTATACTTATTCTAGCAAAAAAAATCATTTATATTCAGAACCGTTATTTGTATACAATGATACCTACCAATTATTATCATTGCATTTAAATTTAACAAATCTATTATAATAATAACTACTGTATGACCGGAGTTCACTCCACTCCTACGCATAGCAGATCGAGTTCCCTGGGTTATTCAATTTTTGAAACTACATTTATTTTGGTAATTTGGTATAATAATACATTGTTTGATAAAAAATAAATAATGATAATAATTGTTACATTAAAGCCTATAGAATATTATTTATATTACATTCTTTATAATATAATAAGGCTTATATAAACATTTTTATTTTATTTTTCGATGATTGAAGGCATTTATTTGAAAGAGTTTTAGTCTCCCCATATCTCGCCCATTCTTGATGTTTTCATAAATTATTTATTTATATTAAAGTAGATATTAGACCCAAGGACTTTAAACATTTACCACGGTACTTTTAAAAATGTTAGAATAAAAATAATATAGGTAAGTTAAGAAAAATCAAAAAGTTCAACGGATATTCTAAGTAATTAGTTTTATTAAAATGTAACACGATAATTCTTTAATAATATAAGTGATTAATTTACGGACATGTAAAAAAAAAAAGTTGTAGTAAGTAGTTTTATGTACAGTGGCATAAGCCTAAGACGTTCATTATGGATTGAAATTATGATTGTATTGTCATGCTGTTATGAAAAATTATTTATTTTAAAATCGAAATTCTCGTTGGAATGCGACTTATTTTACAACGATGCTTTAGAAAAATGATATTTTTTTGTAATTATTCTAGCCACTTCCAAAAATCAACATAATCTTTTCGTCTATAGTTACCTAGTCCAAATATTTATACATACCTAAATTATTAAATTGATATCATACATTTTCGTTACGAGTACATTTTCTGATCGCGTATTGTTAAAGTTATTAAGTATTTTTTCAATCATCAGCACTGACAATATGAAAAATTGCAATAGCTGCGCCGAGAACATAAGAAAAAAACTTAAGTATACCATGAAAAAATGCAATATTTGCCGCAAACGATGTTTCTTCAGATTTAACAAGATGATCAAATGCCTTGGTAAGTTAGATATGTTTATATAACATCGTTAGACAGACGACGGACGGACACCAATTGAATTTACAATACGGTTTTCTGTGTAATATTGAAATTTTGTAGCGTGCAAAAGTGTATATCACAAGAGGTGTTTGGCCGCGGCGGCGGAAGCAAAAACGGCCGAAGAGACCGGCATCGTGTCACGGGCGACGACGACGAGCGAGCCGACCGAAGTGACGATGCAGCTTGCTGTGGGTCTCTTCGAGAACCAAACGGATACGCCGCCGGTTGAACAGTTGGTCGCGGCCGGGAATATCGCGGACCACCACAGACAGCGGCCAATGGTCGTCCAGTCAGTGGTTGCGTCCGGGGCACCAAGGCACGCGCTTACACAAATTGGCAGAACCGCTGAGTCAGGATACCCGTTGCACGTATTGATGGACGTTGTGGCGCGCGTGTTCGGCCCCGTGCCCGCGGTCCACGCGCTACTGTGGTCTAACCACGTCACCTCGACCAATCGAATCACGCGGCAAGTCGCAGTGATACGGTCCTTTGCACCGCCACTTGCACCACCGTCCGCACAGCAAATAGCCGTTTGCCGTGTTCGATAAGTCGATTCGCGCAATAATAATACAATCATCATTGGCAACGGGGGATCTACCAGAGGGGGATGGTCAATGGGAGTCTGTGCACCGCCCCCAAACGCCGATGTAATCTTATATAATATATTATGTATATAAATATATTTAGTTTTATTTCATTTTTATCAAAATGACAATGATCGAGACTGACGGAGACTGCATATTATACGGATTGTATTCCATGTCTCCATATGATTACATTTTAGTATTTAACATTTCCCCAAGAAAATGCTGAAAATCTACCACTCTGAAAATTGGCGTCCCCAAAGCATATAGAGTTCTCGTCGGGTGTGCTCTTTTATTATGTGCATTGTAATTGTGCACGGGTCATCTTGGGCGAGGAAAACCGAATTGTATTAGTTACGGAGGGGGGATCTAAAAATCCAAATCTATAGTTTTCTATAAAAAACCCTTGGTGGTACGATTTGAAGAAAATAAATAGTATACGTATTCGCGGTGCTATCGGCTTTGAGGGCAAATTTTACCACGAATCGCGCTAATCACAGAAACCCCGTTGGGACAGAAATCTTAAAACTAAATTATTTTATACTATTATTAATTATTATAGACGTATCGATTTGTGTTTATAATTGATCGTAATAAAAATCACAGGGTGAAAAAAATTTTATTAATATAAAAAAAATATTTATTTAATATAACATCGTACGATGGATGACAGACATCGATTGAGTTTATCGTGCAAATTGCGGATACCGTTTTCTGTATAATATTAAAACGTTACAGCAGGTAAAAGTGTATATAATAAAAGATGTTTGGCGGCGACGGAAGAAAAAACGGCTGAAGTGACCACTGTCGTGTCACCTCCAAGCCGTGCAATGACACGGACTCGCGAATCCGCAGCGTCCGGATACCCGTTGGAAGTGCTGATGGACGTTATATCGCGTGTGTTCGGCCCCGCACCCGCAATCCACAACCTACTGTGGTCGAATCAAGTTACCACAAACCAACAACTCACACGGCAAGACGCCGTGATACAATCGTTCGTGCTACCACTTGCACCACCGGCAACGCAGCAGACAATCACTGTGTTAAAGCCAAAAATAGAAAATAATAAGCGCGTTATACATATGTCGCTCAGAAAAGAAACAAAACTAAACAAAAATAATAATGCTTGGATTCCGACCATTGCTAAGAAAGATAAATAAAAATGAAATTGATTTAAAAACAGAGGTTAGAAAATTAAGATGTAAAATGTTAGTCATATATTGAAAAGTTATAATATAATATTAATTTGTTCCAGTATATTGATAAAACTGTCCGGTCGATACTTAATAAAATCATCCCGGATAACATGGATACATCTAAACAATTTAAGGCTTTGACCATCGATAGTTTTGATCGGCTGGAAAACACTGTCCACGTAGTTTATGAAATGGTATTTTATAACATAATCTAATATATAAATGTGAAAATGAAAACCTTTGAGTGATATGTTCTCGAAAACTACTGAACCGATCGTTATGATTTTTTTTTTTTAAAAATTGAAGAGCTTATTGTGGAGAAGGTATATGGAATTTAATCGATTCTCTAACTTTAAAAACAAAGGCGTTATCAATTATCATAAATAATTACCTTTCTATCAAAATTTACTTTTTTATATACTCTTTGGTACTAACTCATGCAGAATTTTTATATAATATCTTCTTTGGAAACAGACAATTGTATGAGGAGTTACTACACAGTAACTACAGCAATTTATTCTGATAAATAAAAAAAAAAAACAATTACAAAATTATTAAAATTTTTAAGTGAAGCTTCGTAAAAGTCGGAACGCTGCTTAATGTTTGTGTATCGATGTATTGTCGAATATTCAAGATGCCTGCATTTAATTAGTAAACTGTACTAATAATAAGTTAATTTTAATTTAATTTCTATAATTTTTAATTAAATTAAAATTTATCACATTGAAAAGGAAAATTAATTTAGGTCGTTCATCGAGTATAATAAAATGTCAACGTTTACTCAGATTAAGTCAAAATAACAATAGCTCGCCAGATAACTGCAATATTAACAGTGATAATAATGATGATAATATAAATACCAATAGTGTTGGTAGTATTAATGAAAACAATATTAATAACAACTTTGCATTTAATGATAGTAATATAGTTAATATTCTTAACAATATCTATGATTTTTCTAATGACGAAAATTTAGTTGAACTACGACGTGTTCCATGGCGTTGCCGTGAAATGTCGACATTTACATATGATAAATTAATAGACTATAAAAATGATTCTCACGTTATCATAGGAAATATAAATTTAAAATGTAATTATTGTCCTGCATTGAAATGGTCCAAAGAGCCTGCAGGTGTTTTCTATTCAGGAGGAAAAGTTGTTTTGGAAGACATTACTGATCCACCTGAACCATTAAAAAGTCTCTTAAATTTTTTTCATGAAAATTAAAAACATTTTTTTGGCGTGATACGTGTTTATAATTCGGCTTTCCAAATGACATCGTTTGGTGCAACAGAAATTAGACATGGAAATTTCATGCCAACATTTAAAGTTCAAGGTCAAGCCTATCATTTGGCTGGTTCTTTATTACCCAGCGGTACAGAAGAACGAAAGTTTTTACAGATTACACTGATCAGATCATTGCCGATCAGAGAGAGACAGATCAAGAAAATAATCGTATTATTATATCTACAAAATTGCGTTCTTTGCGTTTCTTGCGAGCTTAGTACAAATCAGTGAAAAGGTCTCAAGCCATGAATTACAAATATTAATATTAATCAACATTTAGTTTACACAAAACAATACAAATTATTATTAAAAAACGTTAACCATTATTTTGGGTGATAGGACTTAAAAAGGTATTGCTTCCACAGTTCCACAGCGATTTAAACCCAAAATGAGTTGAACATTCACAATAATTTCCCCGGGCAACGCCGGGTAACTCAGCTTGTATATTATACAATTATATTATTATATTTTATTATAACATGATATTTTCTTTTATAGATATGTTTAAATAATAAAATATTATCAATTACAAGGGACATTTGGGTTCTAACATAAAAATTCTATATAACATTTTATTCATCTAAATTATATACTCAGAAATTAAATAATAGTTGAGGTAACCAAATAATACAGACTTCTGTTGATAAAGAAATTTACACAACTTTATTTATATGATCTTTCAAGTTAAAATGTTCTCATTTTTGACCAAATTAATTTTTTTGTATCAAAAACTTCAATCTAGATATTTATCTTTCTTGTTTAATGTGCTAATCTCAGACACAATAATATAATATAACCTATATGATCGGAGCATCAATAAAAAGTGTAAATATAAATTGTAAAAAAATTATAAATAAATTAATACTGTATTTATCCCATTCTTAAAAAAAGTTCCATTTAAATTCCATTATTTTCCTATTATTATTTGTAATTCCATATTTTATTTATAAAAGAGAAAAATATAAATTTGTGTAAAAAAAAGGATTATTAAATTTATAAATAGTAAAGATAGCTGATGGTGTATTTTCCTTATTTATTATTAAAAAAAAAAAAATTATGATATATACAAATATTTATACCTAATGATAAATACTTTAATATTAAAAAATAAATCATTTATTGTTAGTGAAATGTTTAAAAAATTAATGTTTTGAAATACAATTTTTTATTCGAAGGGGGTAGTAACAACTGTCCCTTTTTCTTCTTTCCCAAAATGGTCACCTTAATTGAATGTAGTATTTCTTTAAAAACTATTCTTCAGCTAAGATAACTCCATGCAAAGCCAGAGAAATTCAGCTATTTTTCTAAAACTCAATCCCCAAAGGAATAAATGAATTACAATGGTTAATATGATTAATTTGTCAAAAGGGTAATTAAAGAAAAAAAATTCTCCTAGCCGGGACCACTGAAGCTACGGATAAGAAATTTGATGAGAAGAAAATTAAGACTAACCAAACATGACTATACTCTAAACAATGTATGGTAATATTTCATTAAAAACTATGCTCGGCTAAGTTAATATAATATAAATGATTAAGTATATTTTTAATGAAATACAATTTGGAAATTGTTATATTTCTATAGTAGCAAAATAGATAATATATACCAATCGTAATTTTAAGGAAGCATATAATAAATTACTTGTTACTTCAACTTTCTTTAAAGATATTATTATATACGTTTGACTTGTGATTATAGTTAATAGGCTGTTAGTTGTTAGTTGTTACTATAGAATCCTATAATAATCGTATAACACTTTTCGATGCGGTTTAAACAAATAATTGTAGAAACGTGACAAGTAACATAACACTCTACTACATATTATATCGATGTGCACAAAAATATTTTACTATTTGATTTTGTAAATTGCATAGGTATACTCAATTAGTAATTGGGACAATCAGATTTCTCAAACCATTGTCAAAGAAAATATAACAGTTCGAATAGGTACGTTTTCTAATTGGAAAATAGTGATATCACGGGATTATACATCCATCTGTATACTCAATAAGTCTACATGTACCACACACATAAACCCACACACACATATATATATATGCGTACATACAATTTAATAGTCAATAAAAGTGAAAAGCCGAAAATCATCAATTGTTTACTTAAATTTTCTAAATAAATATTTTGCATATTTTATTCGTTGGCACATCAAGTTTTCACATTATTTGTTAAGAGTTTTAAAACTGTTGAGTACTTTAAAGATTTGTCAATAATGAATAAGGCGTTTTCAATAATTATTAAAATACAAAATGTTATACATTTCAAATCATATTATCATGAAATACAGTTTTAATAATTTACAATTTTTTTAAAAATAATAATAAAGAAGGCTTTTGAAGTATGTTGGTTTTTTTTTTTTGTTATTTTATAATTATAAATACATTTTTAAATAATAAATGCCATCAATCGTAATTTATAACTCAAAAGTCATAAGTCAAATGTTATATCCATTTCTCCATTGTTTAAAACTGAGTGTATATTGTACATATTATGAACAGTCGATAATATTTCAAAAACAGAGTTTGATATTGAAAATAAAACGATTAAAAGTTTTATATATACTACTTGAATTTATGAATATTTAAGCTATAAATTCGATAATCAAAATTGTATTCGGCTGATATAATTGTAACCAAAATGTTACAATTGTGCCATTCTTGAACAGTAAATAATTACTTCTTAGAAATCACCGGGAATTCTGTTTCAGTTATATAAATTATTATAATGATATATATATATATATATATATATATATCAATACTGCATTTTTACCGTATTAATAAACTATACTTATAGTTATATAACTATATTATTGATGCAAACATTATTTCTAACGATGGTCAAGTCATTTACTATCTGGCTGTAGAAAATGTATCATAAGGTACACATGGTGTCTTACAAAAACGATGGATATTATTATAATCTAGACAATCATTCACTTTTCAGGTCTCAATGTAATTCAAGAAACTTTATAATAAGACAACAATCCATATTTTATTTTTTTTTTGTAATTCTGTGTTGGAAACTGTATAAGATGATTATATATATATATATAAATTCAACTTGATTCAACTTGACGTTAAGATAACGTGGCCTATATAAATAAATATATATATATATATAGATATATGAATACTTCTGCGTTACATTATAATATAATTTATAATACCAAGATTATGATTTTCATCGTTGTAATCATGACACGTATTATTTACTCAGGACAACTTAGGAGTATACTCCATACGCGTACGATAATTGGAAAAAACCGCCGAACCATAACAGGACACGATTTTTGTAATGCTCGAACCTATGTGAATATTTTGCAGTTGAAATATAAAGATTCACTGTCGACCAAAAAAATGAAGAACACTGAAGTTTGACTAACGAGTGTTGTTGTCATTACGAGTTCATCCTCGGTACCATCGTTATAATAAGTTACGTATTTTCCACGGCACGTATACAACTTATTAACTTGTGGATTATGGTACAGCGTTTATGCACTAACATAATAATTGGGCATGTGTAAACAATTCGAATAAAATAAAGGCTAGATGGAAAAATAAAAAAAAGGAGTTTCAATCTATTCGACCAATTCTTGTAGATTATATTTTAACTCTATAGCATTATATGTTTTAATAAATCATTACAATTTGAATTACAAATTAATTCATCAATAAATAAAATATCATGGTTTATTCTATAAATAAGAGTGACAAATCTACGTAAATAAATAAACCTACAATAATTTTTAAAAATAAATCTAGGACCTTTGAGTCCTAAATACATTCAAGTATCGTTTGTATCGATCTATGTATTCACTTAAAAAGTGTACTTTAAAAGGTAAAGCATGACGACAGTACGTAGTGAATAACATTTAAGTTACAGGTGAAAAACGTAATGAACAAATAATAGAAAGATTAAAAAATCATTGCATATATTTTTCGAAAATTCACATTACCAACGTATTAAATGACTTAATAAATATTAAGAATGTTAAATGTAATATTAATACAAATGGGCACATTATTTTACGGGTAATTATGTATGCCATTGGTGTTTTCGATTTCCGACAGTGACATTAACAATTTATGAATCGCATTAGCAATGTGAAATTTATTTTCAAAATCAATTTTTTCCCCATCATAAGATTAAAAGCGCATAACCAAAAGTATAATCAGCTCCAAAATGGTACATAATTATAATATTTACTATAACGTCTGTAGGACAACCGGGCGAGAGATAACTACGAGGTATACACGTGTGGCATGTTCGAACGAGTAAAATTAGGTTTTTCTCGGCCGCAATAAAACTCCCACTCGTTCAGCATTCTATAATAATTAATGTAATTATATTAAGCCTTTTAATAGGCTGCTCGCGACGTTGAATCTACGTGTTCGGCGAAATTACCTTTGTGCTTTGTGTTAGCAAATCGCTCCGAGGCAGCGCGTAAAAATCGTCATTTGTGTATCAAAGAGTGTGAGCTCGCGCGCGCGCGCCCGATTGAATTACAATAGTCTTTTGTGCGAATTATTATTATCATTATTGTCATCATCATCTGCAGTGCATTAGAAACACGAATGGATAAAAATAACAATACTATAATAGTAATAGGTATGCGCAACTGACCGCGACAATCGCGGCCACGCCGTGTTTTACTCTCAAAGTGTGCGCGTGAAAACCATCGCCCAGATTTAATTAAACGTTTTATAAATGTCAAAAAATGCACTATAACTGCTCAAGAAAACGAGGAATTAATTTTTACAAACTTGACAAACCATAAAAATGCAAATTACAGAAACGCACAAAAAATAAACTATTCACAATTTTAGAGTACGGGTATATAAGCTGATATTTGTGTTATAGTGATGTTATATTATAAATGTATTGACTCATTTTGGGACCTTTTTTCACACCGAAGTCAATTGCAGTATACTATGGTGTTTTTTTTTCATTCCAATAGATGTTCAATCACTTTTTTACATGATTACTTTTAAAAGTTATTGATGTAACGTCGTCAGTTGTGTTATACCTAAGCTACGTGGATCAGGGTGTTTAATATGTTTATCTGATAAAAAATGCAACACAAATATGTATGTGTGTACGTGTGTATGGGTAATATTTAATGTGGTAACAGATGGGATGTTACTTACGTGTAGAAAAAATTTCCCGAAACTTGAGATAGTTTTCATCTCAAAATATCGTCACGTTGTGGAGGTATGACGTACGAAACGAATTTCGCAGTCGGAAAAGCGGCAACTAGCCTATTGTCTAAGCGCATGGTGAATAACGCGTGTCTCGCATTCGAATCTGCGATAGTAGAATATAATATAAATAATAATAATATACATACAGGACGACACTTGGACGTCGCGTTGCTTCTCGCACCCTAGTTGCGATATGTATATGTACTCGCGATATTATTATTAATGCAGGCCATATGTGTCCGCGCATGCACGAATGCGATATGTCCGTCGCTCGTTTTTGTATTATACATTAATTTTATTTCCATTGTTGGCGGTGATAATACAACGACGATTGCGTACGACACCTACCTCTCTCTCTCTTTATATATATTTATTTATTTATATATATATGCGTATGAATAAAAAATGATATTTCATATTATATGTGCGCGCACGCGTTTATTATTATTATTATAGGTGCGTGTGCTTTCCCTACCCGTTTCGCAGAGTCCGCGGGGGGATGGACCACCACCACTGCGACCCAAATCGCCGGGCTCCGCTCGGTCGCGCCTATAACTGATCTCGCAGCGTCCCGGTGCATCACACAAACCGATCGCCGTTGTACCGCTACTGCAGTGTTCGCGCGCAGTGTCCGTCTCCGCGCATCTCGGCTCACCCGCATCACTCGCACACCCGTTCATCGGTCCCACACGCAGTTGCAATAAGCGATACACGCATACCATAGTATCATGCACGGCCGTCGTGTTCGCGACCGCGGCTTCACGATCGCCCTGACCGCGCTGATGGTCGTCATGGTAGCCGGTTGTGCATACGGCCAGGCAGCCGTCGACGCACCTGAAGCCGTGGTCACCTCCGACGACAGCCAAGAGATCGCAGATAACTTTGTGAACCCGACCGTGGCTTCCCGACCGTTCAACGGGTCGTCCGACGGTCTGAAAAAGGTACGTATTTAAGCTAAATTAATATTGATGCGTTGCGATAGTAACCGGGACGAAACTATATCATACGTTTTTCTACAATCATTCATCCCATTCAGATCCAGTATATAGGATTATATTATATGCATTTAGAAATTCCTGAAGACCAACGAAATTATATTGTTGTCAGTAAATTTCATACTAATATCTGCAACAGATTTCTTATTACTTAGAAGTTCCCGATTACTTCATCGTGTAAAGACGTGAAGCGTTAAAGTAATATATTACCTATTCATTTTGCGTCCAAACTTTTTTTTTTTTTACATTTTTATAATATACAATTTATTCCTGTGGAACAATAAGAATATGTGATAATGGAATATTTAACATGATTGATTGATGGGAGGAGCTACCCAGTGGTAACACTGCCCTTGCTTGAAGTTACTGTTTTATTTATTTATTTATTTATTTTTTTAGTTATTAAGAAGATCACGACACCATGCTCTTCTAAGCCTTTTGGGGGAGTTCCCAGGAATTGTGAGGAAGGAGAGGTTTGAGATAAGTGGGTCGATATGGGAAGGGAGTTTAGAATGGAAACGTAACGTCTAAACTTAAAGATTTTAAAAACACTAAAAATTCCAATAATATAACATGGGTTGCATGTTATATTCAAACCAAAATCTAAACATGAACCATATCTCAATGCAAATTATTTTCCAGCAATCAATCCATTTTTTAATGACTAGCTTTTTATTATAGCTAAGTAAAAAAAACATGAGTTACGGAATTATTTCAAAAACAATATTAATCTTTTAGGATATCTAAAAAAATAAAAGAATTGTTACAATTTTTAAAATATTTTTTGTAACGAAAGTATATTTTTAACATACACCTCCTTAGTAAATCCGTAATTGTACTGATATAGTAAATATTATGAAGCCGATTCAATATAAACAAATTGTTTGAACCAAAACATATCTGCAGTTTACGAAAACTGAAATTAGGAAAACCAAAAAACTCTTGATATGAAAAACTTTTAACTTTTGTTTGATGTTTGTCGTGGCCCGTTTAGGCTCTAAGTGCGATCGCACATCTTAACACATCTCTGTGGCTACTGTTTGTACACACTTTTGAAATGTGCAGTATTTGATGCGCTTGCGTCAGAAAAAAATGAACACAATATAAAATTAATATAACCATGGAATATTTGATGGAATTATTGTTATTATTATTTGTATATTGTACACAATGCTGCGAGAAATTCAACAGCGCGCGAGAATTACCGAGCACAATATTCTTTAGGTACAATGGTAATCAGTGGTTTTCAGACTTGCGGGTATTATAATAATCTCCCGATTGTCCGGCGAGTAAATGGGCATATTAATGCTTTGACTCGCGCCGTGCCTCGTCATTCCAGTTACACGAAAAATTACTCGATGATATATTATTTTCGACATTTTGAAGTATAAGAAAGACGTCAATCTATCCAGACGGACACTATTATAATGTTATGAATTTATGATAATGTAAAATAATTGCAATACGTAGTGAGTGCTGACAGCGAAACTTAGGTACAATTTATAAACACGGATAGGTGGACAAAATCGTTTACCTCAAAAATAGGTTAAAAAATGTAAAAACAGTGGCATATGTTCGAAACAGTAATATATTTGAGATACACCGTTCTTAATTAATTTTTTAGAACAGGTTTAATACTTATTTCGGTTTTATCTTCCATCTTGTTGTTTGGAGGCCTCTAAAATATAATAATAAAATATATTGTCAATGGTTCATGATGACTTTTAGGTAGTTAAAAACTCGAAACTGATTAAAATATTTGGGGTTCAAAAACGGGTGACATTAGTTTTGGGTTACCCAAGTCCAATTCGACTCCTTCATCGGAACGTGTCCACGATTATAAAAGAAAGAATACTGCGCTCCTTTGTGTTGTAAATAAGCATAATATGTTAATGATTGAGTTAATGACATCGTAGTCGGTATCGCAACGATTGAGCGCGTTTACTTTTGCCGCCGCATAATGTTGCTGGCCGATTGTTGTCGGAGCGAAAAAATTAAATTAATAATCATTGACGAGAACGTTTTTAACACTGCATTTATAATACCACTGCTGTACAGTAGACATTTTGTAAAACGAATCGATGGAGTAGTCCGTTTCACGTACCGAAGCAATATCACGAAGAATGGAAAATGTCGGTTTAATAACACCACAGTTTGAACACGCTCTTCAATTAACTCATGCTGAGAAAATCGTTGCGTTACCAAAACAACACATTCACGATTCTCCGATACATTGTTCATGTTTTCGATTGAATTTGAGTATTTATTAAATATTTTTTTCACAGTCTGTTGGAAAAATCATATTGATTCCAATCCATTCTTTGCGGCATGATGATGGTCTATACGTCATCGAAGACGAATTTTAATAAATTGTTCGACAACTGGTTGCATAACTCTTCGTCGTTTAAAATATCATACATACCATAATAGTAAAATATACATAAATACATGTATGTGATATGGTAATGAACAAAATCGAATTAAGTTTGGTCCTTAATATTTAACACTAAATCAAAACAAATAACTGGTGTTGGATGAACTCATTTGCGTTTATATTATTATTTATATTATGTTATAGTGTTATGTTATAGTGACTCGTCACTTTTTTGATTTGTATGTGAAGCAAAGTATGTATTGGTCGTACAATGATATATGTTTTGTTTTTTTCAGTCACATACTGTGTAGTATGTTAGCTATTTTTTAATTTTCTATTTTTCGTTGAAGAAATGTTCAAAAAATTTCGTAAATACCTACCAGTCGATTGGAAATCTCATTGATTTGATTTTATGGGTCATTTTTCAAATTTCTCAATTATTCAAGACGTTTTCAGTGAACATCGTTGAAAATTACTGAATTAACTGTGATATTTATGGCACGCTCGTTTATTAATAAAATTCTATTTCATATTGTTCCTTGAAATTAGAACTTGGTAACCATTATCTGTTTATATAATTGTAATATTATGACAAATTATGTATATTTTAATTTACACGAGTAGGTATAGCGTATGTATGTATGTACGTATGTATGGTTTTGAAAAATTGACATTTTCAGATGAAAACTATCGGTTACATTATAAAGATCTTTACATTTTTCGTTTTTGATTAGGTATATATATACAATTTGCAACCTATATATTATATAAAATTCATGGCGAGTTCTATATACTTTTAAAACTTTACAATAATTTCTTTTAGAGTACTTTGTACATTGCACTTTGTAGTCTTGGTATATGTTTTTACTGATCTACAAATTGAACACTGCAGTGGTTTTAACTGTGTGAAATATAATTAAAGTCATGTACAGTTTCACCTTTTAACGAGCACTTATAATATTTTGTAATTACTCAAAAAAAACCGAGCCGTTAATCGCTTTTCAAACACGACGATTTATCATTGCTTTTCAAGCCCGCCCAAATCCCATATCTCACGTAAAAGTTGTAACATAATATGTGATCAATACTTAACACGATTCTTACACGATAATCAGTATATTTATTATTTGTATTATAAAAAACGACGATGACGTGGAAGGCTGCAGCAATAATATATTAGTTTGGGCATTTACATAGATAGTAAAAAATAAAAATCGATATTTCAACCATCAAGTATTCGAGTTCATACTATCCGCAGTTCTGATCGGATTTTACTGAATCAACGTTAATCTTCATTCGGCGGTTCTTGCCGTAACATATCGACCCGAGGGGAACTTTCGTCGAAAACGTTCATTACGTTTTATTTTTATACATTTATAATGATACATTGTTTAGAATAATAGTCATATATCAATTAGTCATTACCCGTAGATTGTATTCGAATAAATTCAAAATGACGTGCTGCTTTATTGATATTTATTTGCTTCGAGTCGAACTGTTATGTCGAACTCTCAACTTTAAGAAGTAAAAGATAAAAAAAAAAAAAAAGAACCAGGATATAAAGTTTCTTTCCAAGCCATTGTACCGCGCCTTACAGCATCGTAGTATTATATTAATCATTAGAAAACATCGTGTTGTGCGCTATTATAGATGTGTGTATTATTGACGTATTAGGTATATATTTATTGGAATCCGTTTTCTCGTCCCTATTATTATTTCGCGTTATTTATTATATTTTATTTACAATCATATAATACGAAGCGGACTCGATCATTGACTGTGTGTCTCGCAGAGTCGCGTGTATCGAAAGTGATGCCGACACTTTTATGTTATAAGTGTACAATAATTTCTAAAAAAAAAAAAATAATAATAATAATAATAACTTTACGTGTATTATATATACGTCAAATTCAACAATAACGATTATTACGAACCATTACACCGTTCCGCGTGGACCGTTCACACTATAATATAGTATATACTATTCAAAACGAGCCCGCAGAAGACGATACGAGTGGCAATTTTTTATTTTATTTTTCCTTATCGGTATCGATTTTCTATAAATATGTGTAGGCCTTAATATTAGCTTTCACACGAAAATGATATAGATACACTTATAATATAGGTATTATTTGCTCTGAATAGAAATAATGAAATCGTCTAATATTGTTTGTGCATTTTCATGAATATTGTTCCGTTCTAGCATAAATGTTTATTTAATTTTGACTTTTTATATATATTTTTTTTTATCTTCAACGTCAAGTTAACACGCGTTTAAAATAAATCTTGCAAACAATTACAATGCATTTAAATATTGTTTCCCTTTATTTTTTTCGTAGAAACATACACCACACGTGTGAGCGCCCTCGGTACCCACCGTTTGATATTGAGCAGTTAAAGTTCATATACAACTGGTGAAACTATAAGATTTCGGTCGTTCGGATCGCGATGGTTCCATTCAACGAAATATATCTGATACTTCTACAGTGTATCACCGTTTAAATGATGGTAGTAAAACGCTGTTGTGAGCCGTCGTTAAATCGTTGCGTTACAGCATTAATTTTTACACCATGCCTCATCGTTCCTCGAAATCAATAATTTTCGTATTGCGGATAGTTTTCAGATTATTACAACTTGTTATTCTACTGCACCGTGCAGAATTCCCATTCGGCATACAGACATTTTAATTTTTAATGGGATTTGTGAGTGTTTTCGTAATTTTCTTATTATTAAATTTACCACCAAAAGTGAAAATGTTTAAAACCCGTGACAGCGATAATGTTATTTTATAATAATATTCTCATTTATACACTGCAGTAATTAAAGGCTATATATATATATAATATGTTATTCACTAAACATATTGCATAACGCACCTAATGCCGATGCCCATATAGTGTGGCAATCATGATAAATTTTGGATAGGTAAAAGCACTATAAGCATATTTTTTGTCACACGTGTGTTGAAAATTTAATTTTAGACACAGTAAACGCGGTATTTTAAAGATACTCTTTTTTGTCTAGCGGGTGAGAAAAACTGTTTCTCGACCGTACACTTGAGGAGAAAAAATATCCATAGAAGATTTATATACAATATGTATATTACAATCTAGGGAACTTTTTTGCTTGCTACGGTATACAATCAACTTAAATGATATGCAAATCTAAAAGTTTTTAATTTTCAATGTTCATGACGATATTGACGATATTGTGTTACTAATATTACTACTAAAATATTAATAAAGATAATATTTAGATGTAATATGTGACAAAAAATAAAAAGTGATTATTATATGGAATGACAATTTCAATCTAACGCGAAATGTGGTCCTCACTCACGACTCGTGCCTCATAAGTTGACCGCGACTGAAATTGTTTGCTTTCCGCCCTTGCCACACAGCGCACTCATATATTCTGCAGTTATCTTGCATGTGTGTTTTTTTCCCATTTATTTTCTTATAGAGTATAAAATGTCTTCCCTCAGAATTAAATCGATGTGAACCTAATCAAGAAGTTGTATATAAGGTTATAAACCAAGTGTACGGATCATAAAGTGAACATATTAACTAAGTGTACGAGCGTATATTTTCAGGTGAAGTCAACCGCTAAAAATAATCATATAAACCCAAAGAATATATTTTATTTAAATCTTTTATAGCGACTTGCAGATTGTCGACAGGTATTTAAAAATATAGCAATAAACATGAATGTGTTCAAAACTAAAACCCTCTTCAAACCGTGAATATCGCCGTGACACGATTAAATTGAATCTGGTGAATTTAAATATTATCGATCGTTAATTAACTTATTGTATTATCATATTTATAGTTATGATTTGCTAAAAAGTGAGAGATTTATTTGTAATTTAACTGATACAACCTTATTAATACATTTTCACCTGTTAAAAAGCCCATTAACGTTGACATTGTTGTCGTAAACCGTATTGTCAAAATATCAAACAAATTAAATCGCAATATAATAATGATTAATCCGTCGTTATTAATCATGAACAATACATATTTAAAAATAACTATTTTATATAATTTTATGAAATATATGACGGTAAGCATTATGTATATCAATTTTTATTTACTAACTCATTTGTTTGTATGATGAATTGTACTGAATTGTACAACTAAAATTGATTAAAATAAAAAACATTGAACATATATTAGTATGAGTATTATATAACAATAGTCTGGTTGCAGAAACTTATAATATAAACACTTAGCACAACAAATATTTGGTTTATCGACGTGCATGAAGGTAAGACCGGGAGGGAGGGAATTTTATGGAAAATATTGTTTGTTTTACATGAAACCTTCACCAGTATTTTGAAATTTATTTAGATCTATTCTGAACTCATAATTACCGATTGGGAATTTATTAATTTCCTTGGAAAGTAAAACTTAAGAAGTCATTTATTTTACACGACAATATGAAATTTTTTAAATTTCTTTTCCGTTTATTTGTATTACGTTTGTACTTTCTATTTATGGGTCCTGCATTTGCGCTAGGTCATTTATATAACTTATCGTTTATAGTGTTCATACCATTGGTTATAAATACTATTTATAAGTTAATTAATTAATAAATACTACCTAGCAAATCATAGGTATAAATTACTTAAAGAGGTATAGTTGAAACTTGGAAGTATAATTTTTTGATTACTATAATAACAAATTATTATTAGCTTTGATAGAAAATAATATAACTACATGTTAACAAATTTCAAGTTATGATTTTAATAATACGTAATAGTGATGATTAATAACAATATATATTAATATGGTATATCAATTTTTTTATCTTATTTAACATTTATAAGTAAATTTTATTAGTTATTTACAACAAAATACATTACAAATTGAAAGCAATCATTCATTAAATTAATACACTATTACTGAGATAAATCACTTCTACTGATACTGGGAAAAAGGTTTTAGGCAAATATATTTCTATCTTACAATGATTATGGTAATTTCGGATGCTTGAAATTGCAACGCGAGGAATTGTTGCTAATTAATACCGGATTAATTTTTGCCATTTGATACCGGAACCAACGTAGACATTTCTTTTAACACCAGCTATCTTCTACCACTTCTGAAATTGTATATCTTGGTTATATAATTTTCTAGAGCAAGACATTTGGAAACAGTTTGAATAGAAGCTCTGCAAAAAGGACAATTATAATTGTTTGGATTTATCCATGTTATAATACAATTAGTGCAGAACGTATGAGAGCAATTCAAAGTTATAGAATTGCACATCACATCTCTACAAATAGAGCATTGAAATTCGTTTTCTAACAGAACATAAAATTGTTTTCTTATTTTTTCAGAAGCGGTTTGTTCCTTTATAGCTTCCATTAATTGCAACTTTAACGTAGAAACTTGGTTGTTCATTTGTTGAATAATGTTATTTGCTTTAAACGTTTTCATGCTTGTGATATCCATAATGTTGTCTACTGTGTTTTGCAATTCAGTCAGTTCAGTTTTGGTTTTATTGCGTAATATCTTCAAGTCATCTTTTAAGTTCAATATTTTCGCCTGAAGTTTTGATAAAGTATTCTTATACTTTTTATCTGCATTATAGACCTCTACAAGACGCTGTTCATTGTTTAGTTTTAATTTTTTTGAAGGGACAGTGTGTAAAATAAATTTGTAACTTATAATAATATTTCTTCTCCCACCAAAGCTAATGAGATCCCCTTGCTGTAATTCTGTGGCATGATTCATATCTGCCGGAAGTTTTACGGAATTAAGGAAGGTGCTTGAGATCAACTGCTAGTCGGAAACGACAAAACGATTTTTTTCATATCTGATTGAACAATGACAATGAGATATGAAAAGCTCTTCGATAATTATTGTCGAATTAAGAGAACTTCCGATGATACACTCTGTGCCATCCTTGATCGGAAACATTTCACCATTCATCACATTCATTAAAGACGCTTATGTCGACGAATCGTCGATGTATGGCCGTTTAGAACACATCACTACGTTCTTGATATATTTTAACCCAATACAATCTATACCGTAAATCTGCAGGAAATGGATCGCCGATCTACTCAAGACTCGAGAATAGTTTTACCAAAATGCTATATAACTAGGAGTCATGCTCGTTTCATACACGCAAAATAAAAATCGTGACCGCGTAACGACGGGATACAGGAAATCAGTTTACGTCAATGTTGATACGTCTTGTTGTCATCGATTTCAGATGGTCAACCTTATATTTTTTATATTTATTTTATCTAAATTGTCTCAGTAAATTAATACTCTTAAGTTTAATACCATAGAAAAATACAGCATATTATAACAATAACATTTATGTAATTATATCGATATGATATCATAATGAGAATGAGTTGAATACTTAACGATGTGAGGGAACGTGTTGAGTCAAGATGGAGACGAACACTCATGATGCACTACATAACAATTTACAAAGTATATATGTACTGTAGACACTGGTAAATCGTTTAAAATGAAATGACAATTTGTCAATTTATACCAATTATTGGTACACACGCGCGTGTTTGATGATGCATTGATACTATATATAATATTAAATGTTATAAATGTTAACCAAAAACGCATTTACACAAATAATATTGCCATAAAATATTAATTCCTCGGTCCTTTTTCATGTGTGCACGAGGACAGTAAAACTGGCAAGTTTCGCCAACGTTATACGCCTTGTACCGAGCTAATATCGAGGATTTTTTCTTATTATTGTGGCGTTAAACCGTGAATAATTCATGAAATTATTAATCACAACCACAGTGAATATAATAATATGTTTCAACGTCTCAAATATTCGAACAATATGTTTATTATTATACTTGGGATGTGCGACTCTAGTATTTCTTGGATCGTACAGAAAATAACCATCCATTAGTTAGTGAATAGATCATTCAAGTAAGTTTGATGAGTGTTATTACCAATGTGGAGTTCATATTATTATAACGAAAGTGAATACGCTAAACGCCGACAAAATAATTTAGAGGTATTGATATTGTGAAAAATTACACAACGTAAGAATCGTATTCAGTAAATCGAATTTGGTTTGAACTTTTGAAGTAAATCAAATGTACAGTTTAAAAATACGAACCTAAATATCACTATATCATAATACATAATACATCACATATTGTCTCTTAAAAATATGCTGTAATTATATCAATTGAACATCAAAACAATTTAAAATTTAAAGCTTAATGATTTCTAATAATTCTATATTAAATAGATTTTCGCTAATAACATGTAAATTATAATTGAAATATGAATGACATCCATACTATATTATCACTCACTCCTTTCAACAACGCCATATCTAAAAAAATCTAAAAAAATTAAGATATTTAGATATTTAGATTTTTAAATTGAGAAAAAAAACAGGTATTGTCTTTAAAGCATGTCTCACATATTTAAAATTTCAATCGGTAGATTAGCATTTATTTTAGGCGATTTTATTTTACTGTCTAAGTTTAAAATCGCTCTCCTTAAAAATCGAACTTTTTAAGATATGACGTTGTTGAAAAGAGTGAGCGATAAGCACTCTTAAATTATTATTTTTGTTCTACTTATGTATCTATAATTATTAAACTGTAATATTTACTTATTTGCAAAGAGTCTTTAAAATAAAATATTAAAAAGAAGAATAAAAATCATAATTATTATTGACAACATATTTATTATCAAAAAAAAAATTCTACGTAAAATTATATTCTTATGGATCAATAATCAAAATAATCTATTTTTATTGTACATTATAGGTTATGATGACATATAAATATATAAATAAGACTTGAATTTTTAGTTTTAACACTTTTCGATGGTATGAATACTTTTTTCATTCGGCGTCCGACTACTTTCGTAAAGTATCATATATTTATATGTAAATGGTTCACGCGTTGTCAAAAAAAACATAATATATAATTATTGTAGGCATCGATTGCGGTTTTTGTCCATGATTACTAAACATAATAACACATTCGATTTTTCCCATATTTATAATACGGGAACCACATCGTGAACAGTAATAATGTAAACCACATAATATTATGGTCTCCAAGACGGTCAAATAACTTCACCGCGTCATAATTCCGCATCCAAGTGGTAGTCAGAGAAACGACGACGAAAACTATGACAACGTGATGTACTAAACATAATATTATTATTGTGTACAACCTAAAATTATAGATACATTTTAAATGGTTTTTTCGCGAAATCTGGGTTGGAAAGTCGTACGCATATTTAGCCGTACAAGTGATACGTGATGATCATTTAGTATCGGCGACGAGGACGAATGTGTATTATATTTCTGTCGTCGAACTCTCGATATTGGCCGCCATTCAATTATACACACACGCTGCACGTGTCCTTTTATCTTCGTCAACGATTTCCCTTCCACCACTTCTTACTTGTACACACTAAAAGAGTTTCTCGCTTGCGCGCATCGAATGCGTGTTCTTTTCGTCTCGACACATGTAGGCTCGTAATGACTGAATGGCGTACTACGCATAATATACGTTATATAGCCGCCGTCAAATTCAATTTATCACCATCGGAGATGAGACCGCCACTGAAGTTTACGGGTACAGGTACGCACCTACCGCGCACGCAATTCTGCGAGGAACAATACGTCGTGAAAACGTGTGCAACACGTGCACGCTAGGGCCTTTTCTGCGTTTAAAACTTGTACACAAATAATAATGAAATCGTTGTTGATTTTCTACTCAGTATTGGAAAGAGATCATTCGTTTTGTATTTAGCAACACTATTACACTTCAAATTTCCCTTGCTTGTCCTAAATTTTAATCTAGAATACGTTTCGGACTCGCATGCACACGGACGCTTTTGAACACTCGCACTTATGTGCAAACATATTAACTCAGCATACAATTATCTGCCGACAGTATGGAACTAGCTTTACAGCGAATTTGCATTGCGGCCTTCTTATAAGTATACTAGGAAATCCCGCGCGTCGGATAGTGTGAATCGATTTTGGTCCAGAGCACGTTATTTATCAATGGTATTATATTTATAAACCACGGCTATATATACGAAAAATGCATTTGAACCGCACAATAATTGAAAATAATTTAAAAATGTGGTCACAGCCGACGAAACGCAGTAGTCGTGGTAAAAATATACCCATCGCTCGAACGGATAACAAATTATATGATGCTATTACTATTATAACACCTATATAAAATATATTAGTACCTACGTATTATAAAGAAATCTGTTTTTTTCTGAAATTATTGTAATAACATATTATATACTACCTATTATACTATATAGGTACCTACATTAACTAACATAAAATTCGGAAGTTTTCTTATTTGACGAGCCGCGACCCAATTGCATCTCTACCGTGGTGAAAAAAATTACAGAAATATTCAATCAACACAAGTAGTATTATAAAATGTTGTAAACGTTTTTCATCTTTGGATCATCCGATAATTTGCGTTGTTCACGGTTATTTATACTATTAGCATGTAAAGTGATTATTTCGAATAGTATTTTTTTTATCGCCACAATATTATATGCTTGTATTAGTAGCTGTACGTACTGAGAAAGTATTTTTTTTCGGAAACTTGACTCGATAAAACGTCGACAAACGAGTCGGTTTGCATATAAATTGATATTATTGACGATTTTAAAGCGGCTGTCAAACAATAAAAATATACAAATTATAAATTCTAACAATAACACAAGAAACTACACCGAGGATCGACATCCGATTCGAACGGATGATCCAGTGATATACGTCTGGTCGTCTCACGGAGATTAATTAATTACAGTGAGCCAATAAACTGAAATAAGTCGGTCGCCCTGTTGTCGAAGAAAACAAAGCCCCTACAGTTCAGACAACGAATTTTTCCGTCATCGTACTACGATATTACAGCAGTGTATTGTGTACACCGTTTACGACGGTCCTATACTGTGACCACGATTTTTGACGGACATTTAGAGCGTGGGCAACAATATGCTCGTTCGCAGTAATTTACCACGCGTACGCGCACAATCGTTTTATTAAATTATTATGATTTATGCGTGCGAAACCCTCGACGACTGGTCTGCGGAAAATCACCGACAGCCGCTAATATCCCGCGGTGCAACTACATAAATATATATATATATATATAACATGTCATATTTTACCTATATATGCATATACTGTTATAACTATTAGTACTATTATTATTATTATAAATGCGATACGTTATGCATAATGTAATAATATTATTGTGATGGCGCGCGTACCTATATGGTTGTCACGTATCCGCGGCACAAAACGTGTAATACGTATATATTATAACAATGCGTGTCCGTTTAAAAGACGTTATAATATATTACAATTTTACGAGAAAGATACCGGGACAGTGCTATGGTGATGCACGTGAAAATCTTCAGACAAACACGACGGGGACGGAACAATTATATTGTTGTATTATTATTTGAGCTATCGTTCGGGCGATGTGTTTTCGACAGCAATACTTACCGATTTCACTACGACGATCATTACCGCGGGCACCCGGCAATCGGCGCAAGACTCGTTCTTGTCGCGATATCGATACATTGAGTATTTCGTTTTTCTACCCCTTCCCCCCTCCCCCGACAATTATTTCCATTACATTGTTTTGGTGCGTTTTGATATGTATGTGACACGACGGAGAAATATGTACCATACGTGAAGGTTCATGACGAACGGTACCAATTATTTTGTAATTTAGTTTTTTCAACGCTTTCGTGCACGTTTTGTACGTACGTTTTCAGACATTTGCACTCTCCAAATGCAAAGATTGTCATAGTTATCATTTATGACCAACCTGTTACCAATCGCAGTGTTCGGGTTGACGAATAATAGGAGTACTGCACGTCTGCACGTTTCAAAGATGTAATAACTACAACTATTAATAATGAAATTTTAACACGATTTGTAATTGTTGGTCTACGGACTATAGTATTTTGTTTCATTTGAACAGAATTACAATTTATCATCAGGTTGGTAATCCGATAGGCCATTTAACGAAATAAAATAGTACGCTTAAAAATAAAACTGAATGAAGTTATCCATCCAAACTATGTAAGGACCGATTAATTATTTTAGTTTAGTCTAAGCGTGCAAAGAGATGTTAAGATAATTTACTGCTACATTTATTTTAATTGCAAAATTTGTCACCTTTAGAAATTAATTCGTATTATGTAAATACAATAATAATATAATATATTATTTCAAAAAAAGTTACGAAATTTTCATAAAAATAATTCATAGTGATTTTAAAATTCAAAACATAAAAGTTACTATATTTTTCATTTTAGCTAGTGCAAATAAATTTATAATTAAAAAACTTCATACGTAGGTACAAAATCATATATATATATATATATATATATATATCCAAATTTAATTTCCTTGCGAACATTTTTTATCGATTTATACTTCAGAGTATATATTCAGATAACTAAAAAATGTACCTAGATCAAGATAGAGATTACTAAAAATATAGCTATTTAAATCGTGATGAAAATCTTTGAACAGATACGATCTATTTGGGATCAACTATAAGTTTGATTTAATTTAATTTAACTAGATCTAGACGAGATGCGTATCGACTGGCACATAACAATCCGTGATTTTGCATTATTTCAGGTCATGTGGAAAAAGTGCATGTCCAAAAACTACGTGACGTGCGTCAAGCTGGCGCTAGTGCACCTGGTGGACCGGTTGGAACGGGCGAACGAGAGCTACGCGCTTCTACCAGGCGTGACGGTTTCCGGTGCGAAGTACGGCGCGGTCGAAGAATCCGTCGCCGCTTCCGGTCGTGACTCCTCGGAAGCGTTCGACCGGTACTTTGTGGACAGGCTGGGCCGGTACTTTGGCACGTTGACGCTCAACGTCAAGTTGTTGGATGATGCGACGGTGCGGTCGGTCCGGAAGTTGGGCGAAGCCACGGCCGACGCGTCTCTTCAGTCGGCAGGTACTGTATATATACACGCACAATAATCGTATTTTTACTACAATGATTTGTATGATTATAATATTATAATAATACCCAATAAAAAGGTGTTGAAAAAGTTGAGCTTTTTTTTTTAAAAAAAAAAAAAACAAAAACCTCATTGTGATTTGTAATAATGGCGGTGATAACGTCAAACCTTTTAGTGGGCAACAAAAAAAAATATAGTAATTTCAAAACGTTATTAGAACGAAAATATAATTTTTATAAATAGGTTTTCATTTTAGTGATTTGCAGGTTTGATACTATAAGAGAATAATAATTATTTTTGTTACGTGCACATTATTCGTGGAGTTTTTTTAAGAATGGGTTTCTGAATATTTGAACTGACTAAATATTACTTTGTACCGTGTACATCAAATTTCAAACATTCCAAACATAAACTAGTTAAATATTTCTAAAAGTGTTATGTAAATGTCAAATAATGTTAATAGTAAAAACATAAATAAATACGTTTAAATATTCCATGATATTAAACGATATTATATATATTTCAAATACCATTATACCAAGCAGTGTGTTGAAATGCAAGTCCATTGTAACGCTGACGGGAAAATGAATAAAAATAAAATTAAACGAATCGATAAAGTGATAAACATTCAAAAAACAATTCAACATAAATGGTGATGTGAAAACGGCAACATGATTTTGTATTCAAACAAATTTGATTTATTTTACTCAGAATACTGCGTATTTTTATTTAATATTTTTATTCGATTTAAAATATTATAGTATGTATTTTTATTTTTTTCATATTATTTCATAAAATATATATTCCTAAGACTATCGAAAATAAATAACTTATCTAAATATTTTGAACGTATTACAACACACAACTTACTTTTTACATGCGATTTACTAAAAATGTAAAACCAATAATTGAAAATTATAAATAATAATATGCACGTTTTTATATTTATTATTCTGAATCACCTTTCGAATTCTACTATATTTTTGTCTACAATTTCATATCACATGGTTTTTATATCTGTGTTTACGCAATTATTGTTTGCATTGTACCGTTGAGAATTTCAACTTGAGATCATTATATCATTATATTATGTTTCGAACGATATAATATTGTTAACCCCTTTCTGGTTACTTTTGTTTGAAAAGAGATCGTCTTAATTAAAATATTCCACTGAAAAATAGTAAAAAAAATATATGTAAAGGCAATTGTTTGGAAGTTGTTTGTAAAAATGTTTAATGGTATCAAATTTGGTACTCCATTAATTATATATCTATTTATATCAATCAATTATTAACAAACATTTTTATGTGTACCATATATTTTGTATCATGCATCATACGTTATTACTATTACCAAAATATTATGATAATTATGTGAGTGCATATTAAAATCTTGAACATTAACCGTTTGAATGGCCAAAATCTTGAACATAAACTACATCAATATTTTGAACATTCAAAAATTCAAAATTTTGAACGTCAATTTACCTTTGGGCACCTTAAATTTTCGTAATTTTTTTTTTTAATCGATATATTTTAACGTTTTAAAACGAAAACGAAAATTAGGGAAAAAAAGTAATAACAACGGGGATGGGACTTTGGCATCCTCACTCGCTCGCTATGTGAACACATTGCGGAACTTGAATAAAAAAATCCTCTCCATATTTGTTATCAAAAACCCCGTCCGATAGATAACAAAGTCAAGCAAATACGTTTTGTATAAAAAGTTGAAAAATAAAATACTATAATATTAATTTATATTAAAAAAAAAAAAAATGGTAAATTGACGCTCAATAGACTCTGAATGTTCAAGATATTGCCGTGATTTTATGTTCTAGATTTTGTGGTTCAATATTTGGACGTTTAAACGTTTTCCGGTCAAATTCTGAACTAGGCGTATATAATTATATTATATATTTTACGTTTTGCTAAAGATTGTTTTATTTTTTTTTTGTTCTGATTTCCCATTCACTACCGTTTGCAGGCCGGGGCAAGAAGCAAAAGTACGCGCAGTCCATGTTGCTGGCCGGTTGGGTGACCGGTGCCATGCTTCTGGCGCTGGGCATGAAAGCGATCGCGGTGCTCGCGGGCAAGGCCCTAATGACGGCGCTCATGTCGCTGCTGTTGTCCGGGCTCGCGTCGTTCCGCGGTGGCGGCGGCGGTCACGCGGAACCCAAGAGCACCACGTACGAGATCGTCACCAAGCCGGTGTACACGCACTCGCACACGTCCGCGGACGACACGCACGTGGCCGGCACGCACAACAGTCCCACGTACAGGCGGTCCATCGGCTCGGCGGCGGCTGCGGCAGCAACTGTGCAGCGCGTGCCCACGTCGTCGTCGTCCGACGAGGAGCCCGACCACATCGTGTACCGCATCCACGCGTCCGACAAGACGCCCATCTACATACCCATCGAACGCCGCCGCCGCCGGGACGCCCACGCGTTCTGGTCCCGGCAACTCGTCGACTAAACCCGTCCGACCGCCGCCGTGTCGCGCGTGTGTCACACGGCTCGTGCAGTGTTCTCATATACAATCTCGCGACAATAACGATACCTTGTATGCCACCGTGCCGTAACTATTTCGTTGTTGTTATTTTACTACTACCTACGTCGAGACGCCGCCCGTTATTGTTTGTATTCTTTAACGTATAAATTATTTTATTTATTTATTTATTTATTTATACTGACCGATCGCAGTATTGTTGCTGTGACCAATAATAAAATGCTTTTCGACTATACGTTTTTGAAATACCCTGTTTTGAAAACTATTGACAACAGAAAAAAAAAAAAAAAATTAAAACAGCTGCTTATTACTGTTTAACGGAATTTCGTAATAATTGTTAAATTTATAAATCATTTATTCTATTGTAATCAATATAATTTTTTTCCATACAAATTATATTTATATGATTTATTTATTTGTATTTCTTATTTTTAGTCGCACTTTATACCCAGTTTAAGTTAGGTTTTTATTCATTAAAATGTAAAATTGTATTCAACGCGAAAGTATACTAAACAATTTATTATGTACTTGAAATTCTTCATTGATTATACTCAATTTACAATAGTATTACCCTTATTACGTTAAGCATTTAAATATCTCAATGCCTGTACTCGAATACATCTTTACACACTGAACACTTGACTTATGTATACTATTTATTTATAAACATGTCATATTATATTCATTTATTTAAAAAAAATTGTATTATTAAATTATTGTCATTATTGCAAAACGATTATAGTTTTATGTTACTTTAATAATACTGTTATATATTTTTATTAGTCGGTAACGATTTAGTCGCCATGATTGGATTGCGTGTTTTCGATCCATAACGATTTGGATTTTAATTTAATTTGATTTTAAATCATGAAGGAAGTAAGGAGTTAAAGGAAAATATTGGTTTTGTTTTATTTTATTTTCTCTAAGTATTTTTCCATAAAGTAACTAACCTCAATATAACAATCCAATTTTTTATCGAAATTATTTTTATTATTTTGATTCTTTACATAAGTAAAATTTTCGATAATATTTTTCCACATCCCAATTCATCTCTTACCACTTTTACCAAGTCGGTTACTACATATTACAATTAATCGTAATCGATACAATTGATAATATTAATTTTTCAAATACCTAGTTAAAAACGCAACTTATTAGTTTTGGCGGAAAATAAGATTTGCTTTGATCCGACGGAAAATACAAGTACAATAATTTAACAACAATAAATTATTTTGGTACTTACTAAGGAATATTCCGAAATTGGAATCTTAGTTCTATTGAATTTTGGTCTCGTAATATTCAGTTTTGAACATTTTTCATTAAGTTTAGTTACCTACATAATATTATATTATTCTTGATACCACGGTACCTACCAACAAAAACGCTTATGTATTGGCAATGATTTCGTATGACGGCGCACACTTAGTCAATTTAACACCATTCATGCATTGTGTTCTATTACAAAAGTTTTTTTGTACTGGGTATTTATTTTCCGAAAACGTATTGTTCATCATTTAGGTACATAATTATTGTAAGTTACCTATAATGTTATTATTACTCTGTTATTTTGTTTGTATTTACCACTCATAATACATCAAGTGTATGTTTAAAAACATTTATTTGATGATTTATGGCTGGAAAAATATCAATGTCAACCAATCAAATTCAAACGCATAAACATGAACCATTTTTCCTACTCGACTACCATTATCATTACCAGTATATACTATAAAACATAACTTTTACAACAGTACACGTGTGCATTTCAAATGGAAAAATTGCATTGTCCATACAACAAAGACAAAACAAATACCCTAATTATATTTACATCTAGTTATAAATGCTTATCTTTACTATTGAAATAATTTATCTTATCTTGTTAGCCATTTTACAAATATTGTAGTGTAAGTCTACGTAACGAAACTTCTACATTTTCACCACTTAGAGGTACTTACAGTATGACTTAAGTTACATACAATAATATATGATAACTTAAAAGTTTTAAATTACCAAAATTAGAGAATTCAGTCTTAGGAAGCTAAATAAATAAAATAATTCATAAACTTCTTCTTAAAAATAATAAGGTACAGTATTATTGGTAACTAATAGTTACTTATCATATCATAATTCATGACATTATACATTATCGTGTTTTTATTTTTATAATTAATAAATATTTAATCTTGTTTAAAATAAGAAATAATGGTGTCTTACGTTATTTTAATATAGTATCTTAATTTTTTTGTTTTTGCATCCCAATAATTTTTGGTACAAAACAAAATGTTTTATTTTTAATAACTCAAATTAGATTTTAAATCGTAATAAAATAGTGAAAAATTAAATTGCATCGATAAAAGTATTAAATAGTTTAGAGTTTACTACAATAGGTAACTATATTCTAAAGAATCTGTATATGTATTTATTTTCTAATTTTCAACCATGAAAACGGAAACCAGAGACAGAAAAAATACACAATGCCAACAAACCTTATATTTTTTAATCATTTAATAACACTCGTATATACCATATACTTATAAATACGCAGTTTACATCAGTACTACTTTAATTACTTTAATAAGTTATTTAAATTTAAACGTATAATATAAAATGCATGTTAGCATACTAATATCATGTAATGAAATTATGTATATATCATTAACGGGAATTCGATAACAAAGTTTTAAAACGAGATCATAAAATTGAATAAAAATTCGTTATGGAGAGTGGAATGGTTTTGAAAATTTCTTGAACGTTTACAGTTACAACTTTGGGATGTAATTAGAACAATATACAAACAAAATTGAGTCAACATTCTCTTGGACATCATTTAAAACATATTAAATTTACAGTTCCTCATTATTCATTAAATACTAGAGTGGTATAAGGGTCTACTCTAAAGATAACTATGAGACGAGGTTTTTAGCGATGAGAATGATATGTACATAATTTACGTTGCCAAATGAAATAATCTTTGTGTCGAGAACAAGAAAAAATTGAAAATCGAATGACATGATCGGATTTCAGACGTATATATTTAATTTTATTTCATATTTAAATTGACATTATTGCCTATTTTGTTCGAAACTCTGTTATACCACTTCTATTTATATAGTGATACATCGGTAGTATGTTTTACCGGTCAGTCGTATGGTAATATTATACACTTAGAAATATAACGTAGTACACGGAAAACATTATGAATATAGTATACCGTGTCCTCCAATACTTAAAATAAAACGCAAAATTAAAAAATAATACATATTTTATACAATAAGATATTATACAATTTTCGTGACATCGTGTGTTCGATAATTGACTGTTATTTGAACCAGTCATATAATGATGGTAATATATTACTATGATATAATACTGTTATTATAAAATTCGATTACATTTTAAATTTTTCCTTTACGACACAACAAATATTATTATGATAATATGATAATTTGATTCCATCGTATCTTTGCAGTGAATTTTAGCGGCGTACTTCACTTAGATCTACGGAAGGACCAGAAATCAATTTCAATTTTTTACCATTGTTTGCGATAAAAGTCAAGATCAAGGACCATGCATGCATACATATAATGTAATTGATTTTCGACCAACGGAAATCTGAGTATAGAAATCAAGGTCTACTCAACTGGAAAGAAAACAAAACAGTATTTTGTGTTATTTTACATATTGAGCGAAAAAATCCACGAAAAAAAAGACCGAATGGTGAACGGATACCGCTGGCGCACACTGATTGTTTTCCGACCTCAATGGTTAGTGTCTAGTGATGACTTCCAATTTTTTTTTGTTCATAGGTAAGAAATATTGATTTATGTGCACATTGTTGGCATACTGTCCGTTTACGTTGCCTTTTGGATGGTAATTTGCTACTACGATCAATCTGCCCGAACGGCTGCACGCTTTTCCAACGCCCAACTCTTTCGTGTCCGACCAAACAAGTTGCGTGAAAGGACCTGCAAAAGTAAAAAGTAACCAAACAAACAAAACATTTATATTTGGTTTATTTTTCACACACACACACACACACACACACACGTACGCACGCACGCACACACACGTACACGATTACCGCAATGCGACGAATACCTGAATTTATGTTTGCGGAGTACATTCTCGGGTTCTTCCTCGGCTTATACACTTTCGAAGACGAATACCACTCGCGGACTATATCTTTCCCTGTAATAATTTAATGTGTATTTTTAATTGCCATAGCGCATTAAAATTGTTAAAATGTAATTATATCAGAAGTCGTGAAAAAAATTAATAAAAAATAATGCGCAATAATTGGTAGTTTATGTACACTTTTTTTTTTTTTTAAATCATACAAGTATTTTTTCGTGCTATTTATGTATAAAGTTAAGTAACAAAAGTTAATTTTTCGTTTAAATTTAGATAATTCCCAAAATGTCTTTAAATCCACGTTATTTTATATTTTTCATTTAGCGGATGCCTATAGGAACCTATATAAAACCATTATAATATATTGACGAAACTCATAAAACTGAATTTTCTTGATTATCAATAGTATTGTAAATATTAATAATGAATGCGTATTTCATTAGAAAGCAAAAACAATCTAAAACGTTAAAATTATATTTAGTATTCTCCAAATATTACATAACCATAATAATATTTTATTCGTGATGCCTATGCGATCCCTGTGGTCTGTACTGAGTCTACCATGCGGTTTAAAATATTGATGTAATCTCACCTTCGATTTCGACTGCACGGTCTGTCAATTTTCTGCAGAACAAATTTTGCCCGTAGTTGATTTTGTTTTGATATGCAAAAGTTTCAGTGTGTGCCAAATGATTAGCCCAGTTTTGTGCTTCTTCGCACAGCTATAAAAAAAATTTAATAATTCATTAAGATAATTTGAACTTATAAACTATTAAAAATGTATTATACTCTTGTAATACAATAAAAAAAAAAAAAAACAGAAAAAAAATGTTGCTGCTACTTTTATTTTAAAATACACATAATATTAAGTCAATACTTTTTGTAATTAAAAAAAAATCCCGATTTTCATATTTTATTTTGGACTTCATTAAAAACTTATAAATGCAAAATATAGGTATAATATTTTATATTATTGCATATAATTTTGTTTTAAAATTCAAATTCTTAAATATATAAATTGCTATAGTACAATAATATATTAAGACTGTTATTTTTCATAGTGTTAGAGTAGCAGTATTGTTATTTAATAAAAATGCAAAGATAAGGTTTAATAAATCTTGAAAATAAAATAAAATAATATTAGTTTACAATAGTCAAGTTTGGTATGAAGATAAAATTATATTCTTCATTTAAAGCACAAAAAAATCACTGGAAATGTAATAATATTAAATAATGTTTAACAATAAATTATAGTATGCAAGTATGGTTTATATTGTTTATAAAGTAAAAAAAAAAGAAACTAGAATAGGTGCATTCATCTAATTTATTTTTTTATAAAGTAGGATCACAATAAAATGGACTATAATATTATTATTATTATTTGTAGTAAGACGGCATATAGAGTAGGCAATTCAAGTGCGGGTACGTGTTGGACCATGATGTTGGCATCATGTTCAGCCGTTATTTTAACTCAAACGTAATAGGTTAAAACGTATTACCATAATAATAATTATTAGCAATATTATATGTTTATATTACCTAAACGCAATTTTAAGGCCTTCAAATAAAATTTCGATTAAAAATAAATAAAAATATTTTGTTGAACGTAAAAAGTGACATTCATTATTATTATATATGTATTACTTAAAATTACAATACGTTTTAAGAAGAGTACACGTACGATATATAATATGTATCTATAGTTTAAAAACTAAATATTAACTCGTAAACATCTACCAAAAATTTTTGTTATTTAAAACCCCGGATTAATTTATATATATATTCATATTATTATGTGCCAACTATTATAATATTACTATCTGCTCGGATAATTAAACGGCGAGTTGGTGCGTGGGTCGCGTGCGACGGATTTCAACATGCAGGCATGCAGTAAATAAATAATAGACCGCCACCACGACGGATAGACTCACGTGCGCGCTCAAAACCAACTCGGACGAACGATGAAAGTGCCGGTAGAAGTTGTGCCAAAACAGACAGTCGTTGACGAAATGGCTGGGCGTCCAGTAGCTGACGAATGGACGATCCCCGTTGTTCCGTATTTTGTTCCCGAGTACCTGCGCAAACAAAAATGATTTATCACATTGTATCTTTTTTTTCCTTTTTCCAAACCGACAGCATAAGAGGCCCTGTTTGCAAATTAATACTTCAATATAACATTGTACTAATATAATATACCGATTATTGTTGCAACTCGTATTGGCGGTTTTATACATTGTACATATTCGGATAATATTTTCGTCAAGGCCCGTAGTGCATGCGTACAGGTCGCACGACCGTTATTTCGCGACCTTTTTGATAATGTTAACTCAGACAATCCTATAATGTAAGTTATTTAACCATTTCCTCCATAAACCAAACAATATTAGATTATGATAAGGAATAATATATGTGTATCCGTATCATACAAATCGAAATTTTATATTTTTTAAACTTTTTCAATAATTATTATAGTCTTTGATATCAATAATGTATATACGTTGTGATGAAACATTATTGGCGCTCCAAAATTATTTTATCTAAAAATTTGAGAAGTAATATGAAGTCCTAACTCTAACAAAAAGTTACAGTGTTAGCGTACCACTATTTTTACATCAAATGGGTAAGTACAGTAATTCCATTTTGAAAAAGTACGTTTTTTTTCGCTATTCCTAAAAAGTTCCATTCCGCTCGCGACTTGGCGTTATCTTTACACATTAAAAACACAATGACAATATCATTATAACTGTACAATATACGTATAATACCTTAGATCATATACTAGTGTAGTATATACTAGTATATGATCTAAGTATATAATGCAATATTGATATCACCGTATGGACGTAAACGAAATACGCTGCACCGTGATACACGAGGTTTTTCCTACCGCCATCGTCGATGGCACGTGTGTTGCGTTTTTGCATATTATATATACAAGCATTACCATCGGTCATGAATACGCTTTCCTCGCCCCCGGAATATAATAATATACTATATTCACGTATATATAATGTAATTTCGACGAGTATATAATATACACTACGGTCCGCAACAAAACGTAATACACGTGTACGTCATACCGGGCAGGTACGTAACATAACGTGTCGAGGACCTGACGCGTGCGCGTACCCCACGTGATTTATTGACGGCGTACCCTGCCCCCTAAACCCGTCCACCGCGGCCCACGATCATGTGCAGTAAGATAAGGATAGATAACGGCAATTCAGATCCTCCCCTCCCCCTGGTGTGGCGTATAATATTATGAGCCGGTTAAAGCTGTTCCGACACGCCATCCCTTCGAGACCCGTGACGACGACGGCTGCGTGGAAACACGAGCATATCGAAACGCGTGGTGCACTCGAAAACGCTTACCGGGTTTTAGGTATACGTGCGGTATAGATACGTGTTCGATAATTATATTACTGCGGTAGATACGACGTGACGCCGATGAATGTATAATAATAATAACGATATTACATTACATTATTATTATTATCTTGCGGGTATAGTTTTTTTCTCCTCTGGAGACCTTTAGCCGCACAAAATAAGATGTATATACTCTGTTCGGGCACGCTATTCCACTGAACCCACAGACTTAATGTATGCTTCTTTTTGTTTAACGTGTTTAAATATTTTACTTTTTCTTTATTTCATATCTATATCTATATTGAAGTTACAGGGTAATATTTTTAAATCATTATTTTCATAAGATGTGTTAATTTTATTATTTTAAAATATTTTCGAAATTTTCGTTCCTTCTTGCAATCTTGCACAAACAGTTTATTGTTTTATTATTTCCAAACTATTTTCTCGTGCGTTAAATCTTAATGTTAACCTAATAATGATATACAGGTAATTTGAATGTATTAAATTATATATATTTAATTATAATCATTGAAATAATGTAAGAATATTTATTTATAAAAAAAAAAAAAAACAAAGTAAAGAATACTTTTCACGTCATAAAATAACCTCTAGTCCTCAAGTGTTTAATATAATGTAATTATTCAACTGCCTTGCAGTATATCATGACAACGTATATAAGATATACTTATCGTACGTCATGACATTGCAACGTTTTAATTTATGCGGTGGGCGAGCGATAGTAATGCAAATAAAAGCGATTACTATTTTTAAAGTTGCATGACAAAAATATAGATTTTAGGCTAAATTCTTCGAAACTGTTTTGCGAGTATAGTTAACCAAACGGCTATTTCTTTCTTTATATTACAATTCTTAAAACAACAATCACGATAAACGTTGGGTTTTTGACTGAAACACTGCAAATACCCGCTGCATAATCCATTTGAAATTAGAAAGTATAGATATTATACCACGGTCAAAATATGAATTGCTTGAATTAATTTTGTTGAAGATTTTAGAAAGACACACGCAAGAATGAAATAATATTTATACGTAACACCGCATTTCATCGCAATTATAGAATCAAGTTAAGTATAATAATAAGAATAATAATTGTAGGTGTACAGTTAGTATAAATAATAATAATAAATATTATATTATTCTGCGATAAAAATACTGCACATTACGATGTGTATTACGGTTATATTTCCGCAATGCTTTATCATTGCGTTTTGAGAATCATAAATTGTAAACACTTAAGCTTTTAGCTTCTATTTATTGCCATATCGGAATAATAATTTATGATTACGGTACGGGTACTTCCTATTTCCACTTGAATTTAGCGATAACGGCAAATTCGCGTTTATAGACTTAAGGTATTTTTTTGTATAGCATATAATGTTTTTTTTTTTTTTTAGATGTTCATATATTGAGTAAATTATCAATATTTCATTATACACCAATATTCGATGCGGCGAAAATGTTGATTTTGATGTGTACTATTTTGCCCTGGTAATTTTCGAAGAACCGTTAATCCGCGTTAAACTTTGAACTGAAGCCAAAAACAAATACACCACTAGTGTTTGATCATTAAAAAGTATCATTTTAAAAAAATTCCAAGGTATTAAAATAAAATTTGATATTTTGATAATATACGCATAGTTTTTAATGGAACATTACCATACTTTATTTAGAGCCTAGCCATGTTTGCTTGGTTTTACTATACAGTATATGACATATTACAACGCGGTTTATAGGGATTTACGCAACTCGAAATGAATAAATCACTTGACCGCACCGGACCGTGTAGCAAAAACTGACCTTTTGCATTATCTGTGGCAGCTGGTCCATCGTGATCTTGGCTCGTGGTGCCGACGATGACGCCGATGGTGCACGATTTCCGGCCGTCCATGGTTTGATGGTCTCGCAAGTGCGCACCAGACACCGGATGTACCGGACCGTCTCGGCATTCTCTCGGCGCCGGTCCGGCGTCCAGTATCGGCCGTTGTGCGCGACCGGCGACGGACCGGTCCTGATCGCCGGTCGCAGGCCCTCCATGGCCAACATTTTCCGGCCCACGTCCACCAGGGCGGCCGTGTACCCGGAGTCGGAGGGCGACCTGCCACCGTCCGCACTTCCACCACCACCAGCCGCTCCGCGTATGTTCATCGCGGCTTAAGCGATCACGATGACGACGGTTCGATAGTTAAAAGCGGTTAACCGTAGGGAGATCATTTTGAGATATAAAAAAAGAGACAATTCTAACTCCTCCTCCCCCCCTCCCGCCCCTCAGAAAAAAAGTGAGTTTCAAAATATAACTATAATTATTATAATTAATATACTACAATAATTTTTAAAACTTTTACTAACAATAAAATAATTTATATTTTATTTTTAAAGTAGTTATGTATTTATATACATTGAAAATAGTGACACTTCAACACTGATTCATATTTTTTTTAACGATAAATAAGAAAAATACTCTATCAGCTATTTACATTATTCATACATTTTATATACTTTTTCTAGGCAAGTTTACTTTTTTTTTCTTTTACAAATAAAATGTAATAATTTGGAAATAACGGGACTATTTTCCATAAACGAGATAATATGCGTCCCGTTTATATTTTGTTGGCACAACAGCGACGTAATTATCGAAAAAGGAACAATCCTGTTTTAAACGGAACGTATAGTCACCCAAGTTTATCATGCAATGGCAGCGGCGGCGATGGTGTCCTGCAATGATGGTCCGCAGCAGCCGTCATCATTTAATCGAAATTATTAGATCGTAGACGAGAGAATAATTATGGTAACGATTGAG
This sequence comes from Chaitophorus viminalis, assembly GCA_025469195.1. Taxonomy (NCBI): domain Eukaryota; kingdom Metazoa; phylum Arthropoda; class Insecta; order Hemiptera; family Aphididae; genus Chaitophorus; species Chaitophorus viminalis. The sequence goes on from JAIPRK010000072.1 coordinate 207,320, forward strand.
AGATATCGGGATTTAACGGACACGGCCAGCGATGATCACAACGGATTTTCAAGGTCTGTATTGTTTTTCCATAACGGCCGTACGATGTGATGTACCTTCGCAATGTATGCGCATAAACGGTCGTGTAGATGATCCACAGTGGATGTGAGGTCGTCACGCGAGTAAATCGATAACTATTGACAATATGCTATATAATATAATGGTACTTATATTATTTATTATAAATTTAACGGACAAAATGTCCTCTAACAGAAAGTGTTAATGTGAAGAAAAAAAAATGTACAACACACCATAGAGTAATGAAATCAAACAAAAGCGTATTAATAGATTTGTTTTTCAAATCATAAACAAATATTACATAGTAAAATATGTTGATATAGTGTAATTTCGAGTCTGCTCGATGACGCGTTGCGTTGTTTCCCCTCGACCGTACAACGCGGACAACTCGCACCTACAACATTGGCATGTAAAATCGCGAGAAAAAGATAAGGTGGGGTGGCCCATTGATTATACGCGTCGAGTCGAGCAACTCGTATTGTACAGGATGTAAATCATGTCGACTGTAGGTGTATGACGTGCGTTCGTCACACTGTATTTGGTATTTGATTTAACACACAGATGCGTGGATGCGAAATATATAAGAGCGCATAGGTATGTAAGCCGCGGCGAAAATCGCACTGTTACGCGAACTGCGATGGTCTAGCCGATGACACACGAACTTATTAAACGAACGTACATACTAATGACATGACATGGACTACGATTCCTTGCGTACGGGTTAATGCGTATACGCGATGTTATTATATGGCTGTAAGCATACCGCGATAAGAGTTACCCCGGTGGTGGTGGTGGTGGTGGTAGTTAAATATCACGGCGTCGATGATCGTGGCCAAAAAAAACTTGGCAAAAGTACGGGCATGTATATTATATTCCTGTCTCTGCCTTTCGTTTTTTTTTCTGCTTTCTAAACGACAACGAAAACGATAAAAGCGCGTGCAAATGCATGCCGGTCGAACACGGTACGGACCGCACTTGTCTACGTCTACGACTGACCGGCAAATTCGTTGCGGGTATGTACGTACGTTGTCGGTTATGAATTAGCGTGGTGCGCGCGCGCTCGTGCCATAGTGCAAACGCGTGCTGGCCGGTCTCAGCAATATAATGCGAATAGTACATAATATAGTATAATATATATATATATATATACGTCCGGAGAATTTAAAAAAAAAAAAAAAGAAACGGTCGACATTAAATTGCACGAGCGGTGAGGTGGGCTGGATAAAAGGGTTAGACCTTACGTGTTTATCCTTTTTCGACCGGGTAAAATATGTATACATCGTGCGCCTACACTTACTCAAACACACATACATATACACACACACACACACACACACAGCACGATAAGCTGTTATGGCTGTTCGAAGACCACATAAAATACATAATATACAAATATACATATATATATAGTCACGTGATTGCATTTAGGTGTTGTTAACTATGTACACACGAATAAACATACTTATACAAATATATATATATATATATATATATATAAAGTAGTCAAATCAACGTCGTTTAAAACCACCCCTCCATCGCTCTACGTTTTTTTTTTTTGTTTTTTGTAATTAATTTTGTCTAATTTCATCATTAAAAACTTTTTATTCGGTTTTATTCGTTTTTTTTTTTTTTTTCAACTCGACGACTATGTGTATATATGTAGATATAGCTCATTCGTGATGTTTAAACTATATTATACGTGCAATACGTATATTACGTATTACATATATAATCACGTCATCATTTGATTCGTGTCCGCGTGCGCATGCAAAATATCATTATATAGAACGTCAGTGTTCACAATACTTAATAACAATATTATATTATAATATACATACACGGGTAGTGCTGCGTGAATATTGATAGTCGATAATAACTACAGACTTTAATAGTAGATAACATTATATTATGTTATGCGTGTTTTCCTTCAATAGTCTTTATTGTAGTAAAGTATATCGTTTTCAAATTGATACCACTTTAGGGTACTGCAGGTGTAATCAACCGACTTTATGCGAGATCTACTAACAAATGAAAAACTAATCCATATGTTGCATTATTTGTTTTAAAACTAATATTATAATTTTTTCAGTTCCTTCGCCATATTTCCGATATATTTCTCACGTAGGGTCTACCTTAATAACAACCATATTTTTGTTATCAATAGAAAGCATCGAATGTCACTATCAATGCACGCTTATAGATTTAATTTCCAAGAAATACGCTGTTCAGCAATATGATTTTTTATCATACTCGGAGTCTTGGAATCAATATTTGAATGACATTAGAAAATCTGTTAAACATATTATGTTTCGGATATAGTATTATCACGTGATACTACATATTATCACGTGTAGGTACACTGTAACGACGAAATAATAAATAAAAATATGTATTACAGCAATACATATCAAACCATGATCACGGAATTGATAAACAATTTAGTTGGTATATTAACTAAAAATATTTTGCATATTATAAGAAATATACCTCTATCGTATAGATATAATATATATATATATATATATATATATATATATATATATAATATAGAATTCACACAAAAGTGATATCCATTTAATAATTGGATAAAGTGACTGAATATTAAAATGTTGCTTATCGTTTCAATATTATAATTTTGGTTATTCATTATTTCGTATAGGTACTTGTCAAATTATTATTATTATTTTTTTTTTTGATCAAATATTAATTTATTGTGTTTCATCAAATATGTTTTAAAATTATTTCCTTGACATAAATTAACTATGTACTTGACGATTACAAATAGGTTTAATAGTTTATTAGTTTAACTTTAACGTAAGATCATAAATTCATAACAAATATAAGTAACTTGTGCAAATATGTACCACATGAATTATAAGGTTTTTCAGCATCTATTTGTCATTTTGAATTTGTATGAATATTGAACAAGTATTATGATATTTGTGAGATACGTTAGTTTTATTATAATGATATAATATAATATAATATTGCGTAAGTAAACTTAAACTTTAGCCAATGTCAAATTAAAACTAAAGTATACATTGTAATATTGTATTATATAATTTGTGCTAGGCACAATTCAAAATATTTCTAATCCTATTCAATGGCTTAATTCGTTTATACTTATATATAGCCATATAGGTTATATAAATATATATATAGGTACTTCTAATATACATGATAGTTATAATAGTTTATTGTTTTAAGTGAATATAATTTAGTAAATAAATAACAAATATAAATCGATTATTTAATAGTAGGTACTTTATATCATATTTCAAGGAAATAAAAAAAAAAAACTGTTCAAAATTTTAAGTTTTAAGTGTGCTACTGCCTTTATGTGATAAATATTTCGGGGTGAACTGAAGTAAAAAATTACTTAAAGTAGTGAACATTTTGAGTCATTGATGTCCAATAAAAATATAATCTACTAACAATTGCAAGCAGCGTATAAATAACTATATGTACGATCAAATTTCAATCAGCGATAAATCGTTTTGCTATTTTCCGCACGTGTTGTAAAATACAATAAAATGAAGAAAAATATACTTGACCACGTGCGCGACAACACGGATTATACATGGGTGTCGAAAAGAACAAATAACAAAACAAAAATTGAGCTCGTAATTTTCACGATATATGTGTAGTTTACTTTGATAAATAATAATAAAATCGAGAAAATATAAATAAAATATTTACAAATAAATTAACGCGGTTATATTATAAAAAACAATTTTAAAAATATTAATAAATAATAATGAATAATGTTTATGTATATATTATAATATAATTACGGCAAAAAAGAGACTTGTATAAAACAAATTCCATTAAACAAAAACAATCGAATGGTGTTCACATAATAATTAATAATCATATTATCAATGATGTACTGGTCTTACAATGAAATATTATGTTGACAGTACTCGGACCGTTTGCACCGATTTATGTAGCTATGCTACAGCTGGAAGCATGCTCACGATTTGTGCGTTCGTTCGAATTTTATATATACATAGTATTTAATATAACCAATTAAATAATAATTTAATACACATATAACGTAAATACATATTGCATGCATTTACATATTATACGTATATAAATTTATATTACTATACGGTATACAACATACGAGACGCATATACTATATACGTAATATGAATAATTATAATATGTGTGATTGTGTATGTAGTCTGGATAAGCTGTTTAGTTCATTTTTCGCTGGCGTGTTCGTCTTCCGGCGTGGGAATATAAGCTCTGTAGGCCACCCAATGCGGCTCATGGACCATCGACTTTCTTGCCCAACCACTACCACCGTGTCCGTTGACGCCCGCCCAACCGCTAGGCACTCCGGCACCTGTGGTGAACAAAAATTGCGCACGTTATGAGTATACCCATGAATAGTACCTAACCTAAATTGTGCTAAGTGAGATTTTCTGTTCAGTCCTGCTGGTACGAAAAGTGCCGAACTGCGTCAAGATACGATGGTGTTATAATATAATATATATAGGTCAATTTTTAGGACAAATAATAGCATATACTTTATGTTCGTTGAACATTCCCTCCTACATAATATACACATGCGCTGGTTTATTTCAATTGCTTGATAACGCAATTAAAACTTATATAAATTTTAGATTGATTTTCTTAATTTTTTCATACAAGTCTAATCTTTAACCTTCATATTATGTTTATTAGTAAAATCAATATATTTTGAGAAATTAAAATTGAATATTTTCCATATTTCTCATCTGTTGAATAACTAACCTTCAAAATACTTCTAAAGTTAACTAACTATATAAAAATGTCTAAGCCATAGAAAACCTCCTTTACATTCTGCCTCGAGTGGAATGAAGATTACCATAATTATGAATATACTATTGATTAAGTATTATAGTAGAGGAAAAAAATTAATTTCATTCATGAGTAATGTGAGTTGTTGAACGTGAATAATTCATTATTAATGATTTAAGTATATCCTATACGTATAACAAACGTATAGCTTGGAAAACTAATGAATGTCCAAAAAAAAAAAGTTCAAAAAGTTTCAAAAAAAATTGTTGATTTATTTTTATTTTATTTTTTTACCTGAGGAATAAGAGTCTTGTCCTCCGGCATACGAGTTATCACCTCCACCGATGTGCGATCCTGCGGAGTAACTATCAGCACCGCCGCCAGTCGACCATCCGGTCGCGGTATGACCGGAAACCCATCCGGCCGCGGTCCCTGCACCGTATTCGGCGCCACCACCTCCTCCGTGATTGTCGTGTACAATTATCACTTCTTTACCTGAAAGATTTATCATTCACGACGTCAGTTTACCAGTGAAACTTTAAGGCATACATCATCTTTGTCGTTTTATTATAAATGACCCTCCATGCACTTACCGGACCCTCCACCACCACTTTTTTTGCCTTTCATCAGCTGCGCCAAGCTCATCAGCAGCGCGAGTTTGCTCAAAAGCAGTGCTTTGATGGCCTTTACCTTGATCATTAACATCATGAGTGGACCCATGAGTGCCATTTTACCCATCAATCCCATCATCATCATGTGCATCATTTTCTTGTACTTCTTGCCTTTTCCTCTTCCTGCATAAACGTACAAGGAATGAACGATAAATTCATTACAGCAATAATAATAATATTAATAAAAACATTTTAGTTTAAAAATTTAGTATGATAAAATAAACCAAATATATATATTATTATTATTAAGGAATACTGGATAGCACGCATGGAATAAACATGTGTGAAATTGTAATCAAACCTTATTTTTGGAAAATTCGATACCATGAAACATAATATTAGTACGTGTCCCTTTTTTATTTTATTTTTTAAATTAAACCCCGTCATTAAAATTTAATATTATACTGTTATTACTAGGCGTTTATTACGATTTAAACGTATTCCAATGAACGCGTTTTATTTTTTCGAAAGTACATTTTTGCCATGTACATACATATTATGAAATTATAATGGTATAATGCACAACACGTGTCTGTAATACATATTGCAGTCACACTTTTTATTTCTCTGGAATAGTTTAAGAAAACAAAAGTAATTGGTGGCCCCGGTCTTATATGCCATGGGTTTTCCGATGATGTTCCGAATCCAATTGCGGTGGCAACGACGATATAATGGTATAAAGTGAAAATTCCAGAATATTGTGCACTTAAACTATTTACTATACATCGTTTGGCCGCCACTACCCAAAAGAATTGCCGCCTATCGGCTATCGCAGATTATGAACGGTCTCATGTTTTATTCTGCACCCCGCTTGGCGTTTATAATACGATCGATGTTGTGTCAGCTGGCTACTGTCCGTCAATTATACTTGAAGATAAAATTGACGTTTTTCAAAAATCCAATGATTATCGATTTGATACGTCCCGGGATATTGGCAAAATATATGAGTTTTATTTGAATTTCTATCTGAACACTTAATTTTTGCACTATATATGATTAAATCGTAATTAAGTGACTGTATGATAATAGATACCGGAGTTATAGAACTGTAGGCTACCTACATTTTAATGGTAATTTATGTGATCGGTGGCCTGTAAAAGTCGCATCCAGGTCAGATATCATGCTGTAATTACTTTATAATAGGCAATAGCAAAAGTGATGTCGGCACAAGAGAAGAATACGGACAAAAATGCAGTGTTTAGGACGCATACCGAAAAGTTTACGAGAATGAAATGTAATTATATGGCCAGTGAGCGATTATGAGGTTTTAACCTATACAACTTTCACGGCTCACGTTTCAATTAACTTATAACTCTTTTCTAACCTAAACGCCACCGAACGATGACGGATATGGATTATTCGCATATTTGACTTTTAAAACAATGTATAACCATGGTGTACCGATTATCATACCCAAATACCCAAACCATAGGTAGAGTACGATAAATAAAGAGTATTCTGAGTATGCTATAGGTATATTTTAAATACTTTATATACTATTATAAATCGATATTATTATCCATCGACAATACTTGATCATACTTCATTATTTTTTTATTATAGGTACTCACTAGTTTTGACTATGGCCACCAAAATTGAAAATTAAATAAATATAATTACATCAACATATTAATTGTTTGAATCGAATTATTCTTTAACCGCATATTGTAATTAAAAATGATTAAGATGCATTTCATTACATTTTACAAGCCTATTGTATATATATATATATATATATATATATAAACATATTCTATCGTATATATTTCTTAAGAAAAATAATAATAATAGTTTCTTTGATTGTGTCATATTTTGTTTTATATAGCGCTTTCTATAATCTATTGAAAATGTTAAGTTGCGCAAATTATTTTACTAAACATCAATATCGAATTACCTCGAATCACCCCTGGTAAAGCTACTGCAACCTGTTTATAGATTCGTTTTATCATTATGTGATTAGTATGTATAAAAACGTATGATGGGACATTATAACGATTTAAAAAATCTATGCCAATTAATTACCTTCTCCTATGGCCCGAGATAAGTTAATATCCAACGTGTTGCCAAACATGGAACGTGCATTTCCTTTGAGCGCGGCCGTGATTCCGGACGGTAATGTAATCCGTAGTACATGTGAGCTGATAAAACGGTCTAGTGTGTGTACCATGAGTGCGGAAAGGGCACTTTGTTCGTCCACAGTATTGAGTCTGGCCATCAGGTCAGTTTCGTTCAGTGGCGGTCTCATGTCTCTCTTGATCCTGACTACCGACAATAGATCGCCCAGAACGCTAAAACCTGCAACGTAACAATGCAAAACATGGTTTATATTACACCAACAGCCAGAGTATATTGGTATATAATTATGTATAGTTAAAATATGTTCCAGAATAATAGTATATTTTTTCGTTTGTCGTTTCACTGCGACAATTTTGTCTATTAGACATTTCTGTTCGAATTGTTGTGAGATATTATATAGTCATAATAGTAAATGCCATCGTTATGTCAGCATGTAGCCGATTGAATATGGCACCAAACACAAGCTCAAAAATATAATATGAAATGGAAGATCAGCACCGGAAATTAAAGTTTCTTAGTGTCGGAGAGATCTATATAATCGACCTAGAGGGTGGCGGCAATGGTATTATACGAAAAAAATATATATGGTGGCGTATTGACCTTGTCCTAAACGAAAGATTTGTCACACCCATTTAATCCGATAACCTAAATTGAAAATTATTGTTTTCATTGTTTTTTTTTTTTTTTTGTTACTTTATTCCCAGTTTGATTTATGATATTTTCATTTTTTATTTGTTTTGATAAAAAAAAATCACCCAATCCGTAATTTAATCGAAAACAAACAGACAATCGCTGAACAATTAGATACCTAGATATTTAAGGGGAAAATTGTAGTTCACTGATAGAGTTCCCACATGAAAAAAGAAAGTAAAATTATGCTATTCGTTTTGTTTTGACGAAACAGAGATCTGACGTGGAGCGGTGTCAGCGTGACTGGTCAAAGATCGAACTTGTGGTGGTATACAAAAAGACATGGGAAAAAAGAAAGAAAATATCCTCGGAAAATAAAAATTACCATTACAAAGGGTTTTGTCCATATATATACATAGTTCATACAAACACTTACATTAGTGCGATTTAGTGAATGGGTTGAAGAACACAATAGTGTCTTCCATCGTGTGACCCATTAATGGTACTCATATAAATACGGCTCAAATCGGAGGGGACAGACTGGTGCGATGCTGATGATGATGATGATGATAATATTAAATAAATAATAATAGATAAATATAGTCGTCCGTTGTATAGGCGCATGGCCGATATAAATATGAAAACATAACAATAATAATAATAATAACAACAATATCATCTGCATAGGACCTGCGTTGGCCCGATGTGGGTTACCGAGTTTTTCTATAGTGCGCCAATCTAAATCGCAGAAGAAACCGTCGCGAATGCAATCGGGCGGCCGCCTTTACGGCCCGGCTCGGTAAATTGACAAAAACTAAAATATAATAATATCAGATTCGAAAACAAAAGTAAACAACACAACTGCAAACAACGCGACATTCTATTCCACAAGTATATATGATATATCTATTTATAAATATAATAGTATAAGTACGAATGTATAAATGCACAGACGGGCCTACTGTTCGCGAGCGTTTCTAATTGGCCAGCAGCAGAATACTGACAGATATCATACGCTAATTTCCAGAGGAGAAAACGACGACAATCAAATAAATATATGTGTGTGTACGAAATATTATTATTGTCGTTTTATTACATTCGCCTATATCGGTTCGCGAAACGACTGGTCAATTAATAACTCTTCGTCGGAAAATGACAATTTTATTATTATTATATGTACACGTCGCACTGTCCGTCTTCTTTTCGTATTCGTGATTATTAATTATTATATTATTTTAACCGGGATAATACAATTCCCGTAGCCATAATAGAAATCATGATGATTTATGAGATAATATATGATAATGACGTACTTAGGAAACCAAAGAATTTTTCCGTTTTTGACGATTCAATCCATAAGTATAAAAATCGTATTAAATTCCATCTAAGATAGAATCGCACACCAATTTCCGTTTCAGACAAGTTTGTTTATTACCCTGGGCTCACCATAGGAAAAGTTCATTATATCATTTTAATTAAAGAAAGTTGATAAAACGTCTATTAAAGTCGATACAAATGCTCAATTTTCTCTGTCTGATTTTCGAAATCATTCACAAAACATGAACACGTCAATGTCAACGCATTTCCTTTAAACGGTAGTTGTGTGTTTTTTTTTCCTGGAAATTTTCCTCGGCGTTCATAACGTGTCGAAAAAAAAATGTTGATAGCCTATTCCGACTTAATCGTTCGTATTATTAACACCACCAGACGAGTGCCAATATTGTGTCAAGTCGTTTAATACAGGAAAACCATTTCAATTTTAGTTTCGTCACTCTTGCTCTCCAAGTGCATTTCGATAATTTGTTCTGAAAATAATCTTACGCGGAGAAGTCACCGTGAACCAAATTATATACCAGCAATCGAGCATTGTGACAGCGTAAAGAAAACTTATATATATATATAAATATTAATAATAAACACCGAATTTTGAATCCTATATTCTGATTTCATTCTAATCGCGCATTTAATGTTCATTATAAATCTTTACGCGAGCCGACTATCGGACATAATTGAATCGTCAATTGTTATTATCTAATTAATCTACTCGAAGCTGTATGGTGATTTCTTTTCTCGAAGATAAAATCGAACACGCGACTTAACATAATTTACTATAGGTATACGACAGCATACATTCAAGGGTACAGTCCACTTTTTATACGTTCTATACGTTTTCCCCGAATAAACCGCCACTGCCGCGCAATGATATTTCGATTTGTTTTTATTGATCTCGGCTGTGAGAACTGTATCCATTATCCCACAAAGCCTGGAAAATATCACAACACAATAGAACAATCTGTACGTTACACTATCGCTATACAGATATAGGTACGTTATTGTGCTTATTTTATCGATTGTAAATACAAAATAATATTTTATAGTATGTATACAACGAAAATGTATTGTAATGTCATAAAATATTATTTGAAAGAAAACTGAAAACATATAAGAATTAAAAAATATGTATAATATATTATATTCATATACACATACATAAGTACCAGATAGTATAGATACAATGTGCCTGCTTGAAAAAACGTTTAACATTTTATTAAACATCACCTCATTGTTGCTAAATGCGATCTTATTATTATTTCTCTCTTTTTTTTTTTCATGAAATATTTACAATTCAACGGTTGATAGCCTATCAATACAAATCCGGCGCATCACGTACGACCACGGAAATCGAACATCACGTCGAACTCTTTAAACACACTTATACATAATACACGTGCAGTGTATACATAAGTATAAAGTATAATAAGTGATAAGTCGTTTATTATTATAACAAATAAAAATATAATATTTTTATCATTATTAGTGTACTTTTATTATTATGTTGGGTATTCGTGTACGGTATAATAGTAGTATAATGCGAGTATTATAATTTAAAACCCATTCATCACATCCATTGTTCTTCTTTGGACGCGAAAGGATAAAATTACGTTCTCTAAAGATCGAATGCATAGTTATTATGCACAGATGACGAGTTATGGAAAACTTGGGGAACCGTGACGTCTTTAAGTATTTAAAATTAAATTACACCGAAACTTAGGAATAATAATATAAACGTGATTGATGGATCGAAGTACCTATATATTTTTTTTTGTTCAAAAACGTTAAATATTGTAAATTTAGTCCGACCGAAAATGAAAACCAAGGTCGATTTCACCATACTTTCAACTTAATTCCAACATTTACCACGGGAACCCGTCCGTAATCAGCCATCGATTGTTTAACGATTAAAAATAATGTATTTATCCGAAATATGTCCATTTTTCTCGTGGTTTATTTGTTTTATTACACAATATTCGAATAATTGTTTTCTCCATAAGTTCGTTTCTTATCGTCTAAAAAGAATCATTCTTGAATATAACATTATTTTCAAAAAACCGTTGTTGCAAAAATATTTTTCATTAACTAACCTAACCCTGTAGCTTTCTATGACTTAAAAGAAAATCAATATAATTCGAATGTTGATTGGTGTCGGAAATAAATTTTCTTTTCCGACAAAAAGAAGACTTTTTGAATTCTATGTATATTTTGGCAACCGATGTTTAACGTTTCACTTCAGTAAGATCTATTGTCAAGATCATGAATAGAGTTCGATGCTAGTTGAACTATATATGCAGTTTCAAATGTTTTCCTGTTTTTTCTATTATTTCATAAAAAACAAATTGAAATAAATGATATTATGTCCATAGAAATCGGCTAGATTGACAAAAGCACGTAGACATTTTGATGTGATGACTCAAAATATTTACAATACTTCTAACATTAGTAGGTATTTATTAATTTACGTGGAAAATAACACAACGAACAATTCGTACCCATCATTGCTAGTTGAGAGGTTAAAACAGGTAATATAGATTGCATTATACAATTGCCATATATTATAAAATAAACATAGACATTTGGTAAATCACGAAATATATACATAAACACAAGCTAATGGTCTATGTACCGTACAGTAATATAAGTATAAAAAGTTTAAATAATATAATCAGTTTAGTAATATAATCATGAACAATATTGAACAGGTTTAAAAAAAAAACCAGGAATTACTCAGCTAGGTAATGAAGTACCGTAATATCGTTTTGTATTTTTGAATATTCAATAATACACAAAAAACAAATTGAATACTCAAATTTTTACCAAATTCGGTAGAAGGTAATTTTTTATGATAAATGCGGAATGTAATAGAGTACAAAATGTTGATACCATAATGTTACATAGAAAAATAATACGATCTTGTAGGTTTATAGTAGGAATATATAATATTATATTCATTATTTTGTTTAATATATATAGTAATTTCAGTTTTTTTTTGTTTATATATTTTATGCATATATTTCTTCAATTATATATATATATAAACCATAGTACATAGAGTTGCGTATCAAATTTTTATTGGCATTATAATATCTAATACAAATAGGTAATGCAAATTGTATAGCAGCCGTTTATCGTCTACTTTTAAACGAAATTACGCAGCTATAGGAACTGTACATATGCAGGGATATTAGGTTTTTGCCGAAACTAATATTACCGCAGTACCTATAACTTATGATGTTATAATAGTGCGGTTTATATTATTTTTCTTTTACGAAAAAGTGTATAGTTATAGCGCGTTGTAGTTAAATTTTTTTTGTAATTTTCAAAACGTAACAACGCGCAACGTTATGATTTAGTATACATGTATTATATTGCGTGTTAAATTCCTAACGGCACGTTAATCTAATGAAAATCATCAACACAAAATCACAGTTGGTACACGGTTTATCGCCTACTTTATATGAGATTACTCTATGTACTAATGGCAAAGTATTAGAAGACTAGTTAACAGTTCGGTAATCGTAGAATAATAGCGATATCAGTATTATAATAACTGTTGCTGCTGCTGCGGCAAAAAAAAACCTTGCAAACAGATTTCACGGGCGGAATACACGGACCGATAATTTGTGATTCGAACGAATAAAGCGCGTTACACGCCAAGAAGCCGAGTTCGAACAAATTCGTTTTCACGGCACTCCCAACATGAACGCACTACACGTAAATCAATATATACATTACTATTAAAGCAATATAATATTATGTTATATTCGCACGATCATCTGACGACGGAAACGGCGGAATGGGTGCCGCCACGGCGTCGTGACAAAGTGTTTCGACTAGGGCGACACAGATTTCGTGAGACGGTCGACGAAAAATGATCACGTCTGTAGCGAGAACCGTCCGATAATGTCGAAAAACCGACTGAAATAGAAATCTTACCGGACGGATCAGCTAGTCAAAGACTTTTCTCAGCGTATCTAAGATCCCGTTCAAGATACAATAACGTACTATTATTACCGTCATCAGACATGTATAAAACTATAAAAACTAGTTGGCTGACACTCTTCGAGTTGATGCCTGGCGGATATTTTTCACTCGAACATACATTGGAATGTTTTTCAAATTTTTATGATCTATTAATTTATCATATGTATCAATAAAGATTGGATCTTTTTTTCAAGTTTCCGTGTCTTGACGTATTTAAGGATTATTATCTTAGCGTTCTACTGTTTTTATGTAATAAAATATCTACGTCCTGACCGATCCGATAACCACATATCTTAGTGCATGTGTGTGTGTGTGTGTTTTTGTGTAGAGATTGTCTGGTACTCACCTTTCATTCTGCCGAGTTTGTCCAGGAACAGCAGAAACTTGCGTTGCACACATGGGAACGACAGCTGCATCAGACAGTCGGTGTAGATGTCGACCAGATGCGCGCTCGGATCGGTGGTCAATTCATCCTGTTTCTCCTGCAACGTGTTGGTACTGGACGCAGACGCCGCGGCCGCTTGGTCCGAGCCCATGGAGAAGCTGAGGAATCTGGAATCACGGTTCTCCTCGACCGCGGTACTGTTGTAAACCACAATGGTCGGCGGTTCCGCGGGTTCGGCGGCTGCAGCGGCGGCATCGGCGGGTTGCGCGTCAGTTGTAACCGCGGTCGCGGTATCCGTCGCGTTCGGCAAGACCACGTTCGCGGACGCGCAATACGACGCCAGCAGTACACAGATCGACACGGCGGACAACACCATATTGTATTGTGCCGTTGACGGTAGTGCAGCGCACGACGTGACGGATGTGATGTATTATTATAATATTATTGTGACGGTGCAGCGGATAATCAGTTGCCGACGAACGATCTGGAAACCGCGGCTGAGGAACGGATGGAAAACACGACGGGGCGACGACGATGACAACGATAACGACGATGACAACAACGATGACAACGACGACGACGACGACGACAACGACACGGTGTGCGTGTTTGTCGGACAAATCGACGACTGGGTGTACCGAGTGCGAACGTTACCGGAGTATAAGAACCACGACGGACACGAGGCCAAGACGTTTTATACGACCGCCATCGCGCACCTTCCAGGTATAGGTTGCGGCCCGACCGACTATCCCCTCTATTCCGCGAGCGTCTCCCGAAACGTTTGCGCACCGCCGCCACCACCGCTCCACCGCACTCGTGGGACAACCGATTTTCCGCTCCAAACCCGACTTGACCGCGGCGCGAGTGCTGCGCCGCCGTACGATATGGTACACGCCAAGGACGGTCTCGTGTCTATATTAATTTTTGTCAGCTGGCCCGATGTAAAACTGTACATCAACATCGTTTTCATCCATTGCGGTAAATATGCGTATAAGAATCCGTGAACGTTTTCTATGTTGATGAAACCCAAGTGGTTTTTGCAAAATTCTAACATTAAAACATTTCGATATGACCTATCATCTTGCTGCAACACGAAATATCCTATACGAGCGTAACAGTTATTAAAATTGCTAATTTTCATCGACCATCGAATAAATATACGATTTTAAAACAAATTTTATAAGTGAACTGAACTTTCGTTCAAAATAAATAAATAAATTAATTAATTAATAAATAAAATATATCGGCACTTTTACGAAAAATACGTAAATAATAAAACCTATATGCATACAGGTGTCAATGTAAGACAGAATCTATTATTATATTTACCTGATGGTAATAACCTATTTCACCTATTATGTTAACCAAACACATTCCTATTATACGTATCAACACATTTCCTTTCCTAATTTTAATAGTAATATAATATTTTATTCTATGTAGCTTCAAGCCCAATTTAATAATCGTGCAATCTTAATTCTACATAGTCCTCTTCAAATAAAAAACGACAAAATCAATCTAAGATGAAAATTGTATTTGTTATTCTCAATATTATAACAAATTAACATTATGGTTATATACTACATAAAACGAAAACTATTTTTCAACATATCATTTATTGGGTTCTATGGGATTTTTTCCACTCTGTATTTTTCACTGTACATGACATTTCAGAATTGCATAGGAAGTTTTCACTGGGACTCTCTAATATATTATATATTATACTGTACACACTTGCTCGTAAGCGCCCGATGTAAAATATGACTTTCTCATATAAATACAGTGTTGATTCATATGATGTAGATTTGTTTGAAATAATGAAAGATCGACACGTGTAAAACTAATGACGTATAGTAAATAATCCATGGTTGATTTAACAGGTAGAATATTGTGATTTATAATTTTCCAACATTTCTTTAAGTCACTTTGTGTTTCCAAAGTCTTCTAATATTTTACGTGTTATTACCAGAATACCTATATTTATTACAGTACAGGAAATATTACCAATGAAGTCTTCTAAAAAATTTAACATTCGATTTGAAGAATTAACCAATATCTATGTGAAAGTTTGGCAAAAAACTAAATTCTTTTGAAATGCATCATGGGAATTTGTTTCCACCAAATGTGTTCTCTTCTAGGTAAATTTCAAATTCTCATAACATGGTTCAATTTAATATTCGGGACGTATCAGTTTTTATTAAAGAAGTACTATTTAATCGATATTACTTTATCTTTACATGCATTTTACACAAGAATGTTATTGTGTATACAACCATGTATAACTGTTCCGCCAGACGGTCTTTTTCAATGTGAAGACATTCAAATAATACTATATATTATAATCGCTTTCGATGAAAACAAATAAATATCATTTCATTAAACATCAAAACAGTATATTATTATGAACTTGATTATTGTTGATAAGCGTCCTGCTGGACGTCACCGTAATCATGAATAATGATGGAATGGATTAAAGGTTGAATATAATTCACAAAAATAATATACACTGTTGATCAGTATAATCCAAATAAGATGATTTCGATCAAATTTACAAACAAATTAACAGACATTGAATTTACCTATAATTTTATTACTCCAGATAAATAAAATAACAGACTACCGCGAATAATATAGAGTTGTAATATATAGTTATTATCGCAAGTCATCAAATCATTCATACTGTTTTTCATAAAAACCATAATATTGTGAAAATATCCAAGATTTCCGGTGATACTCCTCCAGTAATTATTATTATTCCCGTGTACGATGTGCTCCTTGTCATCAACGTATCCCGGAGATCTTTGGATGTGATTTATTTTTTTATAAATCCACCACTGCAACGATACCGATCCAATTCTTGCCTCCTTAGACTGCGTTACCATTATCAGTTGTAGTAATCGTTTTGGCATGAATCCTATCAAACGATCAATAACCGCATGGATATTAATTTTAATTCACACGTGTATATAATAAATATATGGGATTTAGACTCCACCGCGTTCAACACTATACACAACGACGTATTAGTTATGCCGCGGACCGAAAATATTATTATAATAAATAGTGTTCCCACAGTATTTTTAAATGCTCCTGTTACATTGTATGCGCATACACAATATTTACACAAGCGCATTGGCTATGAATTATTACTTCTGAGACGAACTAAATGACGACCTATGTGAAAGTAGGCTATACAGATACTCGTCTGAAAAGAATACGCAGAGTGTTTACACAAAGAGCTCAGCGATCCATGGTCTTCCAACACCCCACGATCGATTTATTTTTGCAATTAGCTACTAGTCGTCGTCATCGTCGGTCTCGCATTATTATAATATGTACTTGGGTATATCTAATTACGTGTACATTTTTCGTATGGACAGCAACGGGTCATCGGTGACATTACCGATTTAAACTTTTACGGAATTATTCGGTAACCACAACACGAATACATATTTATTGTCTGCGGTAGCCAGCCGACCGTGAACATATATATAAAAAAATTTTTAGGTATTTTAAAGCAGAGTTAATGGACGTGAACAGAAAAATAAATCGTATTTAGCAAACAAAAAAATAGTTGATTGAACCTTCTTACGATTAAAAAAAATTATGATAGAATAATTATAATAATAACTCAATACTGGCTGCAGTAAGTATAAATAGTAAAACGTCGTAACAATATGGTTTGATTTAATTTTAATGCTTCTTAAAACTATGAGCATGATTTACTTTGTATGAAAACAAAATAAAATACTTTTAAGACCACCCTTACACTAACGCAATCGACTCAAATATTATAGGTATGATGAATATCAGAATATATCAACTCTTATGGATTTCTTCATTTCTATAACCCATATGCATGAAAACTTCAGTATTTTCAACGCATTTAAATCTATCAATTAAAATTTATACAGTGTATGAGAACTCATTTTTCGTTGTTTTTTATAATTTATATTATATGTGTTATGTACCTACTATATTTATTCGTGACATCTCGTCGACTCAAAATTTTTATAATTATCTTTTCGAGTCATTAGCTGAACCCAAAACTACTAGTTTGTAATTTATAATAATACTTTATCATTTTTAAATTGAAACAGTAATATTATAGAGTAATGTAATGTATTGATTTCATACTCGACTCATTAGTGCATAAGCGTGTGTTTTACTATAAAATAATGTAAAAATCTTATACTTCAATGATAGATACAAAATTATTTAAAACTTTTTTATGTTATTATTATTTTCTGACTTTTTTAAAGTTGCAATCACCTTATAAATTCTCGCTAAACATATTTGTTTTTTTATATTTGAATATTTTAAAAACCATAAGATCAATCGATAAAACTGGTAATATTTGTAAAAATAATAAAAGACTAATAATAAAATAAAATTAGTAATTGGTCAATAAATATATTTAAATAATCTATCAGCTAACATTGTATTACAGTTAAAGTAGACATATAGTTATTAATATGAACTATTATAATTTATATTATATTAGGTTTTATATAATGAAATTCTTATTTTGATAATTTATAACAAAAGTATGAAATTATTTATGATATTTCATTTGATTTTTGAAGTTTAGATATTATGAATGTGAAATTGTGTGAAAAGTGAATATTATTAGTTCTGCTTGAATAAAAGAAAAGTTTCCCTGTTTAATTAATTACCATAATAATTTAAACCAAAGTTAAATACGACTTACTAAAAATATACCGTTACCATAATAATTATTGATGCTTGATTTAGGAGTGTAAACTAATAGATACTTTTACAATACCAAACAACTGTATTTATGGTATAATTATACTATAGATAAATAAACAAGTTATTGTAAGGACGTTTTCTATATTTTCTTTTTTTTAGTCTTCGTGGAGTATGGACTATGGAGTAATAATAATAAGAACTATTAAACTTTATAATAGTGTTCCCCCCGAATAATATAATATTTTTTTTTAAATATTTTTAAAATAAATAAGTATATATGGATCACTTAATCTATGATTATGGAATCGTTATTGAGGTTTTGTTTTCTACTATTATTGTATTAAGTATTCAAGTATGAGTATTCGAACTACATTGTATAAAAACCAGTGATGCCAATTAATTTTAATTTTTATAGAATACCAACGTATTTAATATTTTAGATGATAATATGAATGCAAATTTAAATTAAAGAATTAAGTCTAATAAACTATAAGCTAGTGAAGTAATTTAAAATGTGAGTAGATTATTTTCATTAAATCTAAATAAATAAATATTATCAAAACATTATTATTAAATTATAAAATAATAATTAATACAATTTAACAACATTTGTATATCTCAACTCGTTTACTTTAAATTTCTTGTGGACTTGGTCTGCAGTTACAAGTTACTATATTCTAAAGCAGTGTACAATATTATTTAAATAATTTTTACATTTTTAAAATTTCTATGGTAACTCGGATTCAAAAACATTATGCAAACTGATATAATCATATTATAAAATATTTCCGTTTTGAATTTAAAATTGATCTGAATTAAATAATTAGAGTTAAATTTAGAGTTAATGCAATCGTTAGGTAAGAAATGTTAAAAATTAACCAAAAGTTATAATTTATGAAAAATTGAAAACTGATACGGACTAAAAAACCATTGAACGTACATGCGAACATTGTATTCCGCAATACTTAATAATAAGTTGAATATTAATCATTATATCCGTTCAACACTTTTTTGACCCGATTCGATTGCAATTTTGTCATAGATGTACACCGGGTGCTAAAAGTGCAATGAATCGAACACGCCACCACCTATTGTACTTTGTGAACATAATTGCTATTCTCAAATTTGCCGTTTGTGTGACAAATAGATAGGTACTAACCTAAATGTTTCGATAAAAAGCAAGCAACTGTTATTGTTTGAACTATTTAAATGTGTTTTTCGCCTTGTGCTACGTTATAAATCTAACAGATTCGCTCCCACAAAAAGAGCTCATTTTAAAACTAATTTTACGTACCACTAAACGTCTAAACCTGACCCAGGGTTCCGGCTTTTTAAATTGGATCTGGACACGTCATACCCGTAGACTCTCGTGTTTCAAGACTCTTTATTCAGTTTTAAAGCACACAAAAGATAATAATACAGCGGTGCTTTAATGGTTTTAATTACCGGTCGATGTTTAGGACACTATTAAGTTCGCCGAACAAATGCGTTATGTATTAATAAAATAACGCAATATGCGTTACGAATTAACACAAAAAACGCATATAATTATATCGATTTAAATCTACCTAGGCTGCCGTTTATTTTTTCACACACATATACGTACAAAATATAAACTGTATTATTAAAATATATTATTATTACAAATTCGATATTGTTTTGATGACATAATTATTTAGAACACTTTATTTACTTTTCGAAAAATACATTATAATAGTGAAACCGTACAGAAAATTAATACTATTAGTTCTGCTTCAACTAAAGGACAATTTCACTGCATAATTAATTGGCACAATATAAATCAAAGTTAAAAATTGTTTAATATAAATATAGGAACCGTATTAAAATGATTCGTACATAATTTTTCTTAAATATAACTTATAAGTTAGTAGTTTTACATTTATAAATAACTGTGTAACATAATCATACGATTAAACATATTATATAAAATTTTCTTAAGCATAATTTTAAAAACAATAATTCAAAAAAAAAAATACGTTACTCTTTTTAAATGTAGTAATATCGTTAGGTATAGAGTACATATATGTTCGGCTAGTCAACTCAAGTTAATTTACTGGTCTTATTAATATTATTATTATTATTATTAATGTTATAATAAATATTATTGTTATTATAATTATGATCGCTTATTGATATATATTACTTATTAAAATCGCTTACTATCTAAACAATGAGGCTCGATGATTTAATAAACAGTCGAGATAATTAATTTGTGGTTCGAATTTGACATTTATTTAGTGCATTACTACTAAAAGTTCACTGTGTCACAAACCCAGCTGGAATAAAAGTTATGGCAATGGTATTTAACTTAAATAAAATGCATTATTTTGTGATAGTGTTTTTTTTTTTTTACCTTAAAAAGAAAATGTCACTTTAATAATTATGAGTTACCGTATAATATCTTACTATAGTACTTCAAAATTACAATAGTATTGTAGCTTTTTATAAATTATAATACAATAAAACCTCTCTATAACGGACCTTCTATTAAACGGAATCCTCTGTATCATGGAAAATGTCAATAGTCCCGGTGCAAATAATATATGAAATATATAAAAATTCTTGACTTCTCTATGACGGAAAACTCTTTGCAACGGAAAAATGTTTGGTCCCAAATGATTCCGTTATAGAGAGGTTTCACTGTACATGAATAAGTATACTTGTGTTCCATGATTCTCAGATACATAATTCACTTTTGGTGGAATAATTAAATCATATACTAAAATCTGATCCTGAAAATATTTACTTTTTGGAATAAAAATCTCTTTAAACCATATGTTGTAAATGTAATTTCTTTTATAAGAAATGATTTAATAAATTAATGAACTTACTTCTATATAACAATATATAGAATATATATATATATATATATAATATATAATAGAATATACTATAATATAGAATCTATAATGATAAAACATGATAAAATATTTGAGATTTTTTGCCTTAGCTTTCTCATGATCTAAAATCTCCAAGTATAAATAAAAAATGTTTATCCATCAAATATTTTTTTCTTCTGAAAAGAAACTGTACATCATTTTTGCGTTCATAACGTACTTAAAGAGCCGATATATATATATGTATTTTTTTTTTTTTTTTTTTAATGGAACACGTCTCAATTATTTGATCTATCAATGCGATAAATCAACATCAAGCCATCAAATGTTATAGAATCAATATAACATAACTTTCTCCGTTATAGTTACTATTACAACGTTGTATTATTGTTTCTATAAGAGGTTCACTGATTGATTAAAGTATTACTGAAGATTAAATATTTCGCTAAAAAGAACAATAAGTAATGAATATTGGATATAAATTGTATTTACACTTTTGAGAATCTAAAAAACTTCAAATAAAAGTTGTAAATAAATAATAATTAATGAAATCTATATATCATTAAAAAAATATTTATACAATTTTCTTGATGTTTATGTATTATTTTAAAAATTTTCACATAACGTTAATTTTATTGTCCAAGTCTAGTGATGTATACTGTACATACTAATTTCACTACTATAAAGAAAATATTTTTTTGTCATCTTCTAAAAATCGAATTACTGAGAAAGTCATCCATAGTATTATAGTCATCCATAGACATATTTTAAGACACCGTTTAACTCGTTCGACTGAAATATCGCTATTTATCGTTCGAATTTCGAAGCTACATCATTTTCAAAAGTGTTGCGTCTTTATCCAACATATTGTATCCATATAATAATAATTCGATTTTCGTATTAATACTTCGGTACCGTTTTATGGTGTCTATCAAATTTATTAAATTCACTGATCGTTATAAACACAATAATATTATAATATAATATACAATAAGACACCGTACATTATCTGTTATGTAGTGAGCTGAAAAAAAAAAAACAACAACGCCTTGGTTCGTAATCAGAATAATATGTTTTCGAAAGTGATCATTTCAAATTGAATAGTTTTCCATTTAATCTATCGGTTTTTCTCTTTTTCTTTGACCAACAGAACTGTATACAAGAATGTATGCGTGTTATTATAGCATGCAGAGACCGCAACAGCAATGGAAGTCATTGCGGACAACGTCGTTATTTGATGGGTGTAATTATTACAATAAGAGCACATGCAGATTACTAGGGTATTTATTTATGCGTATGACAACCATTAATAAGACGTCTCAGTGTCATTATCGTCGCATATATGTACGCATACATTTTATTTTTTTCGATAACTATGTCAACTAAAATAATATACTCGTAAGATATTAGCGCGAGCGGGTGTATATAAAGGAATTCAAGTTGTCCGATTTTAGTCCGTCGACTAAACACACTGCTCTATACTATTATTATCATATTATTATCACGTCTTCTCTACCGTTTTAGAGAGTAATAATAAAAATAATAATAATAATAATAATAATAATAATAATAATAATAATAATAATAATGGACAGTGGCAGCGTACGCATACACACACTTCAAGCCGCGTTGTTGCTTGTATTCAGACATATTGTATGTGTAATGTGTGAACGATTGAATGTACGAAACTACGAATGTGCGTGTGGGTTTGTCGTGACGTATTGTTTTTTGAAAACGTCCGTCCGTCCATCCGTTTTATTATTATTATCTTTTTTTTTTATCGTTCGGTCAAAAGAAACAAATAATAAAAACGACCGAGTTTCGTATCGCGCATTTTCGAGCAAGCGAAAATTACCGAGTCTGTTATTAAATATCGTTTTCTTCGCTGGAAAGATTTCCTTTCATCCGGTCTAATGGGCGGCGTATGGTATTTTTTGCCGATTCGTCTCGAACCGGACGGCTCTGTATAATACAACACACACACACACACACACACACACACACACACACATACACACATCTGTATCAGCACTCCATGGTGTGTTTAAAATACATATCTGTTACACGAGCGCAAATATTGGTTCCCATCACACCGCGGCTTCTACTGCCAGGACCTATAACGTATTGTGTACGAGCGTGAATAACACAATACGCTGGATTTTTGCATTATTGTCACCATCATATCCTGGACGTGAAAAGATGACACTCGCAAGGCCGTTATATATATAAACGTCGGATGTGGGTCGAATGTGGATAAAAACGACGCGGATGTTCCAACAGGTCGCGGATAACGATATATAGTCCAATTTTCTCGCATGTTTTATGACCGTTTATATAATATATATATATATATATATATATATATATATATGTATATATCACAAATAGTATAGTTTTTGGAAAATCCTTCCTCGGAGGATTGTTCGCGTCTCGGAAAATGTTGACACAATTATTTCCATGTACGATTCGTTTCGTCGTACCAAAACACCAGACGTCCGCTTAGCGACTGTATATTATAATGTATAATATAATATTTGTTTAAGATTATATTCTTCTACATGACTCAACTCGGTTCGGTCCGACAGTAAGGACAAAATTTCCGAGATAGTGATGTGGCGATAGACACCTAGGCCATTGCTAATTTGAGGTCAATTTCGTATTCTGTGTAAGAGTATTAAAAACTAAATCCAACTACGTGGTGAATTAAGGCTTTGCCTTTTTTCACAAGAGCATAGTTATGTTATACTTTAAAATAATTTCAGTGGTCGTTTATCACAAAATTTATTGGGCCGATTATGCACGTTGGCTGGGGCAAAATCTTAAATCCTTATTGGAGTGACTTTTAGATGGCTCGATGAACTCTATAGACGTTGATGCTGTATATCCGAGTTCGTTTTGAGAAAACATACGACCACCACTGTACGCACCAACTGTA
This sequence comes from Chaitophorus viminalis, assembly GCA_025469195.1. Taxonomy (NCBI): domain Eukaryota; kingdom Metazoa; phylum Arthropoda; class Insecta; order Hemiptera; family Aphididae; genus Chaitophorus; species Chaitophorus viminalis. The sequence continues at coordinate 231,755 of JAIPRK010000072.1, forward strand.
CATACGTAATATATCATGATGATGATGATGATTGTCCGATAAATCTGCAGGCCATACTTATCCGACAATGTCGATAGCTGTCGGAGTGGACTGTATATCATGATGAATCGAACAATTTGTAACAGTTTATAAAAACATCGAATACACACGCGACAAAGCGTCGTCGCCTACACGTAAATTACGGCGGCGGAGGATTGCCCCGATCTTGCGAACGCGGTAAAAGTGGTAAAACTAGAGTTGATTATGTTGTGGTAAACCCGGACAACTATGCTATGTCCGTAATGTAATATAAACAACAATCATCTTCACAAATCGCTGTTATCGTATAATAATGTATCGTATAGACCGTCGCCGCTCGATTAGGCGTTTATAACGACGACGACCTATTGCCGCGCGCGTAAGTATACAACGTAAAATACCTATACGTATCGCACGACGGCGGCGTGTAATGTTCCGCTACCCTTGTGCATTACTATAATAATAGTTAGACGGCCAAACGGGTACGGCAGAGTCTTTAAACAATACGACTTTGTTCGCAATGATAAGCTTCGAGACTTGTGAGGCCCCGTGGCGACAGCGGCGGCGGCGGCGGCGGCGATGAGTTGCGAGTTCTTTTGTAGAGGGCCGCGGCTGCTATTATATTATTACTATTATTATTATTATTATTATTATTATTATTATTATTATTATTATCATCATTATTTTTTAATATTTTCTTATTATTATTATCGTTTTTCGGGAAATCACACGCGCGCTTATTGTCGCTGGGATTTAGGTTGAATTTCTGAACGAACACAACGCTCGCGGCCACAGCTTTTCCACCGAGAAAACCGATGCACCGCTATTACTATTATTATTACTATTATTATCATTATTATTATTATGCACGTACACAATATAGCGAGCGAAAAACAAAACCACATGACTATATGGGCGAGTCGCGCGCATTAGCAACAAAATAAATGTCTACAAATTATCTACGGACAGGTATTATTGGTACTGCAGTGTATATATTACGCTCTATCGGTGGACTCGTCTGAAAACCTACATCATACTACGATTCCCGCCGTCCCGTCCGTTCGGAGTCGTTGGCACGTACAAGATCAATAATAGTTACGCCGCGAACGCTTTCTGATATTCTAAAACGCATCCGAGTAGCGTATAAGTGCGTTGTAAAAGGCGGGACGTGAATAAACATCGTCGGTTACAATTTTTTCAATGAGACGAGTACACATATAGGTACATGAGAAATTGCGAAGGGTATTTTTTTCATCTTGTTTTCCACAATCGAATCGTAATGTAGCAGTAACCACATCATCGCGCGCGTTTTTATGACACGGTGTGTAACGCGCGTACAACGCATATCGTATAAACACGCGAGGTGCATAAATATATTAATATCGCGTTGCAGATCGTTACGCGCGTGTATGAAAACCACGGAACGCGGGATGAAAATGCAAATAGCGTATAAATAACACCGACTGTGTGATTTCCAATCGGCGAAAAAAAAAGCGAATAATTCTCAATCGCATAAAATATAATATGTAAATTGTATTTTGAGTGTGCGTATTCGCGCTGGGTTCAGTGCGTTTTTCCCCGTATACTATTATCAGTTATCACTATTATTATTATTATTATTATTGTCCGTTATCGTTTTTTTGAAGAGTGAAATCCGAGTCATTTACATGTCGATAATGTATAATGCAATACACCGGCGCGAAAACCCATGCGGACAAGGAATATAATAGTGTTATGATGTATTTTTGGAGAGAATTTTCAAAAATGCATGTACAACACGAATTATTATTGAAGTTTCAGAATTGTTCTGATCCGAGTTGTCGATTCGCTACACTCCGAGTATCTTACTACATGTACTGTGATGATTCAATTAATATTAAAAACGTTTTTTGTACCGAAAGAATACCACAGAAAGGATCGTAAACACACATAAAATCCCAATGATAAAAGCTAATATTATTGTAATTGCATTTTGCTCCGATACGAGATTTACGGCTCATGTACATTCACTTATAAAATTTCACGTAAACGCCATGTTTACCAAAGTCCTGGTCAAAGCCATTTTCGAGCTCAAGATGATTAATCACTATTACAGTTTAGTTGATCATATAATAACAGTGCCACTACTGTGAGCCGAGTGGAACGGAGTGAGACGAGTTCCCATCAGGCAGATGCTGTATTCTGTCCACTTTTTAAAACGTTTAATGCCTATTTTGTTTGGTAACATTTAAACCTTTAACATACTTTAAGCCTATTTCAATATGTTTTCACTAATCTGTACTCGTGCTTGAAAATAACTTTTTTATTAGATGTGTATAAAATAATGTAAAGTAGAACCTCACTATCGTTATAACTTATAAGTTATAACTGTACTTCATAAGTATACTTTTTTATCGATAATAAAATGAATACTACCTACAGAATACAATAAATCAAGAAATCGATAGTAAAATCATTAACCATCCTTAACTCCATCTAACAATGTTAAAATTATGTATTTTAATAGTTCATTTTTTTTATTTGGGTTTATATGTATCTCTATATATATTACTGTAAATATGTGATTTTATCGCTTTGCTTTCTCCTGCGGATATCTTTGGTTTTTAGCAGTTTTCATGAGCCGTATGGTGTATTTATGACAATTTTGTGAAAGAAATTGACTTGCACGTTGTAGGGTATTAATCATTCGATTTAATAGTAGAAATGTCGATTGAAAAAATAATGAATTGCATATATTCACAAACAATCAGTCATTATAATACTTTATTCTCTTAGAGAATAGTTTTATAAGATGTTATTACAAGTATTAATATTTGAACCACCTAATAATCACGAAGTTTAACATCGTATAATATCTTATAGTCAATCACATCACCAACATTATATTCAAAAAAAAAATTTCGGAATTGATAACTTAAATTTATTATTTATTTAATTAAAATGTTTGATTTAAAATATTCGAAAAAACATTCAATCAAGTTAATTTGCTGTTTACTCACGAACTACATACATTGTTATATAGGTAATATTGTTTTTCTACTCTATTTTTTATTTAATTTTTTTTTTTAGAGTTTTTCCGCCATGCCTGTACGGTTCTGCATAAATATAATTCAAATGGTTCGTACCAAAACTTGAATACACGTATCTGGAAATACCTTGACTTTAAGACTCGCAAAATCCAATAGAATTTGCGATTAATTCTAATTAATGGTTTTCCAGTGTTTTTAATTTTCGAAGACCAAACGAAAAGAAATCAAACAGTTCTCGTTCACTCGGTACGTTTTGACAGACAGAAATGCTTCAGCATTCAAGTACGAATTTTACGTCATTTTTTATTTTATCCCAAAGTCGCAATAATATTCTTCTTCTTGAGCTTTTACGATTCTTAAAAGACTTTTTCTTCCTCTACTACTTTCCTCCATCTATCTCTATCCATGCTGTCTTCTATAGTTATTCCATAGGCAAACTTATTTAAATCATCATTGATCCTGTCGGTCCAGTGCTATCTGGACTCCTACATCTTTTCCCAATTAATTTTCCCTCCCACAGCTTTCTTTAAATGTCATTAATTTATCTCCACACATGGCCTGCCCATTCGATTCATTTACTCATAATGTATGCATTGATAACGGGTTTTTGATAAACTTTTTGTAATAATAATAATAATAGTTTATTCAGTAGAATATAATAAAACGGGCCGAAGTCCAATAGCACAGATAGTATAGTTTGAGTGAAAATACAATATTACGTACAATAAATATCATATAGGTATATAAAGTTTACAAAAATCTAAAAAGGAATAATAGTATTAAAATTGATAGGCAAACCCAGCATTACGTATACACATTATTCATGTGGGCATTTAATATCTCCCATAAGAAAGAGAAGAAAAAATCAACTCTCGACGGAAGTTTATTGCATAGAGCCATAGCCCTAGGAATAGGTGAGTTTTTAAATAGTTTGTGCTATATACAGGAATGTAAAACAATGACGTGGAACGGTTATTGTAGGCTGAAATAGTAAAGGGGATGCAATTTAAAAGATCAGGATCATCGGTGACACCATTAATTAACTTATAAATAAAATATATATCTGCTATTTCACGTCTGGTGTATAAGGCTGGAATGTTAAATAAATACCTGATTTGTGTATAATCATGATTATCAATTGTCAAATTAAATTTAAAGGCTACGAATTGTAAAAACCTATTTTAAACGCGTTCAATGAAATCAATATTCGTTGTGATGAATGCTCCGTATTCGAGAATAGATCTGACTAACACACAATATAGGAATTTGAATGATCTAAGGTCCTTAAATTCAGATAATTCTCTATTAGTCCTTCTTCTGTACACTTTATTTTCTACAATAGGTCCTTATATTCTTCAATATAACTCCATAAAGTACAAAGATCAAGAGGAAGCCTACGACGAGATACATTAGTCAAAAATGCTGGATACAGGAACAACTTCCTACAGGGATTAAGAATATAGCAAATGATAGAGAAAAGTGCAGGAGTCATTTATTGTAAAAGATTTTGTTAAAAACCAATCTCCAGATTGAAAACAAAAATAACTCCAAAATATATTCTCATATAACTTTTCTTTCAAAACAAGCTATTTTTTCTTTATCTTTTTTAGTAGCCGACCATTTTTCACACGCGTGTGTTAAAACTGGCCGTAGAAAACTTGAGTACAGGCGTTCCTTTGATTTTCTAGAGAGAAGTTTTAATTTTAAAAAAATTTCCAAAGCATAATAACCCTCATTAGCAGCAGATACCCTCAGTTTAAATTCATTATTTCTATTATTATATCTTATTTAATTTATATTTCTTCACTGGACATTAAACAATGTGAGTAATCCTTGGAGGTTTTTTTTAACAAATCGTTTAATCGTGTATACGAAGATGTACCTACAGAGTAAAGTGTTCTTACAGTAAATCGTATAAAAATTTCACTTTTTATGAATAATATTATAGACATGATATATGTGCGCGTGCGTACGTATACGTGTGTATTGCGGAGAATCACAAAAGACAGTCTAATTAATCTCAAAAACGATTCTCATAAAATCATTTTCAAACAAAAGACGATGTATATAATATATAGAATAGTAACCTACTTTTTAAACGTGCAAATATGAAATATGAATCAACTCGTGATGCGGGTGAAATGCAAACGAACGCACGCGCGTGTTCATTCATACAGCTTTAAATTATTATCAGATTAATGATAATATACGTCGCGCACGGCACACTGCACGGCGAGAACGGTTTTTTAATCATTCCGAAATAATAATTGTATCATCCTACTTTTTGCACTGTTGAGAAAACGGTACGTAGATACCATATAATATTACTATAGTGTTTCTCGGAATGATACCATTCGTTTCTAGGAGGGAGAGAAAAAATATTATTATTATACTTGAAATCGTTACGCATAACAGCATAATTATAGGTTCTGTGTGTTGATGATCGTTGTAATAATACAGAGGTTTAATTCAAAATACAATTTATAAAATAAGCCTCTTTCTTATATACAATAAAGTTTTTTTTTTTATATATATATTATAAATAGCGAGGGCTATACAATGTTATTATATTTTACAAATATTGAGTAAACGTATAAACGTTTAAACATTAATTTTACTTCTATTAATTGTAATTTTAGTTAATTTTATATAATATGAGTAACCTATTTGTACGTTACTTAAGTGTTAACTCTATATAATTATAATATAATATAGCATTTAATTATATATTTTTATTAATATTATTATTATTTGCTTATATCCTACAATACTAAAGCAATAAGCTCCGATTTACTTATACGATTAAATTTATAACACGGGCAAAGTTTTTATAATAGACATTGATAAATAAACACGTTTTACTTGAATAAGAATACCTTCAATTTTCAAACTAGATAATAATGAAAATAATCTAAAATATCGTATGAATAGAGTTATTTTGAGAACCCAATGTACTTATTATTTTTTCGGCGTTTTTACCGCAATATAATTTATACCGAAATATAACTTTATGTATAAAACGTAAAATTACCATACTGACATGAATAATATTTAAATTATAATTTAAACAAAGGAGCTTTTAGATATTGTCTATCACTTAGAAAGCACATTTCTTTGAATAATATTGAAAGAGCGATAAAACTATTTAGGTATCTATCATTTATCGCATTAAAAAAGCAATTCATTTTATGCGTGTTATTTAATATGTATTAAAGAAAATTCTCGTTTCAGTTCATGTATCAACCATAGACATTTAAAAAAAAGATTTATTACTCTTTGAACACCGGTATGTTATACATTTAAAGTTGTATATATTTTATACACTTAGAACCGTTGGATTCACTAAATTCAAACTAAATTTTTGATAAAATATCAATTTACGTACATTATAATACTTGTATTACATCGAGATCAAATATATTCGTATAGTAAAATCATATTAGTACAAGTATAGTACAATTTCTTCTACCTTTTCGAACTATTAAATGTGTGCACTATGATTATCATCTGCGGAATACGATGTTTTCGGTTGGTTTCACGCCTAATGCACGGATACTGCGAGTGGTGATGCGTATAGTTGGATGTAAAATAGGTAATTAATTCGGGTGTAGGTATTACACGGTTAAATAAAAACAAACTACACATTTATTTACGTAAACATGATGCGTATTGATCACGAACTTGACCGATGACTTTATGATAAATCATACGCATCGGCTTACGATTCGAAATACGTTTACCTGCGATTGCGAGGCCGCGACATCATAATATATACCTTTTATGTGCACGAACGATCGTGAGTTCTCTTTGCGGACTTTGCAAACACCCACTACAATAAGGAGTACCGCGATACAATGTGATGTTGTCGATCGTCTATCGAATGGAATTACCACTCATTACAGCTCGTACGCAGTGTTCAACGAACGATCAGCACCTAACCGGTTTAAACTTCAAAATTCCGAAGAAGTGATGCAGACATGTTCCCGGTATCCCTAAAAGTAAGACCGGTATAATTCGATACCCATTTATATTAAGTACAAACGACTTATTGATATACGATCGGGGACAAACGATCCGTACTGGTTTCCAAGATAGGGATACTGGAGAAAAGGATCTATCAAAATACTATACCTAAAGTATATAATACGTTATAATAATGATAATTATTACGTGTATAAGGAGATATATAGTATACGAACGTGGACAAACGACGCGGCGGCGCCGTGATCAAATTAACGGAGCAATATATGTTTCGACTTCGGCGAGCTATTCGAAATTATGCCAATCGATCAAGTATAATAATATGCTACACACCTATTAGCCGCATGCCTATATATATATTATATACGAGAGCCCGACTTCAACAAGTGTCCGGTATTATATTATTATTATTATTATGACGTATACAACACGCGAGAGATGACCAAACGTAGTAAGTACAACAATATTCCCTATTAACAATACCGTACCGCATTCTCAACATCGCCTATCGAGGCTCTTCAACGTCTCATAAACCGATACAGGCAGGACGTTATACTCCTCTGACAGCGTGCGTGCGTGTGTGTGTGTATAAGTAAGATTTTTATTTGTATCTCCTCGGCCGGTGACTAATGAAAAGGACCTATATGTGTGTGTATCGTGTGATACCCGAGTGTATCGAATGAAAACACACTGACACTTAATAAACGGAATGTATGTCAAGTGAAGATGTGTCGGCACAATTATTATTTTATGCGTCCCGGTACGAATGCAAAATTAATTTTTAGAATCGAAACGAGTGTGGAATATTGCGTATATTTCAGATGTATTGTGTTTGTGAGTATGTGTTGTATTTGTGTCGTCTACATGTGGTATATAGAAAACTGATTTCGACTTTCTTATTTGTGTGGCAATTTTTTTTTAATTATTATTATTATATTTTGAGAAAAACAAAGTAAACACAAATAGCTATCGTATACTAGCCAGCTACCGCGGTATCTTTCGATTATAATATTGTAATGTATATACCCATGTGCGAAACCGTTTTTTATTAGCTATATCATAGGGTTAACTAGGTTTTATAATCCCGATTTCATAGACTGCATCGACATTCAGTAATTTTCAAAAATATAACAATACGACGTTAATATTATTCTTTTCTTTTTTTTGTGTGTGTGTTTACAGCAAAATAAAAACTTAAACAGTATTTTCTTCTCATTGTTATTTATTCATAATCTCTCACATCCGACTGTTGTAAATACGGAAACTGTTTATCTATTCAATTTCACTTAAACGTACGAATAAAACAAAATATTTTGTTGTGACCTTCGAGGAGGAACAGTATTCACGTTATTCTCACAATAATGACAAATTCTCGCTCTACTTTGTTCATTAATCATTAATTGCTCTCGTCCTTCATAAAACAAAGGACAGATATTCTTTGAGAAATAAACCACGACTTATTTAAGTGATATGCGAGAGAAAAATATATTTTTCAAATCGTTGCGTCGTCGTTTTGATTAAGAAAACTAAAGTCGACACGTCTCGTCTTTATAATACAAAATAATTAAATATACATACATACGGAACCGTAATTTGTGTTACCGTACCTATTGTACAGTGAACCGTTTTATATATTGACTGGAATTACTACTGGGAGCCAACCAATGTACCGTATTATTATAATCATCAATGATATACCACAGGGATGTGTAACCTTAAGTCACAAGATTTCTAGTTTTTAGACCATTAAAATCTAGCGAGCCAACGAACACAAACTAAATAACTACCTAAACAGTGTGTACATGATGGATACAATTACACAGTGGTAAAATAAAATAAGTATTAACTAAAGATATATTTAGATATTTAGTAGTATAATTATAGTTATAATTATATGTTGATAATTGTAATCCCGTTATTCTATATAGAAAAATATCAATATTAAACACGTATTAGTAATAATTTTTAAGGTTAAAAAGATCGCTGATGGTGGTAGTCGATTCACTTATTAATGCGTTTTATGTTTAAATCATCTGTGTAATATTATCCATTGTGAATTTAGTGAACATTTTCTAACGTTAGTGTAATTTTTAGCTAACATTTATTTTATATTGAAATAATTTTATGAAATTATTCTCTTTTCTTTGGCAGTTATAAGTACCACGATTAGTATTGAACACACGTTTTTGCAGATTTTATTTCCTATTACGTTTTATTTCCTTATTGGGATAATATCTATCAATGGGATAACATTATGATATATCCAATACAAGAAAAATATGCGTTTTATGTTTACTGTTTAATGTGTTCGATTATTTTTCTAGCGAACGACTAACAACATATTTTTAATGTATAATTATTCAATGTTTTTGCTCTGCAGTAGGTCATAAGACAAAAGTGTTTATAAACATAATTTAGTTGAATCTCATTATGTAATTTTAGTACGTTTTCCTTCGTTGTACCGAAAATAATCGTCACAAAGCAGATAACTATGTACGACGAAGACAATTTGCCTTTACAACGTGATGATCATGGTTCCTCAAATTTTTGGAATTGTTGCGCCATTGAAACGAATACGATAATAGTTATTTTCAAATTGAATATAACAACCACCGTACATCCCTAAGATCCACTTCAAACAGTGACTTACCCAACGAGTAAATGATAATCATATTGATATTTTCTTATCTTGGATTTATCCCTGCATACATTGCCACATTGATCATATGTTTAAACAATAGGCAACAATTATTTTAAAATTGTTACAAAACAAAACAAAGTACCTAAAAATTGAAATAAAAATTTAATCGATAGTTAAAACAACTGTACTGAACAATCAATAATAAAATATAACAGCATGTATGCATGCATAATTTATTCAAATGGACGCATTTTCTTATAATAATATAATTTATCTTAAACAAAGAGTTGAAACAAACATTTTATTTTTTATAAACAATAGTTAGGATTAAATTAAGCTCCACAAATTGTTAACTTTTAATTCGTGTCAATAATCTATCACAAAATATAGTTATGTCCACCGAAATAAATGTATTTAACTACGTTTTTGTATGATATTTAATAATTTAAAATAACATAAGTAGGTGCTGACGAAACGAATATTTTAAGTAAACTGCATCTACTCGATCATTGTTGTATCTACTGTTGTATCTTAATATATTTTAAGGATAACACATAATTTTTTCATGGAATAAAATATGTACCTATAATACCATTATAGCACCATTTTATAATTTTAAATATATTTTTTAAATTTTTACAAACTCACAAGTGTAATGTTTTAGAATACCTACCATAATTTTGTGTTTTTCGATCAAACCATATTCATTTTGAAGCGTTTATTTAATTATATATCGACTTCGGGAAAATTGCTTCCACTTTTAAATCACGAGTTAAATCATCTCGGTTTTTGGAATTTGCTCTAACTCAAAAACGAAAAAATGCAAACACTTGAAATTTTTACCAAATATTTATTTTAGCTTTTTCTATACATGATTAAGTTTTCAAAGTATTTTGACATATTTTGACTTATTTATAGACAATTTAAATTTACGATTTTTATAAGTTTTTTTTTAAAAAATATCTATAAAATTTATTTGACTGTCCGAAAACTCTTGAAAATTTAATACAAGGTTCGTTATAAATTATAATTATTGCAACAAAATATATTGGAAATCGTTCTTCACGATTTTTTTTCATAAGTTCATAAAGTTCAAATTTGTATGAAATATGTCAAAATCGCAATAATTTACATGTTATTTTATAGTTAATAATTCATAAAATTTTTCTATTTATACTTTAGGCTCAAAATATTAATACTAGATTATCCATAAGTTACTCTTCAAAAAACTATAAGAACATTTTTACCGGACTTTAAGAAAAATTTTATGAACATTTGAAATATAAATTTTTTCGAAATTGTAGGCAATATTGATTTATTCTCAAACAATTTTATATATTTGTTTTAATTCAAAAAGTATAAGTGTTATAAACTCGAAATTTTAACCATTTGTTAATATTTGAATATTCTTTAAGTCAGATTTTTAAGCAACATAGGCATTTGAAATATTCGGTTTTTACATTTTTTTTTTTTTTTATAATTATTGTTGATTAAAAAAAATTGGCTGGTACAAAATACTTGGAAATTGAATAGAAGATTCCACAGAAGTTTTTTTTACTGTCATTTTAAAATTATTCAAATCCATTAACCAAATTATTTTATATAAGAGTTTAAAAAACAAATATTGACATAGCAATTCCATTTAAATATAACATAATATATTATAATATATACCTATTCCAGACCTATATCATCTCCGTTCAGAATCGTTATTCGTATACAATGATTCCTATCATTGCATTCAAATTTAACAAATCCATTGTAATGACCTATCTTATGAACGAAGTGCACTCCACCATCTACTGTATAGCAGAACGAGGCCCATCCGGTTCTTTTTTTTTAACTTAGCTTTTTTTTACACGGAGTTATAACGAAGTGTTTTTGGTATGATATCAGCTATTTTTTTATGAAATAAATCACGATTTTATTTGACTGTATATAATAATAATAATAACAATAATCCATAAAGCATGCATCGTTGGCCTCCTGTTGTTGTATCTTTTTTTCTAAAACATAATGTAAACTTAATGTAAACACGAGGCCAGCGTTCCATACTTATAGACATATCGTTACACCCAACCCATTTATTATTATGTTTAAAAATTGATGTGTAATGGGCTTCAGTTATAGATGCACCATGATGACAAATCACAGAAGTAAGAGCATATGATTTCTATCATTATATTTAATTATATTATATTTAAATATTTAATACACGAAATGGTTGCCACTTGCCGGTGACCGGTATCCATGAGTCTGCGCGGTCACAATCAGCAATTATCGTACCATTTTTGCTCATAACTGATAAACCATCTAAACAATCAGCTATCAAGTTCCACTGTTCCCATCTGTACATTATTTCTGATCGATTATTAATACCTTATACGACCTTATATGTTAATCCGTTTGCCCTATAGGGCTGTAGAGTGAGCCGATGGATTAACAAAAATTAGCACGGTATTTCAATGGTACAACTCAGTTTTCTGTTATTATAAGTAAGTGGCTACTCCGCTATTTTTTTTTCTTACTTAGCTTCGCGCCTCTACCGTTGCGCTGGATAAAAATTTAAAATCACCACAGTAAGATTTATGTAAATTGAATATTATGTCTTAATTTAAGTAGGTTCATCTTACAGGATACTTAAATATTCGCACTAAATCTATGATGATAAAGATGATTGTATTTTTTAAACAAAGTTTTTAGATGTTTAAAGTATTATTATTGAATAATAATTATTAAAAAAGCCAACGAAGATTGTGCGGCGTATTATATAGACAATTCAGATACATGAATGTCGTAAGATTTTATTTTCGGTATTTTGCTATACGTTCGGTTATTAGTTTATAAGTTATAACTTTATTATCTATTACACCTATACGTTAGTGATGCCACTGTAGGCTTTTATCAATGATCAATAAAGGTTTTTACCATTCAGAGAACTGGGAATTAAGATGTTGTAAATAAACTACAAGTAATATTATTTTATTAAAACATCGAAATTACTTAAGTAGCTTCCCGCGGGGATGAGACTTGACTGTTAGTATAACAACGTGACGAACACGGAACAATTTAAAATTAAATCTATAACTAGGTCTAACGTAGCTGTCAGACTCTAAACACGCAATCACAATGACTGTGTATAGAATGAGCCTAATATAATATGAATATGGTAATATATACAAACGTATACATAATGTTTTGTTGACACCTTAATCTAATGCTAAATATATCAACTATTTAAAAATATAAAGAAAGTATAATCATATGGAAAATATTACTAACGGTTCACTGCTTCTTTCAAAACTGTTACGTATTATGCATGTATTCACATGTACTTATTTTGTGACCAAGTAGTATAGATTGTAGATTCATTTATAAATAATACAATTATTGTTTTGACCACTATCGAAAAATAAACATATTTTTTACGTACATGGTTACCGCTTTTAGATTCTGAATATGAAATAATTTTTTTGTTAGACGTCTATATACCTGTTATTTTGTATATTGTATTATTCATATCGATTGCGTGATCAAATTCTTTGATATTTATTAAGTTCTCGTGTAATAATTACATTGTATAATTCAAATATGGTTAATATGGAGAGAAGCTGCGTTGAATCTAGTCACATGCAAATGAAGGAGATACGGTACTCCACAAAAAAATGTTCGATTTGTAAAAAAAGATGCCTTTTCAGGACCTGGAAGATGGTTAAATGTATCGGTAAGTTAAATATTTATTTCAAAAGATGAATTTTATTAGAATATATAATGTACAAACATTTTAACCACTTGATAGATAGGACTGACATTTTACGTAGACTTCCGCTAAAAAAATTAAAAAAATAACACACAATTATTTCCCCGAATAATTCAGCTTGTTTCTGTATAATCAATATTTTTTTACAGTATGCAAATGCACCGTTCATAAAAGGTGTTTGGCGCTGGCAAGTGCGGAGCTACTAGACAATGTCGAGCCAACCGTCGCAAATGGACAGTGGGACGGGGACGTGATAGAAATGGAGCCAATAGAAAAGTTGAGTGGTGCAGAAATTTTGTCACTTGTGAAATGGGCTCCCGAAGCCGCTAACAAGCCAACCGGAGAAATCCGCGAAGATGATGTACAACCGGTCATCACCATCCCAGAGTTGTCATCCGTGATCAAGGCCCAAATACCAACGAAACCAAACAGATTTGCCACGGCTTCCGGCCACTTGCCGTTGTTACGGCTGCGTCTGATTGACACCATTTCGCGTGTGTTTGGGCCCGCACCCGTCCACATACAACTGAGACGCGACATAATTATGGCCGCTGCCTGTCGCCTACGGCTTGTACAGCTGCAGGCCGCCGTCTGTCCATCCATCACGCTACCGCTATCTGCACTAAAGATGATCAATACGTTCGGTAAGTCGACACACAATAATTGTGCCCGTCTAGGGATCACGGAAGTGGATATAAAGGGCGGGAAAAACCAATTTCTTCTATAAAAAAAAAAAAAAACTAATGAGGAGACAGACTAGTCAAATCAAAATAAACCGGTCATAATTTCTAATAAACCCAGGACCGGATTTAATGAAATAGGGTTGGTTGGAGGATATTTCTTTGATGGCTTTTTAAACTTGTTCTCAATATGGTACCGTTTCTCTTGAAAAAAAAGATTCTGAACCAAAGAGACCGGGTGGTTCAGTTTATATGATTCTAAAGAAATTTACTAAAAACTTTAATCATCACATTTTTATATCCTAGACATTTTAAAACTACCTGAAAAAGGTTTATAAATAAAGTATAAATCTGGTGGGGGTATAAAGAAAATTACATTTCTACTTTAGCAGCCGAGAACAAAGACAAAGCAACAAACAAGATCTACGAAAATGGTATACATATGGTCATCACCCTCTCAGCATCATCCACTCCGGTGATCAAAGCCCGAAAACCAACGGAACCATATAGATCCGCCAAGGCTTCCGGCCATTCGTCGTTGCTGTGGCTGCGTCTTATGGACACAGTCTCACGTGTGTTTGGCCCCACACCTGTCCAGATTCAATTGAGACTTGACATATTTATGGCCACTGCCAGTCGCTTACAGCTGGTACAGCCGACCGCCATTGCCCCACCCATCATGCCATCCATCAAGCCACCATCGCCTTCACTGGAAACGATTACCGCGTTCGGTAAGTCGATATACAATCATTGTGCCTGTGTGGATGTGAGCTATTTGTATAGGAGATATACATATACAGCGGGAAAAATAAATTGCTTCTATTAAATAACTAATACTAACAGGCAACAGGCTAGTCTCGAATAAATTCCAGGCCTGATTTCAATAAATAGAGACCCTGGGCGGCCTGGCCTATTAAAGTTGATAGAACTTTCTGTTTTGGTTAAGATTAAAAATAATGCTACTAATAGTTTGATCTGTACTCGGGAATGGCCAAATTGATCGCAAAAAAGTAATAAATTACAAATTGCAAATTATACTTCAACGAGAACATAATTTAATTACTTACTTTCAATTAAAAAATACAATATATGAGATAAAGGGACGGTTGAATAGTATTGTCATGTTCATCTTTTTAATTTTTAATTAATGTACCATTGCTCTGAAAAAAACGAATCTGAGTGAATGGGTGCGGAAGAAACAGTTTTAAAGATGGCTAGTATAGTAGTAAAACTAAATTTCATAATAAGGCATATGGATAACTATTAATCCTTTTAACAGTCTATTCGCATTCAATCTCACTTAATTATTATAAAATTGGAAAATTACTAATCAGATAATTATATTTTTGATATTTTGTTATTTCAGATTGTTTAAAGTTGGTATGGGGTTCGCTTTCCTTCGAAAAAAAAGGATTTCAAGCAAACGATCAAAAACTGAAGATAGCGCCTGCTCCACTATTTGTTAAGAGCAAGTTGACTGTATTAGGTAAATCATTTATAACACTTAACAATCAAATTCAAATACCAAATCAGATCAAACAAATTAAATCTTCGTATTATTACTGAAAAATAATCACCCATCATTTATTTTCAGATAACCCGAAGCTGTCCGAGCCATGGTTATTTAAAAGAATGAGATATAATAATACCGCCATCACCCCACCCGTTATGTCATCCATTAAGTCACCATCGCCTTCACTGGAAACGATCACCGCGTTCGGTAAGTCGATACACAATCATTGTGCCTGTGTGGATGTGAGCTATTTGTATAGGAGATATACATATACAGCGGGAAAAATAAATTGCTTCTATTAAATAACTAATACTAACAGGCGCTAGTTTTGAATAAATTCCAGGCCCGATTTCAATAAATAGAGACCCTGGGCGGCCTGGGCTATTAAAGTTGAACGAACTTTCTGTTTTGGTTAAGATTAAGAATAATGCTACTAATAGTTTGATCTGTACTCGGGGATGGCCAAATTGATCGCAAAAAAGTAATGAATTACAAATTGCAAATTATACTTCAATGAGAACATAATTTAATTACTTACTTTCAATTAGAAAGTACAATATATGAGATAAAGGGATGATTGAATAGTATTGTCATATTCGACTTTTTAACTTTTAATTAATGTACCATTGCTCTGGAAAAAACAAATCTGAGTGAACGGGTGTGGAAGGAACAGTTTCTAAAGATGACTAGTATAGTAGTAAAAATAAATTTCTTAATAAGGCATATGGATAACTTTTAATCTTTTTAACGGTCTATTCGCATTCAATCTCGCTTAATTATTATAAAATTGGAAAATTACTAATCTGATAATTATATTTTTGATATTTTTTCATTTCAGGTTGTTTAAAGTTGGTATGGGGTTCGCTTTCCTCTGAAAAAAAAAAGAATATCAAGCAAACGTTCAAAGACTGAAGATTGCGCCTGCTTCACTTTTTTTTAAGAGCAAGTTTACTGTATTAGGTAAATCATTTATAACACTTAATAATGAAATTCAAATATCAAATCAGATCAAGCAAATTAAATCTTCGTAATATTACTACAAAATAATCACCCTAAATTTATTTTCAGATATATATTGCCATATATTGATCGTTATCAAAAAGTATATAGCATTACTTTATAGCATAATTTATAGAAACTCGCAGTTTCAGCCGTCCGAGGATACTGATGAATAATTACCCAATTTTGAAATGTATATAAATGTAGATGTTTGCAATTTTTGCTATTAATTATTACATCAATAAATCAACTAATATTTGTATACGTTTATCTGTTTTATTGCGAAAGTAAAATTTTGTTTTAACCATTGTAATTTAACCATCTATATTGACTGAAGTATTTTGTCTGTGAACTGGGAGACTGTGAGTTAAAAGCAGTTTTGTATAGTTCGTTGTTTTTTTTATATTTTTATTTCTCTTATTTTATCATCGACAAGATTAGTTACCCGGCGTTGCCCGGGGAAATGATTGTGAATGTTCAACTCATTTTGGGTTTAAATCGCTGTGGAAGCAATACCTTTTTAAGTCCTATCACCCGAAATAACGCTTAAAATATTTTAATAATAATTTTTATTGTTTTGCGTAAACTAAATGTTGATTAATATTAATATTTGTAATTCTCGGTTTAAGACTTTTTCACTGATTTGTACCAAACTCGCAAGAAACGCAAAGAATGCAATTCTGACATAACAATACGACTATTTTCTTGATCTGTCTCTCTGGTCATCGTGCGGTTAGCACGGGAAGTACCTCTTCGCGCATTTGATTGACTGCGACGACCTATGTCAGGTCGTATTCTCTTCGGCATCACAAATTGTAATTAATCAAAGTGAGAAAACTTCTCGCACACTTATCAGTAACGTTTCACTATTACAAAAGAGAAAATAACTTGAAATCTCACTATTATAAAGGATCACCGAAGTAAATAAAGTTCTCAGGTACGTAGCGGTAATCGTTTCTCACAATGATAAAATGATGTACTCTTTGGTTGAGGTATCGATCGACATAGAGGATGGACATCAATATAGATGCTAGATTGCCATATTAGTTAACAAATTTCATATTATCAATCTACTATTATCAATAAAACGTATATCGTAAACTTTTTTCATATTATCAATCTATATATCAATCATATAAATGAACTGCTGTTCGTTAAAAATAATAAAACATTAATATTTATTCACCTTTTAATCTTTCTCTGGACTTCCACAATTCAAGAATATTCAATAATTCAAGACCAAAATTAGCCAAATCGGTCCAGCCGTTCTCGAGTTTTTTTAAATTTGCATTTTTTCCTCATTTATTCTTGTAGTTAAATTAGTTACAATTATTTATTCCAATAAGAGAATATAGTTATATTTTTATAATGATATTATACTGATGAAAAAGAGAAAAAAAAGTTAATTGTATAATCTGTTATAAATAACAGATTACAAATTTTATCGGATTATTTCAAATGTGTAACTTTAGAAAATATTCATCATATCATATACTTGAGCACTATTAAAAAAGAACCAAGGATGCAGAAGGATGTGGAATGAATCTCGTTATTATTATATTATACTATAAGGGATGTATTAAATCTGAATGCAATGGAAGGTAACATTACATACGAAAAAATGACCTGAAATGATTTTTTAGTCTAAAAAAGGAAAATATACGATATATCATGTATTTATGTTAAATTTAAATTGTAATATTATGTCAATATTTTGACGCTTATAAAAAATAATTGTGCCTTTGTGTTTAAATAATTTTTAAATGATAGTAAGAACAACTTCTGTAGAGTCTTCCACGAGTATACAACAATTTCTTAACAATTGTAAAACACAAAAAACAATTTAAAAAAACTCGAATATCAATATATCAATAATCAATAAAATATTTTGAAAAAAAAAATATTTATAGAAAATACTAATTTAAACTACCGATATTTCAAAAAAAAATACTTAGAAAAATCGAAAAATTGAACTGTCTATGGTTAGATCAAAAAAACTCAACTTAACTATGTATAAAAAACAATAACATAAACTTTTGGGGAAAATTTCAAGTATTTATAGATTTTCGTTTTTAAGTTAGAGCATTTTCAAAAAAGTATTTTGCAAAACATGGTTTTGCGTAAAAATTCCCATTTTTCCGTAATTTTTCTATGGTTTTCTAGACGCTTTTGAAAACTAATGAAAATGTTTAACTTTTGACAAGCCCAAGTACCATCTATACATTCACTTTCCTTTCAGAAAAGTTACCGAATAAGGAATTCGAAGTATTTCTACTGCTCCAAAACATGATGACAGACACACAAAAAAAAAATAAAACTACACATCATTATAAAATCAATACATTCATCAACTCCGTTCAGAATCTAAAAATGATAAAAATTAAGAATTAAAAATTTCTAAAATTTCGTTAATATTTATAGCTTAAGTGTTGTAAACTTTAACATTGAATACAAATATATAATAATACATATAAATATTTTATAACAAAATATTTCAAGTATTTTTATGAGTTTTGAATATAAATTATGTCAGAATTATTTTCCTATTAAAATAATGGATTATTTCATTGATATATTACACAAGAAGTAACACGACACATATTGTTGCCAAGATAACCAAAGTGAAACTGATATCCAATATCCGATTTGGGTATCTATTTCGTGTCTTTTTAATAAAACGTAAAATACATTATACTTAATTGAACATTCATTTCTTAGAAAATTATATTAATGATAAAACAACCTGATTATTTAATACTAATTGTATTTATATAATAATTTACAATGGTACCATTATACTATAATATACATTATAATTTATAATTATATAGGTAAACCAAGTTTACAAACAAATGTATTTAGAAAAAATATATTATAAAACAACAACCAGAATAAGGAAACTATATGCTAATTTTTAGACCAGTCACCTTTGGGTGTAAAATGGTGCAATAAATTAATACCTCTGTATTATAATACTGTTTACATGAAAAAAAAAAAACTCACACCTGATTTTTATAAACTTATTGTTATTCAATATACGTTAATACCATTGTTGTATCGTTTTAATAATATAGTTATTATAATAATATCTTTTGTATTATATTAAAAAAATCATATATTTAAAATCCTCACGTATAAAAATATAAAATTTACACAAAAAATTATAAACACGGGATTGTTGTGGGACTCTCCATTTACGACCTATTTATTCGTATCTACATAAACAATATTTAAATCATATCTAATTTTACTCTAAATCCTATGTTTTTATTTCAAAGAAACCGTACATCTATAGATATAAACTGATGACCAACATTGCAAATTAAGCATATTGTATGAAACGCTAATAAAATAGTGTAATATGACATAATGTAAAAAAAAATGATTTTTTGTTAAAACGGTATGTTTTAAAAACGTTCTCCACGACATTCATACTTTCTTGTCAATGATACTTACGAACGCGTGGGGTAACCTCACCTCGAAGTATATTAATATTCTTCTTATTTTATTAGAAGTTAAAAATGACTTTGTTGGAAAGTTATTTTAAAGTGCATATAGTCATTATTGTGATATATAATGTACCAGCTTTTGATTTTAATTTGTTATAGCCAAATACTAAAAACCGTGTAAAAGACACCAACTGAGAGGTTGTAATATTTTGTTGCATACCGCAAATTTTAATAAAAGCTTTAATCAAATATTTCTATAGATAAATTAAAAATCAAGATTATTTAATTAAAATAAAAAATACAAATAAAAATTACATATTTTTAGTGCTCGAAGCTGACTTTTACGCGTGCAAACATCAATTATTAGTTTTGAAGGGCGGAGCGCGTATTTTATTTTGAACTATCAAATAAGAGTAAATTTAACGGAATTCCTGGTGCATTGTCAAATGACAACCGCCCGCGTTCGCTGCACAGAGACCGAGAAAGAAAGAGAAAGAGAGTGAGAAAGCGATGATGGGGACGAAACCGCATCGACAATAGCAACAGGCCTACGGGTACTGGCTGGCCTGGGACTGTGACGAGCCGTACGACGAGTAGTCTTCCGACGTCTGCTGATGAATCCGGTACACCGGCATGGCAGGCGACACGATATCCACTGTCTTCCTGGACCCCGGGTACCGCTCCACGTCCACCGGGTACGCGTGCACGCCGGATATGTCGACCACGGCCTCGGCGCACTGCCGGTGCGGTACCAGCGTACTCTCCTCCATCAGCGTGGCCGTCAGATGGCTGCCGCCGCCCTTGCCACCACCCCCGCCGCCCTTCATGCAGTTGTAGATGGCCACGGCCAGCGCCGCGCCCGCCGTCATCAGCGCCTTGCTGGACAGCGCCATCAGCGCGCTCGCGCCCACCGCAGCCATCGTGCCCGCGGCCCAGTACATGCCGTGGTGGTCCTTCTTCTTTCTACCTATATTGAAAACCAAAGCATGATGATAATAATATTAATAATAATAATAATAATAATATATCGTCCGGCGACGCTTAGGTAGGAGAAGGAAAATTCGCCTTGATTTGGACGCGGACGGGATTATGTAGGATTACACATCATAAGCTAGAGCTGGGCCGATAACGCTTTCTTCCGATACTTCCGGTACTTTAATTACCGGTATAAAACCGATAACCGATCCGATATTTTATTTCCATGAATCGATATAAAAAAAACTTAAAACCCCAATTTATATTTCAAAAACCATTTACCAATATATATATATATTTATATGTTAATAAATAATAAATATAATAATATAATTAATAATTTTTGGAACAAATTGATATGCAACTGAATTATATCGGATATACTATCGGTTCGAAAAATATATATAGGTATAATATACCCGATATACCGATAGTACCGGCCATTATCAGGTATTAGTATTGGCCCAGCGTTAATTATAACTACGCGTTGCGCGTCGGTTGGCAGTTTGTCGGAGTCGAAATGAAAGAAATCTTTTTTCGGTATGCTTATATTTCATATGAATATAACATATATTATTTCAGTGGATCCACTACGGGCCACGAATAGAGGCGATACGGGTTCAAAGATAGGTTACGCAGTTACAGCTCGCTTATACAGCAGTATTTCGGCAATAATTATTTAACGGTCGGTATTAAAATGAATTATAAAAAATTATGAGCCGCAAGTACATTGCAATATAAATAATACAACATATACTCGTATATAATATGCAGGAGCCCTACAAAAATATATTATACGTTTTACCCATAATGGTACATAGCTTGATACAATGAAAAATATTTATTTTTATTCTTTTTTGTATACGACTCATAACGATAATGACCACCAATTTTTATATTTTATGGAAATTCCGTATGTTTTGGAAAAAAAAATATTATTGCATTTTATTGTATTCAAAAACTTTGAAGATGTTAATTTTATAGATGATTTTATTTTATTCTTCTGAAAATGATATTTGAAGTATATGATTTGAGATTTCTAATATTTTTATCATCAGAAAACACAATTACGTTAAACACACTCTTTTCCGTTAACTTTCATCTTCAAACCGTAATATTACTTTAGTGAACTCGAATAGCATAACGTACTTTGATCTGTTTGGTTTTACAAAATTTGACCTAAAGTGAACTTAAAAACAAATTTTATTTTTGTTTAGTAATAATTATGTATTCAGTGTAAGGAATTAATTTAACATAATTATTAAATAGTCATTCGTGTTGGCTGTTGGGATGTTTTTGCTGTGATTAAGTTCAACATTTATTAATTGATATAATATTGCTTAATATTGACTTTAATTACAAATAGCAATTAATTCCAACACTTATTATTTGCTATATTTAGGTAAAAATTAAAATCGAATTATTATACTAACATAACACCGGATGAATTTTAGAACACCTCAACTAGCCTGGATTATTTAACTCATATAAATAGTATTGAGCATATCTATAATGGTTGTAGCAACACAATATTATGAATTTATCACAATACAATTATAACCCAAATATTCAATAACCTGGATTATTGAAAGCCGAAAAACTGGTAGTTCAAAACAGATTGAAATCAATTTTTTTTGCAATAATAATTTTATAACGAGATATTATAAGAAAAATTATTATTTTAATACATTTTTTTTTTAATTTTTGGTAAAAATGCTTATTGTATCTTTTTTAAAAACAATGTTTTTATAATCAACCGAAATACGCGCGGGTTTGCAGTTCCATAAATATGATTTTTATAATAACTATAAGTTATAACGTTTTACTTCTATAATATATTCAGTACAAAAAGAATACACACTACTCGATGATACATTTTAACAATATATTATCTGGTGCTGAAGTAATCTGTGTGTTTTAATATTCACGCGGGGCCGTACATTAGAAAATTCGAAGATTTTTTAGTTGTAATTAATCTTTTTAGTTGGCCGGATCTATATACATATTATATTGGCCCCTTGTAAGAAGAAACAGTATGACACGTTGATGATGCGTGTCTCTGGCGTCACGCCGATTTTAATTTAATTTTTTTTTTTTTTAACAACTGTATCTAATAAACCGGTTGACGGATAATATAATTGCCATACACCACGTTTAATTCGTTTCTGAAATAATTTTGTTTCTTTGTTAACAAACGAAAAATTCAGACGACTTTCACTCCACCGCACAATACAAATTTACCAATTACTGAACATAAAATCAATAATACGAAACAATGTGTACACAATATGGTAATAAATAGGTAATATACTAAAATTGGTTTATTTCAATAATAAGTATTTAATTTTATTGTAATCAAAAAATGTGCTCGCAATGCGTGTCCCTAATAACGTTTTTATTTTCTTACTAAAACCGCAACCACTTATAATATTATACAAAAGCATATAATTACGCCTAATATAAGTATTATTATATTATTATTCTTTTAAGGCTAAAAATATATAGTTATTTAAATGTAGATGTATTTATATTTATATATGATTTAAAATGATGATAATTAATAATATTATAGTATCTTAATTAAAACATAAAACACAAAGATTTTAATGTATTAATTATATTTAATAAAAATATCTTATGAATATTTTTATCGTTAAATCTGGCTGCAGCTGCTGTAGGTATACGAAGTATATAGGAGAAAAAGGTTTTGAAAAATATTATAAAAAACATTAGACCTCGATGCGCATGTTTGTAATATATAATATATATTATATTATATAGGTATAACATTTCGTTTTCAAATTCGAATATACAAGTATACACCACAGTGTATGTAAACGTGATTGGACTTCATGGGCCCCAGAATCGTATTGCAGTGTGCAGTGGCAGATCTAGGTTTTTTTTTTTTTTTGGAGGGAGAGGGCAAAATTGTTCACCATAATTTTATATGCATAATATGTAGGATTTCATGTTAGGTCTTCAAATAAAGTATAACTCTAATTTTTCCAACATGAATAATTTAAAAGGTATTAAAATATATTATATAATATATTATCTAAAAACGGGTGGTATCGGAGCCAGTCTTAACGATGACTTATAATCATGATAATTACGGATATATAACTACCAAAGGAGGAGACCCGGGCCCCTTACCCCCCCCCACCCTTGAATTCGCCATTAGCAGTGCGAAATAATGGTATGTGCCGAATAAATACAATAACACGATGAGCGTTACATGCGATTTTTCCTCGCCTACACTACATAATAATACCGTACGGTGTACATTGGCTGCATGTAAGTAAATGGGTGGGTAGAACAATGGCATTATAATTATGTATATAGGTATCGTCATGCGAGGTGTGTCGCGCTAGTTTTTCAGTTTGGCCAACAGTTTGGGCAGAACGTAGCGTAGTGAGTTGACGGTGATTAGTAACAATATGCGTTTGGTCATACTCATCCGGAGGAAGGGCAATATCCGCTCGAGCATGGTGTTGCCGACCGACCGGGCCGTCGTGTCGATCGGGTTGAGCAGCTTCACGCGCAGGTCGATGCTGTCCACGTAATCATTCAGCCGCCTGGTAATCAGATGGTCCAGCCGCGTCGAGTTGGCCGTGTCCAGTGACTCGTTGGCCGGCACCGCGCCGGACGAACGCCGCTGGAATATCGTGAAGCCCGGGTAGATCTCGTAGCTCCGTTCCGCGTCCAGCGCGTCCAACAACGCCAGCACGTCCCGTTTGACGCACGTCATCGTGTAATTATTCGCGCACCGCACCGCCGCCACGACCCCGGGGCTCTCCTGAAACAACAAATAACCACGAAAAATAACAACGATAATGCGATGAAATTACCACCACTAATTATAATATATACCTCTGTTTATGATTAATATTATGTTTAATAACTAGTATTTTTGTATTACAAGGATCAAACCCGTTCAATTGAAAATTAATAAATAAATGAAAATTATAATATTTGTGTCGATTAAATTATAAATAGGTACTGCTGCGCACTAGCGTTTCTCAAACTGTGGGTGTCGTCGTGAGTCAATTTTTGCTGGGTCGCAAACAATATTTTGAATTATATAGATTCCAAGAAATGTATATCTTAAATTATAATGAACTTATATGTTATTATGTAATATATGTAATATATGTATATATATTATTATTAGTAGTAATACCTAAATGTAACTCCAACGATTACGACAGATTTTAAAATTATAGATAGTTCATTATGTTCATATAATAGGTCGTAATAAGTCATATGTTTATTTTACTTGACTACTTAACTACTAACTATACTTTTTAAAAATGAAACTATGTGAGTAGTGAAAAATTAAATTTTTCGGAAATCAGTTTTGATTAAAGTAGTGCTTTTTAGACATTATAAGGTATCCTTAAAATCGAAAAAAAATAAAAATGCGCCAGGATATATAAAAATCATATTACAATATTTTACAATATTGATGTAAACGTAGGAGACCGGCAACGCTACCGTATAGATTGAAACACAGGACAAGACCACCAAGAAATGAGTAAATTATTACCAGTGAATAGAAAAAAGCAACATATTATATAGATATTAATATTGAAAGAAAGAACGAAAAGAAAATGGTTGTCGACGAGGGTAACTGACTCGGTGACCTCATATTATATAGTTGTGACTTGTGGGAAGGTCAGTGTATAAATAATAGATGTGAATGAATTAAGCATAAAATATTAAAAATATTATAATACAACACCGTTTGGCGTTTACTACTAAAGTTATTTTGTTGTTCATCCACATTTAAAATAAGATGAACCAGCCACAGGTTTTTTTTTTATAGTTTTGGGTCTTGTTCATTATGGATGCTCGTTATTTTTAACGTTAAGCCGCATATTCAGAATCATTGAATTAACCACACGTAGGAATTTGAATAAGAATTATAGAAAGTATAAAAAGGAAAATAAAAACGTATATTTTACTTCTATACTCCAGATAAATTGAATACAATGATAAAAGTATGAAGGTAAAATATATATTTATAATATTATATTATATAATTGAAATATCGTAGTAATATTTTAGATGCACATTACACAAGTATACAACTAATTAAAAAATATGGTTTTTGTAATATTTCCATATTATAGTATGTAATGCCAGTAATGCCTAAATGAATTAATCATATTATAATCCCTCACAAAAAGAATGATAAGCACTTACTGCTAGCAACATTATTGACTTCGTGCCTTAATTTTTTGGTTTTTTAAGTTGTATAGCCAATGGCCCATTTTAAGAATAAACCTCGTATAAGGAGAAAGAATAATAATAATGTTTTAATATTTCCACGCAATGAACGAAACCCGGGGATTATAAACGTATATGTTTGAATCGCATCGTTAAACACGTCTAGGGTATGATGTTATATTAATATAATTTAGTACATAATACCTACAATCGTTGTTCGATCACGCATCTCGAATCCGAGCTACAGAAATTACATATATACGCACCGTCGCACTATAATATTTTGTACATCTAATACGTAGATACATTTTAGATATGTGTCACATCTTGTACCTTTTTTTTTCTACTCATAAATACTTACAACATTCGTAAAAAAAAAAAAAATCCAGCATTTTTCTTTTTATTAAATATAACTCAAACACCATAATACATATAACTGCTGTAGTCAGACCGCCAGATTTTAAGAATTCTTTCTCTTTAACCCATCGACAATATAATTTATCACTTTATATTTTACATTACATTCCTATTACAGCTGGACTCACTAATTTTATTATAATGAATAAATAAATAATGATAGTAGAAAATTAACATACACACTAAGCTACTGATACAATGAACTATTATAGCTATTGTTATATAATATTGATTTGTCTGGAAAAATTAATGTTAAGCGTAAAATAAATAATAAATAAATATTATAACTGACGTACCACTCAACGAATTACATCATCCATAAATCATAATAATATATAAATGTGTAATTCGGTAATTCGTCAATGTTTGACCTAATGTTCTATAAGGCTAATATTATGTCAGATATCCGATGGAAGTAAGTATGTCAACACTAATAAACTTTTGTGACACAAAATCATGTGATCTAATATAAATTATAATATAATGTACGGCAATTTTCATCTTCGTTTTCATCTGGTGTAATGTTTACAATACTGGCAAATGTTCGCACGTTACTCGTCTTAATCGTTATACATCATCAACATACGTGCACACCAATGATTCCTCCCGGGTTACGCGAAACTCGATGGAGAAATGTATAAACATATTTTATTCGCATAGAAAAGGTTATATACACCGCAGATGTAGAACACGCCTGATCCGTCACTAATAACCGTATCATCAAATATGCAGGTCATTAATAATAATAATAACAACAACAACAATAATATTATTAT
The DNA here is from genome assembly GCA_025469195.1 of Chaitophorus viminalis. NCBI lineage: Eukaryota > Metazoa > Arthropoda > Insecta > Hemiptera > Aphididae > Chaitophorus > Chaitophorus viminalis. The sequence goes on from JAIPRK010000072.1 coordinate 259,222, forward strand.
TATTATTATTATTATTATTATTATTAAATCAATATAAGATATAATATATATAATATTAAGAATATTACACGTAGCATTCCGTACGAAAAGGGAAAATCGTTTTATTTGCTTTTACATATTATTTAGTCATTCATTTTCTTTTTCTGGTAATAAAATTAATACCAGTTAATAGTATGTATTATACCTTAGTTGATGATTTCACGCGGTTCGACTATATAATACGCACATCATTTATACGTTTGTAGTATACCTATATGCATGTCATTATTATTATTACTATTACTATTATTATTATAATTATTATTATTATTATTATTATTATTATTATTATTATTAATATTATTATTATATGATATGTAGTTCGGTAGCCAAATATGTACATGCGTATGAAAATGTCTGTTTTCTCTAAAATGTTGTAAGTATGTATAATTATATGATGTAACTCTATCCAATACTATACAAGTCCAAAATGCGTTGAATTGACTTTATAATTAATTAATAAGTAACTTTGACATGCCGTAATGATAAACCACATTTCTAAAGTATTCAATTAAATATAACAACAACAGAAAAATTTCAAGATTTTTAAATTAAATTACATATTTCTGTGTTAATAATTCAAAAAATTAGTTATACCCTATAATTATTTTGATTAACGATGGTAATAATTATATTATAATATTATACGATTATAATAACCGTACGGCAGAATTGTACATTTTGTTGAGATTTTATGATTAATTTCCAGTGATAACGGGTTTTAAATTTGTTTACGTAAGCATCTATATGAGCATGACAAAAAGTAAAGAATAAACACATTAAATCTTATAAAGTATAAATAATCAAAAAAAACGATACGGACATTTTAATAATCTATAATACTCCATAATCGAGTAAAATCCACTCTCACTTATCCTAGCCCTAGATATCAAATCTATGAATTACCATTACGAATTATTATATATTATTTTACAGTTCTTGTAAATTTCTGAGAATTATGAGAATATACGACATTACATGTAGTATAACTGTGTATGTCATTATATTATTTCTTCAAATAGTTCAAATGATACATATGCGTTTGGCTAATTACATCCAAAAGTCTATTAGTAGGTAGGTATAAGGCGTTAATTGCTACTCTTAAATCAAAACGAATTGATAACGTTGAGTACTAGAAAGTATTTATACAATTTTGAATAACTTGAAAGATAAGTAAAGTTTAATTTTCATTAAATATAAGTAGAATGTAATCAAACACAAATTCTTATTTTATAGTTTATAATCATTTTTAAAATTTACCTGCCTTTTAATTTAAAAATCTATAAGTTATACAGTGATTAAAATCTAATTTTTAATTTTTACCTTCTTTTAAATTTTTATCATTTTTGAAAATGGTCTTAAAAAACCATGTGTTCACCGGATCACTGTTGTCCGCAACAGAGCCTCGGTGCTGGTTGTCTTTATAGACTACCCATGGGGTGGCCACCACTTCAGCAGTTACTAACCCATGAACTTCCGTACCTCATGAGTAGCCCACAGGACTAATATACGGTGTACAGTTGTAGGTGAGCGTTCGCGAGAGCCACAAAACCCTGAGTTCACGCTGTTGTCCGCATACTGCCTGCTCTACTGGTTTCCGACCGGTATTAATAGAATATTGATGCTACCTTGTTAATTCTTGAATCTTTCATATTATACTAAGACATTCAAAAAAGAAAATTTTATACGAACCCATGAAAGTTTAAATTTTTAATTAATTTAATATATAATTAAAATAAAAGAAAATTATTTAATTGGATCAAATTATCCTACTAAGATATTTATACTAAATAAAAATATTTTATTATTCGCTCTCTTAGATTTTTGGTAAAACAAGGAATGTTTAAGGCAATGATGATGTTTTTTTTATATTTTGCCTGTGTACACCATTTCAACTAAAAATACTTATATTACATATAATGGTATAAAAACATTTTATAAACATCTAATAATTTACGAAATATTTTAATGAAATTTGTGCAAATATACTATGTAGATAAAAACTTGAAATTTCCAATTGAAAGTCAAACCTACCTTATTATAAGAAATTTGGTTCTATCTTTATAAATGTAACAACCACCCACAATCGTTTTTTCGAGAGCAATGAATATTGGTTCATTGGTTTTAGATTTAAAAGATCAATCATACATCCACCGTTGTATTTCATTCAACCGTATTAATAACGACTGAAATAATTGTACATATTTTTATTTCAACCAAATAGCTGTCTATATTGAAAATTAAAATATCTCATATTACAAAACAAAAAATGTTCAAAGCACAAAATATCCAGAAATAATACCACCGAACCTAACAAGGTTGACATTTCACGTATTCCATAAATATTGCAGTATCATTGTTATGAATAAAGGATAAAATCCTAAACATATTGTATATACACCAATATATAGTAGTCTAAGATTGAAAACATCAACTCTAATATAATTATTGTTATTGTGCGTTATACATTACAGTTTCCCAGAAGTGTAATGCGAATAAGAAACACTTTTCGAAATGTATTAACCATCAATACTCATACTAAAAACGTATTTAGAAAGAAAAAAAAATGGTGCAATATTATAAATGGGAAAGTCCAAGTCATTGTTTAGTCTCGGCATAGATTATATTTTACATTAATGTACTGACCAATGTTTTTTCTCATAAAACTTAATTAGATACACAATGAATGTGTGTGTGTGTGTGTGTGTGTGTGTGTGTGTGTGTGTGTGTGTGTGTGTGTGTGTGTGTGTGTGTGTGTGTGTGTGTGTGTGTGTGTGTGTGTGTGTGTGTGTGTGTGTGTGTGTGTGAGAGAGAGAGAGA